>CM068768.1:7785061-7917677 GCA_035084275.1 Hydrolagus colliei
TGGTGGGAAAACGCCGAAGATCTGTCAGACTCCCTCTTTGATGACAGCAGAGATCACACTGGGAGGTCAAGGTAACTTATCGCTTGTCACAACGGGCTTATTTGTGGAGCTCCTGTAGCGCGGTGGTTAGAACACTCTCCTTATGAAGCGTGAGACCTGTGTTTTGAATCCAGGCAGGTCAGGGCAAAACCTTGGGCAAGTTTCCTTACTCCCCACACACACATTCCCCCCACGTCTCCCCACACACACAAACACACATACCTAACAATAATCCGTCGAAAAAATAAACCTAGAATAAATTGGTCATTTCGACCCATGACTGTTTGTGGGGGATGCCGCGTTTCGCCCACAAATGTACAGTCAATTCACTTTACAGTATAGTCTCTGAAGCAGTTTTGGGACGTCTAGAAGATGCGAAAAGCGCTATATCAAAATGCAAGGATTATTACATTATAATATCTCAGATCAGATCAGCTCAGCACTGCACAGAAACCGTGGTTGATGCAAATAGCATCATCGGATTTAAGCCACATTTACAATTAAGCTACTACATGTACAACAGAGAAGGGACCTTAGGAGTGTGTGGGAGAGGAGAACAGGAGGTTTGGGACTTGTTTGCAGTCTATACACCCAAAACTGATTAGTTAGGCCGAATGACCTGTCTCCTTGTTGCATGACAATGAAATATTTTAGCTAAGTTTCCGTCTCTGCCGCAGCGAATTCCCATCGTTTGATGTTTTTCTGTCTTCGCAGTTTAAATTTAGTGTGTCTCACCCACCCACCCACCCACTCCCTCAGAGTAAAGCCGTTTTATGGCACCCTTCACAAAGCGAGAGCTGGCAATCAACCTTATTTGTGCTGAGCGATCGAAAATCACCGAGGATTATTAACTTTGTTTTTTATGTGCGCGCTGGAGCTGAAAGGCATTAACGTCACAAGGTCTATTATATTGCTCCATCTCGGCCGCATTAAAACTCGACTGTAGAGACGCGATGCAAGTTATGCCAATGAGACTTTTGACCGATCATTTAATGCTCCCCCTTTTTTTTATTGGCTTCAGTTAACGCTAGGCTGATTAGAAAGCTAAAGGCTCGGTCACCGGGACTCTGTGCGACTGTCATTCGACGGTAGCTTTCAAAAAGGGAATTAGAATAGTTCCGTTGAAAACGAGAAAGATTTGTGGGGCGATGGAGTAATTGTGGGTGGGTGGGGTGGGTGGGGGGGTGGGAGTGGGGACTAGTTGGGAGGCTGTTTCAAAAAGGTCTGGGCGCGGGCAGGATGGGCCGAATGGCCTCCTTCTGTGCTGTACGATCACAGACGATTCTATCAATGCAACTTTGTGGAGCTCCTGTAGCTCAGTGGTTAGAGCGCTCGCCTTACAAGTGTGAGGTCTGTGTTTCGAATCCAGGCAGGTCAGGGCAAAACCTTGGGTAAATTTCCTTACTCCACACACACACACACATCTAATAACGTCCAATAATAATTCATCCCCCCCCAAAAAAATTCACAATAATAAAAATTGGTCATTTCAATCCACAACTGTTTGTGGGAGACGCTGCTGCGTGCAATTGGATGCCGCGTTTCGCCCACAAATATACAGTCGATTCTAACTTTAGAGTATATTCTGTGAAGAGCTTTGAGACGTGGAAAGCGTTATATCAAATGCAAGGATTATTATTATTATTGTTGTTGTTATGGTGGTGGTGGTGATTTTGATTGATGTTGTTCAGCTCACGTCTGAAGAAGTGACTGTCCAGCACCTTGGGACGTCCTCCTGACGTGAAAGGCGCTATACGAGAGTCGTTTTGGTGTTGGCGTTGTCGATGTAACCTGTTTTTTTTCTGTTTGTGTTTTCTCCAGGTACGATGACTCTTTGATGTGATGATTCTCTCTCTCTCTCTCTCCCTTTCTCTCTCCCCCCCTTTGGGTGGTAATTACAATCACAGAAGAGCTCTGGCCTTTTCCGGAAGTTAAGCAGAATGGACCAAGGGATCTTAGACAGCCTTTGAAATCTCTCTTTCTCTCTCTCTGTTTGTAGTGTAAGAATGTTTACATTGAATTAAAGATTAATGGGTGAAATCATAAATTGAGTAGTTTTTCGTTTGGTTCCACTCAAACCCACTCGATCCGTGACACATCAGGTAGGAGGGTGAAACCTTAGGCAACCTTAGGACTTAGGTGTCCCGTAGCTCAGTGGTTAGAGCACTCGCCTTGCAAGCGAGAGGTCTGGGTTCAATACCAGGCAGTTCAGGGCGTAACCCTGGGCAAATTTCCTTACTCCACACACACATCTGTTAATAATCCCTCAAAAAAAAATTGGTCATTTTAATCTTCGACTGTTTGCGCTGCTGTGCGCAATTAGCCGCAGCGTTTCACCTACAAATATACAGTCAATTCACTTTACAGTACATTCTGTGCTTTGGGGCGTCCATTTGACCTGAAAGGCCCTCTAGTACCGAGTACAAAGCCAATTATAATTCTCTGTTCTCTGTGTATTTCACTCTCTACCAGCTATTGGGTTTGTTGGAACCTTTTCATTGGCCTTGCGTGAGATCTTACCGCCCACTGAGCTGGTTACAAAAAAATCCGCGGTTTAATTTTCTGTTGCATCTGGGAGGGTTTCCACACGGTGGTGCTGTGGCTTTAACTTCCAATCCCTTTCGTGTTGTTCGATGAACATGAGATCTTTTAAGCTCCCGAAACACGTGTCAACCATCAAGCGTATACATTAGTGGCAATTCCTGACGTAAATAATAATAAAAGTAATGCGCCTGGCATTTCATATAGCGCTTTTCACGTCTTCCGGACGTCTCGAAGAATATACCGTAAAATGAATTGACTGTACATTTGTGGGCGGAACGCGGCAGCCAATTGCGCCCAGCAGCGTTCCCCCCCCCCCCCACCCCACCCCAACAAACAGTCGTGTTTGTAAGTTTTGTTTGCACGTGTGCATGTGTTTGAGTGATGAGTTTGTACAGTGCCTTTCACGTCGGGAGGCGCTGGGAAGGCAGTTTTCCGTTCCCGAGCTGGGTGGAAGGAATGGGGAGGGTGGAGGGCGGTGGGTAGCGTGGCTGGGGGGGTGCGGGGGGCCGGGGGCCTGGGGGCTGATGGGGGGAGCGAGGGTGTGCGGAGGCAAGGCGGGAGGAATAAACCATCCCTGTAGCACCTGACCTCCAATCACTGCATTGGAACGTCGGCCTGGACTCAAAGACGAGGAGCTGGATTCCACAGGGAGAGTGGAATTTCATAGTGTAGGTCACTGTGCCAAGTACTGTAATAAATCTCGTTTGTCAACACCTCTGTGATGTATTGTTGCTGGAAATAATACTATCGCCACTCTGATACAATCTAAACGAGGGGAGGAAGGTGGAGGGAGGGGGGGGGGGGGTGGTGGAGATGGGTGGTTCGGATGATAATTATAAATTTCACTGCCGTTCTTACTGCTGCTTGAACGCAGTGTGGCTCAGAGCGAAAAGCATTAACCTATAGGGCGAGAAGACGTGAATGATTGACTGAACGTGATGATGTCTTTCTAATGGTTTACCTCTGTGCGTTCCCTGCCGAGACTCTCGCTCTCGTTTCTAAATGAGGGCCGGGCCAGGAGAATAGGCTGGATTTCTCATGCGAGTAATTAGACGCCAGATCGCACAAACGAGGTGTGATGGCTGGGTAGATATTGCTAAACGGCGCCATGGATCACCAACAATCAAACGTGCTTCAAGGTGTCCCACTCTTTCGGTCCCAGTTTCCTCTTAACAGAGATCGGGCCCTTTTCTCGTTCGAGACTGGAACGTTTCATCCACACAGACGCGGTCGATTCACTTCACGGTCGATTCTGACGGGCGCTTTGAGACGTCCGATTAAGTCGCGAAAAGCCGCTGTATCAAACGCAAGGGTTATTATTGGTTCCCGGGACCGTATAACATCGTAGACTCACAGCTGCTACACCCTGCAATCTATTCGACCCATTTTGACTGCTTGATGAAGGCTGCTTGTCAAACGCGACGCAAATAAAATGGAATTAAGTCAAACGGCTGTGTGATAAAGTGAACAATAAAACACCATGGTACGTTGGTTCACTTTGTGGCTGGTTGATGAGAGTCGCAACACGTGACATGTTTTATATCCCTGATAGAAAGTCTAGCGAGTGTTGGCGATGCCGCTTACCCGGTATATAGTAATATGAATAGTCTTTGATACGGCGCCTTTTCGCGTCTTCTGGACGTTTCAAAAAGTAACTTTACACGATATAATGTAAAGCGAACAAAACGCTGAATACTACGGTTGCCGGGAATCTGAAACAACCACAGAATTGCCGGGGAAACTCAGCGGGTCAGGCAGCATCCATGGAGAAAGGAAAAAGAGTCAACGTTTCAGGTCTACAACCCTTCGCCAGGACTGGGGCTTGTTTGGAGGGAGAGGTTTTTTTAAGGACGTTAAAGGGGCAGAGGCAGGACATAGGAGACAAAGGAAAAGGGAAAAATGCGGGCGAAACGCAGCAGCCAATTGTGCACAGCCACGTCCCCCACAAACGGTGATTATTTCAATACACTTTTAAATTATTATTGGCTTTCTTTTTTTTGAACGTATTATTATTAGGTGCGGGCGGAGTGAGGAAACACAAGCTGTGTTTGCCCCCCCTCCCCTCCCCACCCCTCCCCGCCTCCCCCCCTGTCCCCCCCACCACTAGGAATCGAATCCAGAGAGAGAGAGAGAGAGAGAGACTCCGGCTTGCGAGGCGAGTGTACGTACGACCTTTCACTTCAACCCGCAGGGCTCCTCGTCTCGTCTAACATTTGACAAGCAGCAGTGGTTGCGGGTTTGCTGTAGCCACTGTGACTTACATAACCGACCCTTATGTGTCTCACCCGGGCGCAGGATTCCACGAAGCACTGGGAGGCGATGCATGTTAAGTACACTTGCTGCTCGATTCTGCCAACCGTGACTGTTTGCGGGTTAAGCCGAACAAAAGGATTAACTAACTGCAAAGCCATTAGAGCATTTCGAACCCAAACGCCACTGTCGCCTTAAGCCGCCCATCCAGTCCTGATTGAATTATCCTTTTCAAACCTGATCACCTCGGTCGGTCACTGTTTTCTGTTCTGGTTCGGAATGCACCACCTCAACCACACTCGCGACCAAATGACCTCTATACAAATGATGCTGTCCGACCTGAGCTGGGGGCAGGTCTTGAGGAGGGCGGAGGGGAGGGATTGGTGGTGGGGTGGGGGGGATGGAGATTGTCCGTCAAAGTACCGTCGAAGAGGAGGGTCTTGGGGGTGGGTCTTGGCCAAAGGACCAGGCAACGGGGGAGTCGGCCTTGCATCCGTTGGCCGTGAGAGAATGGAGGACGATGGAGGAGTAGTTTTCAAGGGACAGACACGGGATGTTATGTAGTTCAGTGGAGGCCTGTAGCTCAGTGGTCAGACACAAGTGAGAGAGACTTGCCAGGGCAAAACCTAAGGCAAGTTTCCTTCCTCCACAATCCTCTGTTTACCCACCAGTCAGTAGGAATTGGATTCTTAGTGAATCGGCGGATCGCTTTCCCTGGGGGTGGGGGAGGTAATCATACCTTTTTAAAAAAAAAAGGAATAATCGCTCACTTAATCCACGTCTGTTTGTGGGGACGCGGCTGTGCGCAATCGGCTGCCACGTTTCACCCACAAAACGTACGGTCAAGTCACTGTACAGTATATGAAGTGAAGCGTTTCGAGACGTCTCGAACACGCGATATGAGCGCTACATCAAACGCAAGGATTATCAAATCATTAACTCCCAGGCATCTCATCTTAAATGCCTATTCTGCTCCAGGCTGGAGACAAAGAATTATTCTCCAAGGACAGATAACGGGCGAGAACGGTTTGTCCTTCAGTTTTGCTCGCGCGCTGGCATGCGACAGGAATGGGACATGGAAGAAGGAAGTCGCGAGGCTGCTGCTGAATGGAGGATTCTGTCTCGGAGACGCTGCGTTGACACGGGACGCGCAGAGCGCAGCTCTCACCGAAAGCAGGCGTTGGTACCATCAACCCCTGAACTGGCAAGGGTTGAATTCCCAGGCTTATCAAGCTGTTTCTTTTATAGATAGCTTTGGATTTGGTCCATTGCCACGGCTTGTCCATTCACAGACAATTTAATGCTGTACAGCGGAGCTCAGCCATCAATAAACCTCCACAGGAGAACAGAGCCGTGGATCACGTCTTCTTGTTGGTTGACAAGCCTGCGGCACACTGCATCTCAAAACCCTCCCCCTTCCAGCTGAAGACTTTTCTCTTCGACCGCGCCTTTGATCACCTTTCTCCCCCCTGCCCCCCTGGCTCGGTCCCAGCATTCGCTACTGTGAAGTGCTCTGAGACGCCGTCCGGCGTGGAGGGCGCAATATAAATCGAAGTTGTTGTTGTTGTTATTGATGTTGTTCCTTTCGGCCACCCTCAGGCACTCCACCCCATAGATCAGATCCAAACTCCCCGACAGATATTTCTGTGCGCTCTACATTGGTTGCCACACATGCTTACTAACGCACAGTTACTACACCTTGCCGTAAGATTGCCTGCGAAGCTCTTGGAGTTGCCTTGACATTACCGGCACAACGATATCAAATTCAGGGAGAGCTAATCTCAGCGTGAACACCTTCGTGTTAAAACAAGCTCGGTGGTTATAGCACTCTTCTCACAAGCGAGAGATCAGGGTTCGATTCCCATGTCAGGACGAAACCTTGGGCAAGTTTCCTTACTCCACACGCCTGATAATAATCCCTCAAGAATAAAAACCAATAATAAACTGGTCACTTCAATCCACGACTGTTTGTTGGGGGGGACGCTGCTGTGCGTGTGATTGGCTGCTGTCTTACACCCACAAATATGTACAGTCAATTCGCCTTACAGTATATCCTGTGAAGCGCTTTGAGACGCCTAGAAGAACGTGAAAAAGCGCTACATCAAACGTGAGGATTTATAATATTATTGATGATTAAGTATCGCATTAATCCACTGATCCCTGACGGGCCATTCATCAGGCACTGACAGTGAGACGTTTGCTGAAGGACATTAAGAAATTTTTTGAGGATGGATAACACTTCAGGATAAGCGGATATGGCAGTGGGCAGCAATTTTTCTTGTCATTTCCCCTTCTATAAGGCATTTTGCTCTCCCATTGTTTTTATGATCTGTGAAGAGGTAGATTGTGGCTGCCTCATTTCGTCCACAAATACACAGTCAATTCACTTTACGGTCTAATCCCGTGAAGCGCTTTGAGACGTCGACAAAATGTGAAAAGCGCTATGTGTGTAAATGCAAGGATTATACGATGATTATTATGTACATTTATTGTTATTTATTATATTATCTTGAAATAGTTCATTTAAAAATAGATAATCCACTCGACTTAAGTAGCCTGGATTGCCCAGTGTCAGGCTGGAGAATGAGCTTGTGTCCTAACATGAGGACTTGAAGCCACATCTTTCCGACCTAGAGATGAGAGAGCTACTGAAACGAACACATGGGCTTGTCATCTGTCAAGGACAAAGTGGGAAACTCTGCGTCCATCACCTTGAACCCAATCCACAGGGTGACAAGTCCTGATCGACAGCTACAGTTGGCAGCTTAACTTGGCTTGAAAACCGCAAGAGGACGCTTTGCGAGCTCAGTTGAAAATGTAGGGGTGTCAGGGATTTTAATCCCCACGCTAAGTGATGTCAATATTTTTCAGGGACAGTAGGTAATTCATAATAATAATAATTCTTGCATTTTGTTAGAGCGCTTTTCACGTCTTCTAGACTAAGTCTCAAAGCGCTTCATGGAATATACTGTAAAGTGAATTGACTGTGTATATGTGTGGGCGAAACACAGCAGCCAATTGCGCACAGCAGGCGTGGATCGAAACGACCAATTTATTATTGTTTTTTTGAGGCATTATTATCAGGCACGCGCGCGTGTGTGTGTGTGCGTGTGTGTTTGTGCGTGTGCGTGTGTGTGTGTGTGTCTGTGTGCGTGTGTGTGTGTGTGTGGAGTAAGGAAACTTGCCCAAGGTTTCGCCCTGACCTGCATGGAATCGCACCCAGGTCTCTCGCTTGTAAAAGCTCTAACCACAGGAGCTTCGCATGAGTGGAGATGGGTCCAGACCTGCAGCCCCAGATTTGATCACTCGGGGCGCTTGTTATTAACCTCCAATGCAAGAAATTCCACGACAGTTTAAATCTATAACATGATTTGCATTGTCGACTCGGCTCATTGTGTTACTCTCTCACCTCTGGGCACAGAAAGGGTATGAGATTAATTCCTATTGATGTCACTGCCAGGCAACTGGGAATAATAACAACAACAAACGACACTTACACAACATCTTTCATGTCGGGTGGACGTCCCAAGGCACGTGGACTGTCAGAGATTTGGACCCCAGCTGGGGGTTGGGCGCAGGAGACGTAGGTTGGCGGGGAGGGGGCGGAGGTAGGCGGGTGATCGAAGGCCTTGGTCAAAGAGGAGGGATTTGATTTGGGAGGCAAGGGAGTTAGGGCAAAGAGAAGGGCCTGTGTGCGTGCTTTAAAGACCTAGATTTCCCCACAAGGCTCAGAGGAGGATAAGGATATATAATAGTGTCATTCACATATGGAGGATGTCTCGAAGAATTTCACAGGAGAAAGTGTAGTGACTGTGCAGTTACTGTGGAGCTCCTGTAGCTTAGTTGTTAGAGCACTTGCCCTACAAGCGTGAGACCTGTGCTCGAATCCAAGCAGGTCAGGGTGAAACCTTGGGCAAGTTTCCTTACTCTACACACACACACACACACTCACACGCACGCGCGCCTAATAATAATCCCTCCCAAAAAAACCACAGTGGTAAATATCGGTCATTTTCAATCCACGGCTGTTTGTGTGGTGGGGGGAACGCTGCTGCGCGCAATCGGCTGCCGCGTTTCGCCCACAAATATACACAGTCAATTCACTATATTCTGTGAAGCGCTTTGAGACGTGGATAAGCCGTGAAAAAACGCGATATCAAATGCAAGGATTATTATTATTATTATAGTTTTCGGATAAAACACAGCTGGACAATTTGCGCTCAGCGGCGGCTCACAAACAGCCGTGCGGCGTGGCAAGGAACGCAGCGAAGCTTTGCTGGGGATTTATCGGGCAACGTTCGCGATGAATTATGCCGCGTGCCAGAGATAATCCCGCAAAACCCCTTTCGCACTTCAAATCGAATCGTCCTCCACACAGACTGAACTCAACTCGGCTTTGTTTGACGCGCGGAGTAGCCGAAAGCCCGGGTGACACTCGGAGGCGGAATCTCGGAGAGCGACACGATAGAGAACGGTGGCGCTCTGGCTAAGAAGACAGCTTCCGTTGTGCAAATGTAAGGGGGAAAAGGTATTGAAATCCTAGCCTGGCAGCGTACCATCATCACAGAGCAGTAAAGAGGGATTTGCAGTTCTGTAAGTGCCTCTAGCCACATCTAACACAGGGATCTGCGCAGATTGCATTTTTAAAAAGGTGTTATATATATAATATATATATGGCTTTATGTTTGAAGGAAAATGCTTGTAAAATGTCAATAGAGCGATTAGAAGATGGAGGGGCAGAGATGTACACTGCAATCTCCATTGTAATGTGATTCGTCCAAAGCAAACTTGACAAGTCACACACTGTTCAATTTGGTGACTATTCTTGTTTCTTTCAGTGCCCTTTTGTGTGCGAGTGTGCTTTATGTGTGTGCACGAATGCGTGTGTGTGTGTGTGTGTGTGTGTGTATAAATAAATCTTTCTGGTTTGCTTTTCCACTCAAATGACGAGAGGGGCTTTGATGGTGATGCATTTCAAATAAACTGCAGATTACGTTGTTTTCACCAAAGATCGCTTGTTTGCAAAAGCTAAAATAATTGAGGCACAGAGTTGAAGCTCTACCTTGGCAGGCAGGCAGGCAGGCAGGCAGGCAGGCAGTCGGCAGCCAGGGAAGGAGTAAGATCCAAAGCAAATTGATGAAAGAGAAATCTATAAGGTTTTTAATTGAAGTGACCCACTTTGCTACCGAGAGACATAAAGAAAGCTTGGTGAGTAACTAAGTTTTACTTGAATTTATTACATATATATATATATAATATATACATAGATACTCTATCTGCACCCGAGCCAGGGAAAGATATTTTTAATATACAGTAGATATATATATTTAAAATTGAATGAGATTGAGAAATGGACTTAAACACCATGATGAGGTGAAATTTTTAACTCCAAGGTTAGAGATGACACTAAAGGAGAAAAGTTTTGTCCATAACCATCTTTGCAATTGTATATTTTGAATGCAGTTTTTTGCTTATTCAAATCAGAATTTACAAGCGAAAAAATTATTTTCAAAGAGTAATGCAATGAAAATAGCATTACATTATGTATATATATATATTTTTTTAAAAGGACTCTAAAGAAATTTTTAATTTCTCCCCTCACCACCCACCACCTTTGAAATCATCATTGCATTGAATATTTTGATATCATCATTTTTAATAATAATGATAATGTGTTCAAAGAGACAATTCCAGAACTATAGTACACAGAATACGATGCTGATTTCATTCCGTTTTTCTTTCATTAAAAAAAACATTTCTCCTAATGTCATTTGGTCAAATTTTAATAACAAAAAGTTAACCTCTGTTTGCCTTAAATAAATAGTCACTGGAGATCTTTGAAATATGTTTCTCTGGGCTCCCAAATCTTCTTCTGTTTTATGGGCAATGGGATGTGAAACGTGGGGTGTGTGTGTGTGTTGGGAGGGGAGGGGGAAATTAATCAATTTTAATAATCCCTCCCCCAAAAATCGGTCACTTCAATCCAGACTGTGTGTGGGGGGAACGCTGCTGTGAGTAATTGGCTACCGCGTTTCGCCGACAAATGTACAGTCAATTCACTTTACAGTATAGCCTGCGGAGCTCGTGTGACTCAGTGGTTAGAGCACTTGTCTTGCAAGCTGGGGAGACCAAGCTGGGGAGACCAGTGTTCGAATCCAGGCAGGTCAGGGCCAAACCTTGGGCAAGTTTCCTTACTCCACATGCCTAATAATAATCCCTCCAAAAACAACACAACAATAAAATTGGTCATTTCAATCCACGACTGTTTGTGGGACACTACTGTGCGCAATCGGCTGCCGCGTTTCGCCCACAAATACATACAGTCAATTCACTTTATAGTATATTCTGTGTAGCGCTTTGGGACGTCGATAAAATATGAAAAGCGCTATATCAAATGCAAGGATTATTATTATTATGAGTTAGTTAGTTAGTTTATTAGTTCATTAGTGTGTGATTAAAGTTAAATTAAAATTTTCTTTAAAGCCAAAACCAATTCCAAGCTAATCATCAGTAAACCTCCCACAACTAATAGACAATAATATAAATAATATTAATAATCCGTGCATTTGATATAGCGCTTTTCACGTTGTCTAGACGTCTCAAAGCGCTTCACAGTATATACTATAAAGTGAATTGACTGTGTATATTTGTGGGAGAAGCGCGGCAGTTGATTGATCACAGCAGCGTCCCCCACAAACAGGCGTGGGTTGAGGTGACCAATTTATTATTTGTTTTTTTTCGAGGGGTTATTTAGTAAGAGGTAAAATAGTGACTGAGTGAGTGAATAAATACATGTGTGTGGGTGGATGGATGTGTGTATGTGTGTGGGTGAAGGAGCATTATTGCTTTAAGAGGCAGCTGAAATGAGACTGAAATTGACAGCAACTCCCCTTATGTTAAGCAACACACACACACACCTACACCACTCTGCTCTGGATAGATTGCAGCTACTCTCTCACACACGAGAGAGAGAGAAAAAACACATATAAAGGAAGGTTTCTTCTTTGAGAGACACACACATACACACAGAGAAAGAGAGAATAAATACAGGTAGGATTTTGGCTGTACCTTCTGTTGTCTGCATGCAACTTTTTGCTTGCACTGTTATGGGAATATATCATTACTTTATGTGATTTATTTACATATGTAAAGATAGGTGGATTTGTCCAGTCTGTAATGCAATATATTATGTATGTTTGTCTGTGTGTGTGTGTGTCTCTCTCTCTCTCTCTCCCCAAACTGGCTGCTAACTAGATTCAGATTCGAATGGTAGGATTGATTCAATTGGTAATTTCAACGCTCTGAGATGACATTAAATTGTGCCCCCTCCCCTGAAAATCCCAGCCTTGCACTGAATATTTTGATTGCAACAGCTGATGGGTTTAAAGGGACGATTTTACAACGCATTTGATGCACACAGTGCATTTCCCTCAAGTCCTTTTTTAAAAAAATCAAGTAACAAATAACCAGTCTTTTACATATATTTATATGTGTGTGTGTGTATTAATATATTGTAAATCTTTCCTAAAATGTCTTAATTTTCAAACCAATCCGTTACAAATGTATTTTTTTAAATGTATTTATGTTATCTAAATATGTATATGAATATATATATATTGAGATTTGGGTTTAGATTTGGGTTGTTTAGAGCAGTATTCGCTTGGCTAACCTGATCTTTCACTCTCTATCTTTCTCTCTGACCATTTTCTTAATGGATTGGGCATCTACATCCTCTGTGTTCCCTAAAGCTACCATGCCTTTCATTATCCACAGATTCATTCTAGCCTTGTCCGGTATTGAGCGTGCGCTGGCTGGGTCAATATTGGTATTCACTTCTGTATTCCATAGTTTTTTTTTCTGCTAATAATTGTCTGCCCTGGAGCGAAATCTCTGTTTGACACACACACACACATATACACACACACATATACACACACCCTTGGAAGGGTAGAACCTTAAGCGACTTTCCTTACTCCACCCTCCTCTCTTTTTCTATAAGTAATAAATAATTATACTTGCATTTGATACAGCAGCTTTTCATATCTTATCGACGTCTCAAAGCGCTTCTCAGAATATAGTGTAAAGTGAATCGACTGTGTATTTGTGGGGGGAACGCGGCAGCCGATTGCGCACAGCAGCGTCCCCCACAGACAGTCGTGGATTGAAAATGACCAATTTTTATTGTGTTATTTTGGACGGATTATTATTAGGTGTGTGTGCGCGTGGAGTAAGGAAACTTGCCAAAGGTTTCGCCCTGACCTGCTCTGGATTCGAACCCAGCTCCCACACTTGTAAGGCGAGTGTTCTAACCACTGAGCTACAGGAGCTCCGAATGTAATTTTGTTGTTGTTGTTGACGGAGATATTTGAATGGGGGCTGGAGTGTTTCTTTTTAAAATGATCTAGGCCACTGAAGCTGAGTTTGGTGAACCCACTGTATTGATTGATCAGCTGCTGTGTGTTAGTGTGGAAAGCATTAACCCAGTTGGAAATAACAGTGTACGTTATGTCTGATATTATGATTTAAAGTACTGTACAAGGTGTGATGTTTGCAAAAGTCTGTTGGGAACTTTGGAGCTTTCTTACTGATTATCTGGGGCTCCTGTAGCTCAGTGGTTAGAGCCACTCGTCTTATAAGCGTGAGACATGTGTTCGAATCCAGGCAGGTCAGAGCCAAACATTGGACAAGCTTCCTTACTCCACACACCAAATAATAATCCCTCCAAAAAAATACACAATCATAATAAATAGGTCATTTCAATCCAAGACTGTTTGGGGGTGGCCGCTGCTGTGCGCAATCGGCTGCCATGTTTCGCCCACAAATATACAGTCAATTCACTTGAAGCTCTTTGAGACGTCGATAAGATGTGGGAAAAGCTCTATATCAAATGTAAGAATTATTACTATTATAGGGGGCATTATTTTGCCACGTCAATTCGAGGGGAGAAACGTCGCTTGATAATAATGGGACACAACTTCCCCCAATGTTGCATTTCCCAAAGCCACAATCCTTCAGAGATTCTGCCCGTCTCTGGTGCCCTAAAAGCCCTTTAATAATAAATCCGTGCATTTGATGTAGCGCTTTTCACGTCTAATGTGCTGAGACGTTCTCAAAGCGCTTCACAGGAATATACTCTGAAGTGAACTGACTGTGTATTTTGTGGGCGAAATATTTGGTGTTGTTGCTGTTGTACTGGTCGATCTGTGCAGTGTCGTGAATTATATCCTAAACTTCTTACCAGGAATTGTCTTGTTTTATATCAGCGATAATAATGATAATCCTTGCATTTGTTTAGAGCGCCTTATCATGACGTTGAGACATCTCAAAGTGCTTCACAGCATATATATATATATATATTACATATACATATATATGTATATATACTGTAAAGTGTAGCAACTGTGTGTTTTGTGAGCAAAATGGTATTCCCATATAAATCTACTGCCTGTTATTGCAATAGCTTTCATTACTGGTCCCAAATCCATTTAGGAGAACAGTGGCATGGGATGGGGGGGGGGGGGGTCTGCTGCTGTCTCTCTCTCTCTCTCTCTCTGTGTCTCTCTCTGTCTCTGTCTCTCTCTCTCTCTCTCTCTCTCTCTGCTATTGGCATGGACGAGGCTAAAGAACAATCTCAAACGTAAGCCTATATCTTCTTGCTCTGTGACCCAGGGCCTCGGCAAGCCAGCATTCAGTATCTCTTCAGTGGAGTAACGCAGAGGTCCTCCTGACGTGAAAGGCCAATGAAACCAATGTAATTTGTTGTTTGTAACTGGCTCCTCGGGAGTCCACAGGGAAACATTCCTGGTTTGATTGTGTTATTTTTAACTATAGATTTATTTTTCAGTGTGCGCAGGCAGAGCACAAAACAATTAGAAAAATAGATATTAAGGATAATAATGCTCCTTGCATTTGACACGGCCCTTTATCCCGTCTTCGAGACGTCTCCCAGCGCTTCGCAGAATATACTGTAAAGTGAAGTGCCTAGATTTGTGGGCAAAACATGTGTGTGTGTGTGTGTGTGCGATCTAAAACCAACCATTGTGTCTATTTTTAAAAGACTAAAACGTTGCAGCTGGGTTCATCGCTTGCCTTTGGGGGTATTTCTCTGTGTAAATTAAGCTCCTTTCTCCCTCCCTCTCTCTTTTTTTCTCTCTCTCTCTCTCTCTCCTTTCTGGCTGTATCAGAGACGCAGTATCTACCATCGATTATTCATTTTGCGATATTCGGTGGGTTTCAATCGCCGTCTCAATCGTGCGGCTTTGTGGCTAACTGCGTGCCATGGTGGTGTGATCAGCTCCTTTTAGATCGTGTTCTGTCCGTCGCAGCCTGTTCCTCAGTAAACTGGCTGGTCAGACCTGTGACTGCTATGCCCTGATTAATCCCTCTCCCTCTGGCTTTCTCCGAGCCC
Organism: Hydrolagus colliei; assembly: GCA_035084275.1. Taxonomy (NCBI): domain Eukaryota; kingdom Metazoa; phylum Chordata; class Chondrichthyes; order Chimaeriformes; family Chimaeridae; genus Hydrolagus; species Hydrolagus colliei. The sequence continues at coordinate 7,800,303 of CM068768.1, forward strand.
CCGATGTTCAGCGCCTTGGGACGTCCTCCCGACGTGAAAAGCGCTCAAAAAGTGTCATTTTAACGTGTGCCTGTTGTTAAGTATTCCAAGCCAATCACTTCGTAACGTGTGTGCGCGCGTGTGTGTGTCTCAAATAGCTTCCATACTCATACCAGTGCCGCAGACATTCACTTTACAGTACATTCTGTGTACAAGCGCTTTGAGACGCCAGGCGTAGGATTTGAACCCGCGACCTTTGTGACTCTCTGAGCCGAGAGCTGACACGGCGATCTGTGTCGCTTGTTCACCCACTCGAATGAGTTGTGCGCCCTCATCGCACAATGGCTGTCTTGTACGTTTTTTTGGCCTCGCATTCCGGGGGGGGGGGGGGAAAGTTCTTCGAGTCCCCATTGTATTTACTGAACACTTGCTCGGAGACGGGGTGGCCACAGCGATGAATGAGATATTTCTATTGTACGGTCGTTGATCTGCAGTAGCCTCCCCATCGACGCTCGGAAAGAGGACTTGTTTTACGAGTGCGGTTGTACAGTTGGCCTTGCCTGTTGCGAAGAACGCGTTCTTCAAGACTGTCGGACCGGCTCAAATTAGGATTATTACTTTCTGTCGAGGCTGAAGGCTTCTGAAGGCGAGATCCGTCGGGTTGTGATCGACGCACGCACAGCACTGAAGAGCTTGAGAGGCGTGTGATTGAGTGATCCGCGCACATTCTCGTCAGGCTGCTGAGTAGCTGTTTTTAGATAATAATAATAATCATTGCCATAGGAACCCTGGCATTTGAAACAGCGCCTTGTCACGTCTTCGAGACGTTCAAAGCACTTCGCAGAATGTACTGTCAAAGTGAATTGACTGTAAATTTTGTGGGCAAAACACGGCAGCCAATGGCACACAGCCATGTCCCAACACAATTGTGGACTGAGTGACCTATCTATATATATATTCATACTGTATATATATTTTTTGAAGGAGTTATTACCTCTGGAAAAGCGAAACCTTGGGCAAATTACCTTACTCCACACACACACACATACTCACACTCACACATACATACACACACTCAAACTCGCCTAATAATAATCCGTCCAAAAAAAACACAATAATAATAATAAAATTAAAATTGGACCTGCTGTGTGCAATTGGCTGCCACGTTTCGCCCATAAATATACAGTCAATTTACTCGACAGTATATTTGTGAAGCGCTTTGAGACACGGTCGAGAAGCGCTACATAAAATACAAGTATTATTATTATCATAAAGTATGGGACATGACATGCGACTGCCAGGATGGTGAACTCGATGGATCTTGGCCTACAACAATCTGATGTTCTTCTGAGAATCCATTGGGGGGGGGTTTCCGGAGGGAAATGAACGAAGATACACGAAGACAGCTTTGCAGAGGGAAACGCAGAGCAGTGGGAAGACTAGTAAATAACTCAGAGAGGGCAGTAAAGGCCTTCAAAAGCACGCAGCACATCTCCAGGATTCAATGCGTGTTGCCAATGCCATCTTGTGGGGAGTAGAGTGACTTCTAAGCCATCGCCAAAAGGTACTTTCACTTCGCAAAGGTCAGATTGCAGACGCTTCTCTTAATGTTATCATCATCGTCTTCACCCCACCGTCACCCTTCCGCTCCAATTAATCCTTGTGTTTGACCGTTGACAGCTTTACGTTGAACTGACACACGCTTGACGATAAAGCCTTGGGGAAAAAATAACGAGAATAAATCGACGATTTCAATTTCAATCCACGGCTGTTTTGTGGGGGACGCTGCCGTGCGCAGTTGGCTGCCGCGTTCCGCCCACGAATATATACAGTCAATTTACTTTACAGTATATTCTGTGAAGCGCTTCGAGACACAGTCTAGAAGATGTGACCAATTTATTAGAGGTGTTTTTTTTTTGGCTGGGGGGTCGGATTATTATTAAGCGTGTGTGTAAGGAAACTTGCCCAAAGATTTCAACCCTGACTTGCCTGGTTTCGAACACACGGGTCTCTCACGCTTGGTAAGGCGAGTGCTCTAACCACTGAGCTACAGGACTCTATGATAACGAATGGGAACTCATTGCGATTCAAAATTCATGCTCCACAAAATCTCAGTGGAGGAAACAAATTAATTACGGGTGTTATACAGTTCAGCCTTGAGTTTATTTTTTTTTAATCTCTGGGACATTCTAGTTTACAACAATAAAATGGTCGCTTGTGGAGCTCCTGTAGCTCAGTGGTTAGAGCGCTCGCCTTGCGAGCGAGAGACCTGGGTTCAATTCCAGGCAGATCAGGGCAAAACCTTGGGCAAGTTTCCTTACTCCGCGCGCGCACATGCACACACGCACGCACACACACACACACACGCGCCTGATAATAATCCCTCAAAAGAAAACAATAATAAGTGGGTCATTTCAATCCACGACTGATTGTGTGGGGGACGCTGCTGAGCGCCATTGGCTGCCGCGTTTCACCCTCAAATATACAGTCAATTCACTTGACAGTATATCCTGTGAAGCGCTTTGAGACGTCTGTGTAGAAGACGTGAAAGGCGCTATATCAACAGTAAGTATTAGTATTAAGATTGTCATTGTTTTGGGACCTCAGTTTAACGGCTCACACGCAGGACAGTATATCTAACTACATATACTTTCCGAACTCAGTCCTGCGCGTTCTTCCGAGAGCGGTAGAGGCGGAGAGGCAAGGCTTTGCCAATGGTAACAACGTACTCTAAGCAGGCAAGTCTGGTTTTACCTTCGCATAGATGTAATATCTGCCGCGGGAATCTGTGAATGAACAGAAAGAATAGCAGCCTTTCAGCCCGACGTTGCGAGCACAGAGCCTGAATATAGAACTGTCAGAACGCTTCTCTTTGCGTTAATGCTTTCAATTACGCGACATTGCAAGTTCCGAAGGCTAATTTTACTCGCTGTCGGGACATATATTAAGAGATATAAAGCCACGCGAGCTGAATGAAGTAACTGTTTATAACATCGGAACCGAAACGGCAAATATAATCCTCGACGAGATCATTTCCTCCGACCAATCATTGATTCCTTCTTCGCCTTTTAATAGGTGTTGATTTGGATTTTGAGGGTGGGGAGATTGGGGCGGGGGGGTGGTGGGTGGTGGTGGGGGGGTCGTGAGGCCTTTTGAAGTCTGGCTAATTATTTTATTGATCCATAGTGTTATTATCTCCACATTTTTGCTTTGGAAAAAACCTGAAAATGGGTCTCTGTACAAAAATATTTTTTTTAATATACATATACTGTGTGTATATATATATATATATATTTTTTTAAAATCCTTGCATTTGATGACACAGCGCCATTTTTTTTGGGGGGGGGGGGCGGGGAGGGAGGGGGGAGGAGAGTGTCTCCGAATCTCTGTGTAGGAAATTGCGGTAAAGTGTAAGCGATTGTGTATTTAGGTAGATGAAAGCGACAACCCATTTCGACACAGCAAAGGCCCACAAACAGCCGTGACCAATGTTATCGGAGGGGATTTGTCTCCCTGTGTGAAGAATTCTTTGCGTGTGAAATTTTCCATGTGTGTGTGTGTGTTTTTTTAACGCGCGTGTGCTTGTGACTGACCTCAATCCCTCCGCATTAATTCTTTCTATCGAATTGCGAGCGATTTACTGTCAGCAGAATCAAGGTCACTGTTAAACGCAATTCTTGTTGCGCCTCTTGAGACCTTCATTCCTCTCTCCCCCCCCCACCCACCCCCTCACCACCCCCATCTCTACCACAACCAGGTTAGGTTTCAATCTCAATCAGTTTCCTCTACCCCCACACCCACTCACCAGCCCCCAATCCACAGATTTGAATTCGAAATACTTGCATGTTCCTGTATCTACACGACCTCTCCTCCATCATCCCTGCCCTGCCCTACCCCACCTCTGCTACCTCCTGCCACCATACAACAACTTCATTTATTTAGCTCCCTCCCCCCCACACACACACACACACTGTTTGTGGGATGGGAAGTGGTGGGAAGGGGTGCAGTGTTGAGATGAGGAAAGGCAGAGAGGTAGGAGGGCGACTGAAGGCACGGTTTGATCAGTAGCCTGCAGGATGTACTCAAAGAACGTGATCTTTGGTTGGTTGGTTGGTTGGTGTGGTTGGTTGGTTGGTGTGGTTGGTGTGGTTGGTTGGTTGGTTGGTGTGGTTGGTTGGTTGGTTGGTGTGGTTGGTTGGTTGGTTGGTTGGTGTAGTTGGTTGGTTGGTGTGGTTGGTTGGTGTGGTTGGTTGGTTGGTTGGTTGGTTGGAAGTTCGGATTGGTTTTAAATCAAATGTTTATTAGTTATGGGGGAATGAGGAAGATTCCAAATATCAGGAAATCTCTTCTCCAAAGGATCGGCTCATTTTTTTTCTTCTTCTCTCGAGCATTTGGCCTCGGACTCTTGATCGCAAGCCCTGCTCAGTTCCGTGTCATCCTTTTGATCAGATCACCTGGAGCTCGTGGGCTGACTGTTAATTTATGCGCCTCGCGCACTGCCGAAATTCTCACTCTCAACACTCCCCACCAAACATCTATTTACAGTATGTAGACTGTTGAATGTCAGATTACGCTGAGCTACATTTGTAAAGCACTACAAACGGCGCTCTGAGCATTCGCTAAACCTCCCGTACCATTGACTCCTAAAGGAAGGGAGGGCAGAGGTGGTAAATAATGATTAATAATCATAAATAGATCAATAAATAAATATCGGACACGGCACTTATTACCTTGTGGGGACGTCTCAAACGCTTCACAGGATTTAATCATAGTAATAATAATCCTTGCATTTGATCTAGCGCCTTTCACGTCTTCTAGACTGCGTCTCAAAGCGCTTCACTGAATATACTCCAAAGCGAATTGACTATATTTGTGGGCGAAACGCGGCAGCCAATTGCGCACAGCAGCGTTCTACCACCCACGAACAGCCGTGGATTGAAAATGACCAATTTACTATTGTACTTTTTGTTAGGCATGTGGAGTGAGGAAACTTGCTCAAGGTTTTTGCCCTGCCTGGAATTGAACCCGGGTCTCTCCCTTGCAAGGCGAGTGCTCTAACCGCTGAGCTACAGGACCTCCCAAGCCTAAATTGGATGCAGTAGGGTTATTCGCTGGAACTCTTGTGTTCTATCCTATTTGATTGTGTTCAGTTCTCTTGAGTTCCTCGGTGCCTGGGAGGCTTTTCTGGAGAGATTTAGGAAGTCTTCCCTGGAGACCGGCCTGCTGTGGGTATAATTCCCTGGCGACGGCAGACCGGGAGAAACCAGAACAGATCGATTGCTGCGGTTAACGTTGAAACATTTTTATAGCCACCAATTCTGGATACAGCAGAGCGGAATGTGAAGTGATGTCTTGGGATGACGAGAGAGTGTGTGCATTTGTGTGTGCGTGCATGTGCATGTGTGGGTGTGTTTATGTGTGTGTGTGTGTGTACATGCATGTGTACGTGTGTGTGTGTGCGTGCTTTATCCTCGAGCAGTGGCTGTGAAGGACAGCGTGCTCTTGCTTTAGTTTCAAGGCTTCAGGTCAACGGTGAGACGAAGTATTTTGACAGGAGGTAAAGCAGAGAGGGACTCGCACAGAATTGCTCGGGTTAAAGCACGGTGTCTCCAAACGCAAGGATGTCTTACCCTCTATCTCTGATGCGTAGAGAGTTTCTGCCGAAACCTTGGGCAAGTTTCCTTACTCCCACAACCCCCCACCCCACCCTACACGTAACATAGATTATTAATATTATTATTACTGTATTATTATTCGAGACGCACTCAGACAAGTCTCGCTCCATCCTTTCTTTCGTTTAACTGAAAGCAAGTTGCGTTTCTTATTCGCCGGCGGCTATTTTAAGTGCGTGGACGAGGCACAATAACTTGTCGATTCAGTCACCGCCTTTGGGAATTCTGTTACTGCCACCCAGATGTTTCTTAACTTCTGCGGAATCTGTGATTGCTTTCTCCCGATCATCCGTCATGAGGACAATTGAAAACTAGGAAGGGAGTGTCGATAACTCCTCTTCCGAGTGCGTCACGAGAGAGAGAGAGAGAGAGAGAGAGAGAGAGTCACTGGTTGGACTTTTGGGTCAGTGTCTGTTTAGCAAAGCTGAGATATTATATATATAATATATCTATATATAAATATATACACAATAGAATTATAATAATTCCTCTCATGTCGGGAGGACTTCCCAAAACTCTTCACCTCATCCACTGTGAAGTGCGGAGACTGTGTCTCTGTTTTTTGTGGGCGAATGCGGAGGCTGAATTTGCGCATTAAAAACCTCCCCGCAAACAGCCACGAAGTGAATGACATCGCTGCAACTTGGGAATGTTCGCTTGGTAAGGATATCGAGAGATATGGAGGCAGGCGAGGGCAGGAAATTGGAGTTGAGGTGCAGATCAGCCAGGATCTCATTGCATGTGGGAACAGGCTCGAGGGCCTGAGTGGGGATCTTTGAGGATGAAAATCTTTCCAAGGTACGGTAGTAGATTTTAGTCTTTGTCGATGTGTAGGTGGAAGGTGAGCCGGCAACATTTGATTGACGTTATTGAAATGCAAGGATTATTATAAAGTCTGATTTTTAATCAGAAGGATTACTTTCGTGCGGAGGCTCGCAAATTGAGTTCAAAACTCGAGGGCATCGATACAATGTGCGATTAAATATAGATTGAATGGAGAATTTCATCATTCTTAATAATAATCCTTGCGTTTGATATCGCGGCTTTTCACGTCTTCTAGACTGTGTCTCAAAGCGCTTGACAGAATGTACTGTCAAGTGAATTGACTGTATATATTTTGCGGGCGAAACGCGGCAGACGATTGCACACAGCGGCGTCCCCCCCCCCCCTCCACAAACAGCCGTGGATTGAAAATGACCGATTATTATTAAGCGTATTATAATAATATAATCAGTGATAATCCTTGCGTTCGACCTAGCGCCATACCACGTCTTCAAGACATCTCAAAGCGCTTCACGGGGATACACCGTAAGGTGGAGTGACTGTGTATTTTGTTTATTAAGGAGGAACTTTTTTTAACGGGTTGAGAACGTGGCTGGAGACTAGCAGTTGAAGCGGAAAGCTTCAGCGTATTTAATCGAAAACGTGACGTGCAGCTGAGGGAATAGGGTAATTGAGGAGTACTGGCGAGATCTGGCTCGCGCTCTCTGCCTTGCCCAGCACGGAACTTCTTGCAGTGACAAATACAAGACTTGATGTATATTAGACGTGTTGTCGAGCTGTGAGGCCATCTGAAATGACCCCCAGGACTACAGACGTACATACATAAACATCAGGCCTGCCATGCAGCAGCAGCAGAGATGTCACACACAAGTACGCAAGGCCGTACAGCTCACTAGGGAGCAGAGACAAGTGAACTCTAATAGATTTCTCTCCATCTCTCTCTCTATCTCTTTTCTCTCTCGCTCACTCGATCTCTCCATCTCTCTCCCTCTCTCTCTCTCTCTCTCTCTCATCGAGGGGTCGGTTCACTCTGACGAGCTCCCACCGTGTAATACACTCGCATATGTGATTTCTAATTACAAGTTAACAGATGGCATTTCGTTTTTTTTCTTCTCCTCTCTCTCCGTCTCTCTCTCTCTCTTTCTCCCTCTCTCTATCTATCTCTTTCTTTCACCCGTTCTAAAAATAATTGCGGCGGTCGGAGGAAATGCAAAGCTCCCAACCCTAGTTTGGATAATGGATAATTCATGAGCAGACGCAAACAGGGGAGGTATTTCTCGAGGGGCTGAGCGCGCTTGAAAGTCTACTCTACGTGACCCAAACCATTGGCTGGCCTGCCTCCTGACCTCACCCAGTTGGTCAGGTCTTAATTTGGGCTCGCGAACCATGTGTGTGTGTGTTAGCGCCTTGGGACATCCTCCCGACATGATAGGCGCTGTATAAATGTAATCTTATGGTTGTTTTGTGTGTGTGAGTAAATTGGAAACATAGGAACAGGAGTAGGCCATTCAGCCCCTCGAGCCCTGTTCTGCCATTCTTTGTGATCACCGCCCATCTGTGCCTCCGCTCTAATGGGAATGCCTTGCCCCATATGATAATAATAAATATGTATATTATATAAGATAATGGCATAAATATAATGTGAGATTGAATACAGATTGAATAGAGAGTTTAGAATAATATAATAATAACCCTTAAGCATTTGATGTAGCACCTGATCAAGTCTTCGAGACGTCTCAAAGCGCTTCACAGAATGTACCGTAAAGTGACTCTATATTACGTGGGAGAAATATCGCTTGATACCCTGACACAGCCACATTTCCTTCAAGTTCTTATTTATTAAATGAATTCTGAGGGTGGGTGGGGGTGGTGGGTGAGTGGGTGGGATAGGAGATGGTGGTGGGGTGTGGTGCGGGGTGGGGGTTGGTTGGGTAGAGTAGGGGAGCCATATGTTTCCCATTACCGTTCGACCAGGGCTTGGCAACTTGGGTTTGAGAGTATTCGGCCTCTACAACGCTGTCCCGTTGTAGAGGCCAGTGCTGCTGTGACATAGCTCTATAAATCTCGCAGGGCACTCTGTGGTTTAATTGCTGCCATTGAATTATAATTAAATAACGCTGCTTCTCTTTTTTTTCTCGAGCCTCGCTCACACACTTGCCGACAGCAGCCATTGATTGGTGTGTTCAGGCTTATTCCTCAGCGGATTCCGCAAACTGCATCAGTTATTACAGAAGTGGTTCTAGTATTTAAGTTGCAGCGGAAAACCCGCACGGAAGGATTATTTTTTCTGGGGTGGGTGGGGGATTTGGGGGTGCGGGGGTGTGTGGAGGGGGGGGTAGCGGGGGGGTGGGGGAGCGGATTGGAGGTGTGGGGTGTGGGGAGAGGAAGGAAGCATTTTCCAATGGAGAAATCAGCAGGAATTGCAATTGGGCACGGCAGCGTCCCCGCAAACAGTCGTGGATTGAAATGACCAATTTTATTATTATTCTTGTCTGTGTTTTTTTGGAGGGATTATCATTAGGCGCTTGTGTATCTGTGTGTATGCACGAATGTGTGTGTGTATGCGAGTGTGTGTATGTGTGTGTGTGTGGAGTAAGGACACTTGCCCAAGGTTTTGCCCTGAACTTCCTGGATTCGAACACAGATCTCACGCTCGTAAGGCGAGTGAGCGGCTCTAACCACTGAGCTACAGTACCAGCTTAAGCACAAGGCGATGGTGACGTTTATTTTGTTTGCCTGGAAAATTCCATCACGTGCACAAAGGTTGGCGCGAACCAACTGTGGAAATTTTCACACGCTCCCTTGACCGACATCGACTTCATCGAATTGCTGAAACAGAACGGTGTACAAGTCGCGTAAGAAATGGACTTGGGTTAAAAATAGAAGCTCATCTGTTATCTGAATGTCCCAACGTTCAGATGACGGTTCAATTATTCAAGCTGGAGTTTCTGAATTGGATTTCTGTATTCTGTCGATATTTTGCTGGGGCTCGGGTATCTTCCTGGTTACATTCAACAGGACTCGTAGTCAGCCCTCGACTCACGAGGCCATCCCGACGAGCGCGAATTGGGATTGTTACAAAGGAACGCTTGCTTCTCGTCCACACACGCGCGCACACACGCGCTCGCAAGCACACGTACACACATACAGAGACACACACACACGCATGTACACAAACAGGTTTGCGCACACTCACGTGACTGATTCGCACAAGCTCTGTTGGAGAAGGGAGTTTGTCCTAGCTCACAGTCCACTCACAGACAGAGAGCTGGTCGTTTTATTTCTTGGCTGTTTGCGGGACATTGCTGTGCCGCAAATCGATTACGGATACACAGTCAAACCTTTTTTTTTTACAGAGTCCCCCGAGCCTTTCAGCTACGAGGATTATTTTAATATTCTATACGGAACAGCTGAACTGGCCGCGTAATGTTTCTTGGCAACCGAGATTCAACTAGGCATTCTTTTTTTCTCCTCGCACACACACACACACACACACACACACACACAAATGCTCCCCAATGACTGGTAACAGCTGCATCACTGCTGGCAGACACAAAGACGACAGAACAATATGATCCCTTGGCTAAAACACATCTGAGTGAAGTGAGTCGCTTTGAAGCCTCGAATGAGACTCGGTTTTGCCTTTGAAGCCGTCGAACACATTTGCATAGTGTCGCTCTGAAATCACAAAGCTTCTGCGAGCCACCGACCAGCGAGAACGAACCCGTTAGAACAGGGAGAGAGTGTGAGAGACAGTGTGCGAGAGAGAGATTGCGAGAGACATAACAATAGTTATGAAACGGTGAAATCTATTTTAACGCTTTGGTTTTATTCAACGATTATTTTTCCAGGCTATGGATTGGCAGATGAATTGTCCTATCTTGCAAATGAGGACCTTGCTTGCTCTAGTCAGTGGATCGATAAAAAAAATAGAATAATAAAAATAATTTTTTAATTTTTTTTTACAAAATAACCTCAAAATTAGGTCAATCTCACGTGTGATGGCTCAGTCGACAGCAGTATCGTGGGTTTACACCCAACACGTTGGGATCTTGTAACTCGTCTAAGGTCACACACAGCAGCGTCCCCCACAAACAGCCGTGGATTGAAACGACTAATTTCTTATTGTTTTTTATTGAGGGATTGTTATTAGGAGTGTGTGTATGTGTGTGTGTGTGAGGAGTAAAGAAATTTGCCCAAGGTTTCTCCCTGACCTGACTGGAATTGAACCCAGGTCTCCCGCTGGTAAGGCGAGCGCTCTAACCACTGAGCTACAGGACCTACACAATACCCTCCGCCCCACATGAAAGGCGCAATGTAAACGCAATCTTGTTCTTGCTCCCTCAACAACAACAACAAAAAACACACACAACAGTTAATTGGTCATTTTCGACCCACGACCATTTGCGGGGACGTTGCTGAGCGAAAGCGGCAGCCGCGTTTCGCCCACGGATATACAGTCAATTCACTTGAACAGTTTATTCTGTGACGCGCTTTGAGACGTCTCCAAGACGCGATAAGCTGCGTTACCAAACGCAAGGATTATTATGTATATGCAGAGAGACAGATCGGGTGGATTCCTTGTTGCCCAAATTGTGCCCCTTACATACTTTGGTGTGAGCAGTAACTTCCGGCAGTCAACAACAACAACAACAGCTTTGGTTTGTATAGCGCCCTCCTCGCCGGGCGGCGTCTCAGAGCGCTCGAAAGTCACAATACAACCTGGGCCATTACCTCAAAAGGATCAGATGGCTGAGCTGTAAATTGCTTTAGACTTCGTTTGCTCCCAAACCCAATCAGCAACAGTCGGTCCAGGGGAAGCCAAGCCAATCCCTTCCCAAATAAGTTCAAAGTCCCCAACACAGGGTGGGGGGACACCTCGAATTCCCGAGGCAAGAGAAGAGATCCAACAGCTACGGCAAGCTGGCAGCTTATGTTACAAGTTGCGAGGGTTTCTTCGGGAAATGTTTTTACTTGCGAGGCAGCTTTTGCAGTGGCTTGGTTTTGTTGCAAGTCTTGGTTGGGTGGGGGGGGGGGAGGGATGGAACAGATGGGTGTTGGTTCAGGGCTTTCGAACGCAGAGGAGGTCGGGGTGGGGGGGGGGGAGATGGGGAGAGCTCAGTCAGGAGTCCATTTGCATTTCAGGCGGTGAATGTGAGTCACACCGGTCTTTCAGGAGATGACAGCAAGTTGATTTAAGTATGTAGCGCCCTTCACGCGGGAGGTAGCTTCCCAGAGCGCTCAGAGATGGATTAGAATGGTCAGGACTACACATCCAGTGTTATTTTCTGCTGGTTCAAAGCTCGCAATGACATCTCAAAGCACTTCACAGGATACACTGATACACTGACATATTGTGAAGTCCTGTAGCTCAGTGGCTAGAGCACCTCGCCTTACAAGCGGGAGACCTGGGTTCGATTCCAGGCCGGTCAGGGCGAACGAAACCTTCGGCAAGTTTCCTTACTCCTCACAATAATCCCCCCCCAACAAATTGGTCACTTCAATCCACGACTGTTTGTGGGGGATGCCGCTGTGCGCAATTGGCTGCCGCGTTTCGCCCACAAATGTACAGTCAATTCGCTTTACAGTACATTCTGTGAAGCGCTTTGAGACGTCTAGAAGATGTGAAAAGCCGTGGTACCAAATGCAAGGATTATTCCTATGCAGTCTCGTGTAGTGACTGTGTATTTTTGTGGGGCGGATTTTCACGCAGTCGAGTTAAAGGTGTGGACGTACCGTACACACAAACATATACATACATACCCGCCACGGAACTCGCTCAGGTGACAAAATGAAGCAATGGGAGAGTCAAATGGATTTTCATCGAAGCAGCTGCCGGTCACAATACACCCATTCTCTGCGAAGGTCGAAAGCTTGAGAAAGCTTCTGAACGCCAAGCGCACAAAGCCGTCGTCCTTTCAGGCTTGCGTTGTGGAGCGGAAGGGAAATGCGAAGCGTAAGGGTGGATAACACTTAAGGGGTCACTTAAGAGGGGTCAACGTTGCAATCAGCGAGACGTCGACCTGTGCGGTCTCACCGTTCATTATGATAAAGATGAAGCACACAGAGAGAGAGGGGGCGGAGAGAGAGAGAGAGAGAGAGAGAGAGCGGCTTGAAGAATGTGTGGAACCTTCCCTCTGAAGAGCATTTGTATCATCAAAGCATTCCAATCGCGCGTGCAGTTCTGTTTGACACTGAGGAATTGGCTGCTGTTTGCAGATAGGAGTTTCCGTCTCGCGAGCCATCCAACTGTTTGGCAAGACCGACCTTCCGGGAACGTAGAGAGTTCAGAACATGAGAGACGGCAGGAGGAGGAGGAGGAGGAGGCCATTCAGCCCCCTCCAGCCTTCTCCATCATTCTGTTAATCTCGTAAATAAAACTCCCCTGAGATCATACTACTATAGTAATAATCCTTGCATTCGATATCGCGTTTATCACATCTTATCGACGTCTCAAAGCGCTTCACGGAATATACTGTAAAATGAATTGACTGTATATTTGTGGGCTGTTTTGGGGGAGGCGGGGGGAAGGAGGGGGGGGAAATCGGACACTCTCATGCGCGTTAGATTTTAGGAGTCCTGCAGCTTAGTGGTCAGAGCATTTGCCTGGGTTTGATTCCCGGCAGGGACAGGGCGAAACCTTGGACAAGTTTCCTTACTCCTCACACGCACGCACGCACACACACACACACGCCTGATAATAATCCCCTCAAAGAAAACAATAATTAAATTGGTCACTTCAATCCACGACTGTTTTGTGGGTGGGGGTGTGTGGAGGGGGGGGGGGACGCTGCTGTCTGCAATTGGCTGCCCCGTTTCGCCCACAAAGTATACCAGCTTCATTACTTATTGCTAATGAACTTAAAGATGATAATTTATATTATAATACAGTCATGAAAAACGCATCCAACCTATTTCTGACATTGTAGTAAGTTGTAAAGCGTAAACCCTTTGTGGAACACCAAAAGAAAATTCAAACCGTTCACCTTTCCAAGATTTAAGAGCCTGGATCTCAATAGCATTACGCGGTCGTGTTTTTCCCACCCCTGATTGCGTTCCACCTCCTGAATGAAATGACACATTTCATTTTCACTGCGCTAGGTATCCAGCAAGAAAAATATGGGTGACACACATTTGTGCTGTACTCAACGCCAACTAGGCACCAACCCAGGGCATTTAATGACTGAGTTACTTGATTATTCCATCCATCCCCATGAAAAAAAACATGACTAAGTGAGTGCATTGGAAGGAATTTTGCTTGTCAGTGACAGTTGTTAATTAACAATGCTGGTTTTTTTTTTGTACTCTTAGTTTTGGATCATTCGCTCGCCAGACAATACTTATTCGTCTGAGTATATCCTTTTATATATAGCACTTTGAGACTTCAGTCACCCTGGCCTGAAAGACGCTGTGTAAAATAAAACGCTGGTTAGCCATTTCTTGCTAACAGTCTCAGCTACACCGATGGTTATAGGCTTTGTCTGTGAAACAGATACGCACCGGTTTGATTTCAGCCAAACGCTACGCTTGACGAAGTTACTGTCCGATACTTGGTGGACGGGACGCCGAGGATCGTTCCGTTTGGAGACAGGCAAACAGAGAATTGCTCGTTAACAGGTCAACAACAACAGCAACAAAATGACACTTGTATAGAGAACGCCTTTCACGTCAGGAGGACGTGCTAAGCTGGACAGTCATTGTTTCAGACCCAAGCTGTTGACAGGGAGGGCGGAGGGAGGGAAAGGGGGGGGGTTTTGGGGTGACTGATGGGTTCGTCGAAGAGGAGGGTCTTGAGGAATTGAGGGAGAGTGCTCCAGAGTTTGGGGGCGTAGTGGCTGAAAGCACGGCCTCCGATGGTGGGACCGAGGGTGCCAATGGAGGTCGGAGAGGTAGGGAGTGAGTGCCATGGGATGAGTGGATGAAATCCTCCCATCCGCACACGCCACATTAAATCATTCAGAGTTCAGGAAATTGCTAGTTCTGTGAAGTCTCATCCGTCAACCTCCAAGGTTAATTGGAATTGGACTTGGAGTTGATGTGCATTTAATCTTAAACATTTCAGGTGAACCTCACCCTAGAGACCCACATCCCCCCAAGGTTTGTTTCAGTTAATAATCTTGGCATTCAAAAGCCGCCCGGCGTGGAAGTTGGGTGGGGTGGCCATATAAATACAAGTTGTTGTTGTTATTAAAAATAATGATAATCCTTGCATTTTATATCGCGCTTTTCACATCTTATCGACGTCTCAAAGCTCCTCACAGAAGAGGCGAAACGCGGCAGCCAATCGCGCATGGCAGCGTCCCCACAAACAGTCGTGGATTGAAATGACCAATTTTATCCATGTTTTTTGGTGGGGATGGATTATAATTATGCGTGTGAGCGTGTGGAGTAAGGAAACTCGCCCAAACGTTTGGCGCTGACCTGCCTGAATTCGAACACAGGTCTTGTAAGGCGAGTGCTCCAACCACTGAGCGACAAGAGCTCCTGTATAGGTTTGCACGTTTCCTTCCGATAAAGCAACTTCCAGAGCCAGGTTCCCTTTTTTGATGTCTTCTAATTGCCGTGAGATTCACCGAACCTTGTAGCAAGTACTTCGCGATCCTCGGTTCAAACTCTAATCTTGCTTTGTTGGCGCTACAGGCCCCCGAAGGATTAAGCCGTGAATCTTTCAGCAGCTTAAGCGCTGTAGAGGTTTTGATGGAACTGCCTCTTAAGTGTGTCTCGGAGACGCAAGTAAATTAAACGCTGCCTTTCACCTGCCTGCTGTTCATCAATGGCAGCTTTTAATACACTCGTCTCTCAGCTGCTGCAATTATCTCTGGCCGCTGGAACAAACGCGGCGTTAATTTGGCGTTTGTCTGAACGGTGGCGGTTTCTAAGCTTTTCAACAACAACAACACCACCAACAACAACTTGGATTTTTGTAGCGCCCTCCGGAGCGCTTCCCGATAACGGATCCCGAAGGGAGCGAGGAAGGGAGTTCCAGAGCCTCGGGGGCGTGGCGGCTGAAGTCACGGCCACTGAGGGTGGGAGCGGAGGATTCGTGGTGTAGGGGGGAAAACGGGGAGGAGGCCAGACCCGGTGGAATGAAGGCAACGGGTGCTGTTGTGAGGAGAGAGTAGGTCAGAGAGGTGGGGGGTGGGGGGTGCAGAAGAGTTCATTTCAACTTAACGATCCTGAACGTCTACCACACTCTGTGGAGTGCTATTGCGGTGTAGTGGTCAGAGCGCTCACCTCGCGAACGAGAGGAAGCGGGTTTGATTCCCGGGCGGAAGGGGCAAAACCCTTAGGCAAGTTTCCTTACTCCACGCGCCCCTCTCTTCCTCTCGTGGTAAGTAGAAACCCGGTTGGTAGTCGATTGGTGGATCACTTTCCAGGGCAAGATAATTTTATCTCCTCCCCCCCTACCCCCTACCACTTCCCCCCCCCCCCCCCCCACTCCACCAAAAAAAAAATATTTAATTACCCAATCCATGGCTATTTGTGGGACGCTGGTGTGCGAGATCAGCTGCCGCGTATTGTCCTCAAAGTAAGGGAGGCAATCCACTCGACAATATATTCTGTGAGGCAGTTTGAGACGTGATAAGGCGCTGTATCATACGGCATTATAATAACACTTAAATGCACAAAGGAAACAGTTTTGACTCTTGGCCCTATGTGCAAGTGAGCTCCACGGCTTTTGAAGGCATCAATCTTGAAAGTAATGGGTTTCGAAGCTCTGGGAAATCAAATTTCCAAATTGATTTTCAATTTTTCATTGCGAAACTTTGCTCTTTTTTTTTGTTGTTGCCATTCCCTCCCCCTCCCCACGCACCCCCCGAAAGGCGGGAGCTATTGTAACCAAGTCAGTAACTCGCATCCAATCTCGAAATACAAAGCAGGGTGCCTTAATCCTCGTCCTCACCTACAAGGCCTTACGCGGCCTTGCCCCGCCCTAATTAACCGATCTACTCTCCCCCTACACGCCCACCCGGACCCTCCGTTCAACGGGACTTGGCCTGCTCCAAGCCCCCCGCCCGAACCGCCCCACCATCGGAGGCCGGGCCTTCAGTTTCTCCGCTCCCACCCTATGGAATGCCATCCCTCAATCCCTCCGTTTCGCCTCTTCCCTTTCCTCTTTCAAGGCCGGTTTGAAGACTTTCCTCTTCGATCGTGCCTTTTGTTCAAATACAGTCAATTCACTTTGCAGTATATGCTGTGCAGCGGTTTTGTGACACAGTCTAGAAGACGTGAAAAGGTCCGTATCAAATGCAGGGATTATTATTATAGTGTTATTATTATTATTATTATTATTAAGGGGGGAGTGGGAGGACGGAGACGCAATAATGCATTGAATTCAAACTCCCTGTACTGTAAATAGAAAAAGCAGCGAGTATGTTTCACCGAGAGAGGTGTTTGCGGACAGTGGATTGAAGGTGGCTTCCGATCTCTTGTGAATCGCATTGTGTTGCTTCCCACATAGAAACCAGTCAGCTGATTTAATGGCGATGGGCTTTTTATTTTGCGCACTGATGGTGCAATCAAAGATGGTGTTTGGTACGTCTGGAAACTCCTCCGAGGTTCCGCACCGTAAAGCTGAGGCTATTTATCGAACCCACCTTCAAATTCTCCCTGTATAAACTTGAGAGTCTTTGGCTCAGTGGCTGCCCAAGGTTGACGTATTAAAAACAAAAGGACTGCGTGTCAAAGCTCTCAACCTTGGCCCCCCCCTCTCTCTCTCTCTCTCTCTCTCCTTCTCTGTGGATTTTGGCTCCAGTGAGATCTCACCCTCTCTCCATCCCCACCCTCTTTTCCCCTCTCACCCCGCCCATTCTCTCCCCTCTCTCACCCCGCCCTCACTCCCCTCCACTCTTTCCCTCGCACTTCCCACCCGACCTCTCTCCCCCACCCCCTCTCTCTGCCACCCTCTTCTCCGCCCCTTTCTCGATCTACCCCCGTCTCTCCATTCACCCCCTCCATTTCTCTCTCTCCCCACCCCATCTCTCCCCCCCCCCACCTCTCCCACCCTCTCTCCCCCCCATCTCCCCCATTCTCTCTCCCGCTCCTTTCCCCCAATCCCCCTCCTCTCGCCCCATCTCCCCCTTTCCCATCCCTCCCCCTCCCCCCCTCTCTGCCACATCTCTCCCCCACTTCTCCCGTCTACTTCCCACGCAGAAAGCAGTGAGCCATGCAATCAGTCAGTCTCACCCACCTCCCATCTGACAGCACCACAGGAACCCTAGTTTGTGTATCAACAGCTTTGCATCTCAACAGAGAGATCAGATAGTGCCAATCTCTGCCTGACCCCAATACATCTCCATCTCTCTTTCTCACTCACTCTCTCTCTCTCTCTCTCTCTCTCAAAGCAAAAGAGAATATCTGTTTCCCTGGTGTTTGAGACCCTCCCCTGTTTCAGGCTCGTTATCTCTTAATTATAATCGAGCTACAATAGCTGGCTGTATTTATGTATTAATTAGTCCCGAGGCAGGAGGTGGAAAGCGCGCGTCAATCTCGCGAAGCACTTTGATGCGTCCTCCTGACGTAAAAGGTGCTCGTAGTTGGAAGGGTATTTGTTGGAGTGATAGTTGACAAAAAAATAATCACCATTTATTTTTACGGCTTTTACCCCTCGTCGTTTTCGGTCGGTCGGCCGACAAGTCGGTGCATCGATACGTTTCGCCCCCACAAAATACACGGTCAATTCTCTTTACGGTATATCCCGTGAGGCGCTTTGAGACGTCTTGAAGACACGATAAGGCGTTGAATCAAATGCGAGTGACTACTGCTGTTATTACAGTCAGCCAATAAGAACATAAGGATTAGGAGCAGGAGTAGGCCATTCGGACCTTCAAGCCTGCTCCGCCATTCAACAGGATCATGGTTGATCTTCTCACCTAACTTTGATTACCTGCCCTATCCCCATATCCCCTAATCCCTCTATTTTTCAAAAATCTATCAATCTCGCCCTTCACATCGGCTGGCGTCTCAAAAGTGCTTAACATCGACAACAAAGATCACACTTGTATAATAATACTTAACGATCCTTTCATTTGGTAGAGCAGCCTTTTCCCCACCTTCTAGACTGTGTCTCGAAGCGCTTCACAGAATATACTGTCAAGTGAATTGGCTGTATATTCGTGGGCGAAACGCGGCAGCCGATTGCGCACAGCGGCGTCCCCACCACAGACAGCCGTGGATCGAATTGAACCATTTATGGGGAGAGTGTTCCACCTGTGTGACTTTATTGAGGAATTCTATCAGGTATCACTGGGGAGCCAGCGATTGTGAGATGCTGAGTTTAACATTTGGGTAAACTAACTCACTAGGGGGTTGTGTTCACGAAAGCAGCAGGTAGTGGACATGTTATCACAACATGCTTCAAGCGCAAAATATTCCGCAAACGCTCATTCCAGTTTTGGTTGGAAATACTCCCTTTTGCACATTTAATCTGAGTTGATCTTTAGATCCCTTTTTGTTTCGCTCTCTATTCCCCCCTCCCCCCCCCACCACCCCCTTCATCCCCTCCTTATATACACGCGCACCTCCCTCAATAAGCAATGGATAAATTAAATCAAGAATGGATTTATTCTGCCAGGTTGAGATCAAATGAGGTGAGGTGTGGAGGGAGTTGGGAGTGGTTGGGGGGAGGTGGAGAGGGCTTCTTGTTTTGCCCCTCAAAACGCACAGTCAATTAACTTTACATTGCATCCTGTGAGGCGCTTTGAGACGTTCGCCCCCCAGATGTGATAGTGCCCTACATCGAATGCAATGATTGCTGTATTATTGTCATTATTTTTCTTATTATTCATTCCGAATCTCCCTCCTAATACTGTCCATTAACAGCCCATCGGGAGCTTGGACTCGAATTCCCCTGCCTTCAAGCCGTCATTTTAAACTGGCAGTTAAGAAGCAGTGGTACGCAATACGGTGTGTTAATTATCACGTATCGCATTTTCACGTCCGACTTTTCTTCGGGATCCGAACTCTCTTGGCTCTCTCCCCTCCCCCACGCCCTCCGCTCCTCTGTCCCCCCCCCCCCCCCCCCACCGCCAACCCCTCAAGCATTTTCTGATCGTCGAAATGAGGACGGCAGAGGAGACTTTTGTCTTTCGCAAAGGGGCAAGTGATCCATTAACACCAGCAGGGATGTGATATTAATCATTAGCTATACAACATTAATCAGCAGAAAGACGGGGAGAGAATGGTGATTAGCAATGACGGCAGTATAATTTTATAGCGTTTCGGCTTTCGAAACCTTTCCCATTCCACCGTTAATCACAGAGCAATCGGTTACGCAAATCCGACTTATCTATTGGCGGTTACCAGTAGGCTTGGTATCTGTTCCTCCTTCTTCCAACCCCCACCCACCACAACTCGCCAACCTCACCTCTTCCTGTTTTAAAAAGGTCTTGGTTTTTTTCTGGTACAAAAAGACAAGGCGGGCTGTCTTTATTCCCTTGAGGAAAATCACTCGTGATTCCCAGCTCGTGAAACCAGCCTGAGATTACCTACACAGCGCAGGGCGAAACCTTAATAATAATCCCTCTGCACAAAAAGAAACGATAACGATTTTGGTCACCGAATTCACGGCCGTGTGCGGGGACGCTGTCCGTGCACAAATGGCTGCCGCGTTTCGCCCGCGAACATACAGCCAATTCACTTGACAGTGTATTCCGTGGCGCGCTTTGAAGACACAGTCCAGAAGACGTGAAAAGCCGCTATATCAAATGCAAGGATTATTATTATTATCAGCACGTCTTCGGGAAGTCTCAAAGTGCTTCACAGAATATACTGTAAAGTGTAGAGACTGTGTATTTTGTGGGCGAAACACGGCAGCCGATTGCGCACAGCTGTATCCCCCACAAATATTCGTGGATTGAAGTGATCGCTTTATTATTTTGTTTGGGTGGGGAAGGAATTATCTGCCAATCGACTAACAATTGAGTTCTTACCGGGTAAACGGAGGCGTGAGTGGAGTAAGGAAACTTGCTCAAGAGTTCGTTCTGCCGGGAATCAAACCCGGGCTTGCGAGGCGAGTGCTCTAACCACTGAGCTATACAGTACATCAATTCTGATAGAAAATGAGCCTTGTTGCATATCGCTCTCTCAACGGAACGCAAATAATAATTGGAAATCGCCCTGGATAATGCACCTGTCAAGTTGGAATGTTTAGCGGCTTGTAGTCTTGCAATATTTAATGATATTGCGATGCGCGAAATGCATACTAAATACCCTCTCCATCGCTCACTGTTGCCATCAGAGCAAATCGCAGCGCAAAGGCAAATCGTGCGCGTTTATAGTCTGAGCTTCATTGAAAGTCACGGCTGGCTGCCTTTTCCACAGTCTTGCACAATTTAGTTGAAATGTTATTGGAGTTACAACGCAACACACAATACAATACGAGAATACGAACCAGCGATATAAGCCTTAAAAAGGGTGGAATCGTGTTGTGTTGTTTTGTTTTATCGGTCTCACGGACTGGAGGTTCGAAGAGGCTAAACAAATCCCTGGAGCTCGAAATACAAATCCTTTCTTTTTATGAAACTTGACCTGTGTCCACTCAAGTGGTTTATTCGCTCTGTGCGATTGTGTGCACGGTTGCTTGTGTTTATATGGGGAGTGAGTGTGTGTGTGTGTGTGTGTGTGTCTGTGTTTGTATGTATGTGGGTGTTTGCGTGTGCTTCTGTGTGCGTGTGAGTACGCGTTTATTTGTGTGTGTGTGTGTCTGTGCGTGCGTGTGTCTGAGTTTGCGAGTGTGCGTGTTTATGAGTGTGTGCCCGCGTGTGTGTCTGCATTTGTGTGTGTGCGCGCACGTGTGTGTGTGTGTGTGTGTGTGTGTTTGTTGCCAGGAGAGAATGGAACTGGAGGGTGGGTGGGCGGGGTCGGGGGAATTATCTTGTTCAGAAGCTAGCAAAATTCTGTTGCGTTGGCTCACCGTTTCCAAGATGGGTTTGCAGCTTTTCCCCAGCCCACGTCACCCGAAGCAGATATTTGGGACATCACAGCAGTTCCAGCGGCTTTATTTATGCGTTTCCTTCCCTGATTGTATTTTATTCATGAAGCACTCGAGAGCACATCCGATAGATTCCAGTCGTGTCGTTAGCAAGTCAATTTACGCTTCCCTTCCTTCCCACCACCCGCCTTGCCCAACCCACCCTACCATCGATGGCTGAGATTTCGGATTCTACATCATTAACTCCCTCTGTCTCCCTCTCGTTCACCCCCCTGCGGGGCGAAATTTGTGGGCGAAACGCGGCAGCTGATCGCACACACCAGCGTCCCCCACAAACAGTCTTGGATTTAATTTTATTATTGTGGTTTTTTTTTTGGATGGATTATTATTAAGCGCGTGTGTGTGTGTGTGTGTGTGGAGTCAGGGAACCTTTGCAAAGTTTCACCCTGACTTGCCTGGAATCGAACACTGGTCTCACGTTTGTAAGGCGAGCGCTCTAACCACTGAGCTGCAGGAGCTCCACATGATGTGGTTTAACGTGAGGCCCTTGTCTTTCCCAGCTCTCCGTCCATCGCCTGACGAATAAGATCCGTTGATAGAAGTTCGTACCTGATCGACTTCCAAGAGCCTCGGGAGGACATCTGTCAACATGCCTGTGGCTGCTGCGCACACTGATTCAGGTGAGTTGGGGCTTAATTTCTTTCCCCGCGTCGGTTTGGCGTTTGGCGTTTGGTGTTTTAGACCTTCCTCATCGATCGTGCTTACGGTTACCTCCTCCCTCCCTCCCAAAGGCTCATTGCCGGGCTCTGCCACTGCGCTCATGAGACTATCCGTCTCCCAGCCTGGAGGGCGCCCGATAAAACGCAAGTTGTTGTTGTGTTGTATCCAGCGCGCCACGTGCACGGGACAGTGAGGCCCAAAAAACAAAAGTTGCATTTGATGCGGCGCCTTATCACGCGTTCGAGACGTCTCAAAGCGCTTCGCTGGGCTACGCTGCAAACAGAAGCGACTGGGAACACTCGGCAGGTCAGGCAGCATCTATGGCGAACAGGAAAATCTGCCAAAGTCTGCCAACTTTTCGGGTCAGAACTAAGACAGCGAGTTTCAGTTTCGATGCCCTCTGCCAATGCCATTTTTGTTTGTGGTCGAGTTCCCATCCCTGACCTTTGTGAACTGGATTCCGGCTGTGTTACACGCTTACAACTTAAGATATTCTCTTATCCGCGGTTTTCGGGGTTCCCTCGTTAAGGGATCCTGTTCAGGAGCAGCGCAAACCAGACGATCGACAGCTACCTCCCTCCCAATTCCCCGTTCTTTCCCACCCCATCCTCCACCCCCCCCCACCCCCCCCCGACCCCCCCACCCAACAAGCCCTTGAACAGATTGCTCCTGTTCTGTATGTCTATCCCATTTCCCTTTGGTTAGTCTGGTCTCCACTTCGCTCGCCACGCATGTGGTTGGACACGTTACGCACTGTGGTGCCATTTGATCCACAGGTAGCGATTGACAAGTTACACGTTTGATCCTGGGTTGAGTTACACTTCGCGCTGTCTGACTATTTGCCCTTTACTACTGTGGAGCATCCTGCAGCTCAGCGGTTAGAGCGCTCGCCTTACAAGCGTGTGAGAGACTCGGGTGTTCGTATCCAGGCAGGTCTGGTCAGGGCGAAACCTTGGGCAAGTTTCCTTACTCCGCACACACACGCACACACACACACGCACCTGATAATAATCCATCCAAAAAAAAACAACACAATCATTTATAAAAATTGGTCATTTCAATCCACGACTGTTTGTGGGGGACGCTGCTGCGCGCAATTGGCTGCCGTGTTTCGCCCACAAATACACAGTCAATTCACTTTACAGTATATTCTGTGAAGCGCTTTGAGACATCTATAAAATGTGAAAAAGCGCTGTATCAAATGCAAGCATTTATTATTTTTAATTCTATTGATTGATTGATTGACTTATTGGACTTAACAGTGACTGACTGATGGCCTCTGCCCTTTCCTGCACAGCTGCTCAAAGTCCGACGTTACACGTGGGGTTAATGGTCAAATATAAGATGGAGACTTGGGGAATTCAGAAGAGAAATTAGGCGGAATGACTTCAAACGGAGCAGAGTTTTTGAACGTGTTATCCTTGTTAGAAGGGGTGTGTGAGGGAGTCAGTAATGGGTGAATACTCATATTTTTGTCTCCCGTGTATTCGGTTGCCATTTCGCTCGCTTGCCACCTGGCTGCGAGCGAGCGAGATGAGAGCGAGAATGAGAGCGAGAGCTACCTCCCTCCCTGTATCATGTCAGCTGCCAAGCTAGCCGTTGCCCTGGAAACTAATATTACAGTAGCATCTCCTGAAGGCATAACATGTGGACGTGAAAAAAAAGTATATACTGTGTGTGTGTGTGTGTGTGTGTGTATATACATATATATATATATATACAGAGCTGTGACTGGGCAGAAGAGAGGAACTGATTCTCTGAGTAAATAGGCACTCCTATTATGATTGAAATGACTGTACGATTGTACTTGGCTAGTCACTGTAAAACAGGGGGATTGATTGAAAGCTCTGTGTGTGTGTGTGTGTGTGGTGTGTGTGCGTGTGTGTGTGAGAGAGAGAGAGAGAGAGAGAGAGACGTACGGTCCGTTGTGTAATCTGCCCGGCATCTCTTAAAAGAGTCGAGTGGCAGCTTTTTGTCTCTTTCGCCCCAAAAAAAAACATCCAGTCCGTTCACGTTTGCGGTATATACCCTGAGACGCGCTTTGAGACAGTCTCGAAGGCGTGATAAGGCGCCGTATCGAACGCAATGAGCGAATAACATTGTCAATGTCATTATTTTTATTATTGTATCCTTCCCCCCCCTCCGCACCCGAAGGGGCGCGATCAGTGCTGTTCAGAGAATGAACGAGTTCACGTCCAGTCGATGCTAACCGTTCACCACCTCCGGAGGGAGCTCCTGAGACGTCCCAGAGCGCTTCAAAGAATATACCGTGAAATAAATTGACTGTATGTATATTTCTGGACGAAACGCGGCGGCCGATTGCGCACAGCAGCGTCCCCCCCCCCCCACCCCCACACACAGTCGTGGATTGAAACGAGCAATTTTTTTTTGAGGGATTATTATTAGGCGTGTACGCGTGTGTGTGTGTGTGTGTGTGTGTGTGTGTGTGTGTGAAGTAAGGAATCTTGCCCAAAGTTTCTCCCTGACCTGCCTGGATTCGAACACAGGTCTCACGCTTGCAAGGAGGGCGAGCGCTCTAACCACTGAGCGACAGGAGCTCCTATGACTGACTCCTGTAAATCAACAGGGACAGCGATGGCTTGTATTTATACAGCCAGGCGACGTCTCAAGATCGTTTAAAGGGCATTTCGCGACTACCTCCATCCTGCAGTAACATGAGGACTAGTTAGTACAGGCTCCAAGAGGTTTATTAGAAGCGAGGTGGGGGGGTGTGGGGCGGGGGTGGGGGGGGGGAGGTGGTGGTAGAGGGGGAGTTGGGAGAAGCCAAGCCATTGGGAAAGGCGTTTGGGAATCAGAACGGCTCTCTGTGACCGACCGACGTGCTTCTTGAAGGCGATCGAATCATATCTGAAGTGAACGTTGGAGGCTCGGCAGATGTCCGCAGCGAGCGATGAAAATGCCTAGCTTGCAAGACACTGCCAACATTTGGATCTGATGAGATGTGTGTGAGTGTGTGTGTGTGTGTGTGTTGGGTGAGTTAAGGGGCGGGCAGGCTGTGCAGTGATGCGGTGTTGAGTTTTGAGCTGAGGTTCGCGAGAGGGATTATTTTTTGACACGGTGATGTAGTGAGGAGGAGACACCAGCAGGCCAGACGGCAGGTTGCCAGACAGCCGGAAGTCTCTCGGTCCGAATAACACAAATTGCGCGAGTCAAAGGCACCCCCTCGTCTCGCTCTTGGAAACCTCCGCCTCAGACACGTCCCTCAAGTCTCGTGTGAGCGCTTCTCTCCCCTCCGCCCCCGCCCCCGCCAGAATAAGTGCAAATGCTCTTGACTTTGCTCCACCCGTTTGTGAGCGGGACATGCTGCTGTGCGCAGTTGGCAGGCAGCTGCGTTCCACCCGCCAAATAACACAGTCAATCCGCTCCGATGTATATACTGCGAAGCACTTTGACACGTCTAGAAGCCGTGATAAGGCTCTCTGTGTATCAAATAATGATTGTTTTTAATATCGTATGTCAGAGTGTCCTCTAGGCCTGGGGTTGAAATGAAACCTTACTACTCTCTGTCAAATAGCCGCGTTTCTGTTGAGACTCCGCACACTGCTATGTATATATATATTTATACATATACATATAGATAAGTTCAGCGTTGATCTATTTGCAGATCTTAACCTCACCCACCCCACCCTCGTATTTTCTATCACGAGCTGCGATGAAACATTCTGTCACTCTGTTCTCTGTTCTCCTCGCTTGTTTCACTTGCTATTTTGGTTAGGTCCTGAATGTTTTTATCGTTGCTAAAAAAAAAACATTCGTGATTTCACTGTTACTCGGACAACATACCCGCGTTCTTGTAAAATTGTAGAGTTTTTAACATGTGAGAGGTTTACCTAATTGTAGCGGTTTAATGTGAGTTACGTCCGTGCGTGGAGTACCTGTAGCTCAGTGGGTTAGAGCGCTTACCTTACAACCGTGAGACCTGTGTTTCGAATCCAGGCAGGTCAGGGCCGAACCTTGAGCAAGTTTCCTTACTCCACATACACAGACACACAGAGACACGCACACATACAATAATAAAAATAATGACATTGACAATGTTATTCGCTCATTGCGTTCGATACGGCGCCTTATCACGCCTTCGAGACTGTCTCAAAGCGCGTCTCAGGGTATATACCGCAAACGTGAACGGACTGGATGTTTTTTTGGGGGGCGAAAGAGACAAAAAGCTGCCACTCGACTCTTTTAAGAGATGCCGGGCAGATTACACAACGGACCGTACGTCTCTCTCTCTCTCTCTCTCTCTCTCTCTCACGCACACATGCCTGATAATGATCAGTCCAAAAAAAATATATAATACATTGGTCATTTTCAATCCATGACTGTTTGTGGGGGAACGCCGCTGCGTGCAATCGGCTGCCGCGTTTTTGGAGTAAGGAAACTTGCCAAAGGTTGCGTTCGCCCCTGACCTGCCCGGGAATCGAACCCAGGTCTCTCTCTCTCTCTCCGCTCGCGAGAGACGAACGCCCTCTAACCACCGAAGGCTACAGGACTCCACACTTTCTGCACTTTCCTTTGAAGTGCCTGGTTTGGAAAAGGATTGCGCAGTTGAGTTGAGCTTGACAGAGCGCTGGATTAGATGTCATGTTCAATGCTGCCAGCTCCTGTCTGCGAATGTCAAGAAAGAACCTGAAAAACTTGATTCACTTGAACCACAGTCCCTCGAGCCGCTGAAATTCAGACACTTCCACCGTCTCCGCTTTTGTAATCGGTATATTAAGCCCTTCTCTCCGTGAACTCAAAGTCTTTCACGTCAACGTTGGATCTAATAAAAATCACGATGCAGTATCATCGTAATAATAACAATCCTCGCGTTTGATATAGCGGCTGATCACATCTTTGAGACGTCGCGCGCGCGTGTGTGTGGTGTGTGTGTTTGTGTGTGTGGAGTAAGGAAACTGACAGGTCTCGCACGCTTGTAAGCCGAGAGCACTAACCACTGAGCTACAGCACTCCAGGAATAATAATAATAATTATTATTATTATAATAAGAAGAAGAATTGTTGCGTGTGATGTGGCCGGGGAGGGGAATGAATGGCTGGAGAGATGCCTGGGTTGTATAACAGAAAACTCTTGCGAAGCTTCCAATATAGGAAAGGCAAAGAGCTGGCAATTAGCCCCGGTTAAAACAAAAAACAAATCTCGTTCGCTCCATGGCAGTTTGTGGGACGTTGCCGAACGCGGTGTGTTCGCTTAGCTCAGAACGAGCTCGCGAGGCCATGCCGGGATTGCGCAGTTCGTTCGCACGAAGGAGGATTTGAAACCGAGCGTATTCTTGTGCCTTCCGCAGGCCACACTCTCGATCGCGTCTCTCTCTCGCCCAAACAGCCCGGGGAAGTTTTACTGAGTTCCTCTCGCGTCGCGATGAAAAAAGAAATCAGGGCTCGAAGCAGTTAAGCTGGAGCAGAGCCGCGGAGGGAGGCAGAGGGAGGTGAGGGAGGGAGCGAAGGAGGGAGGGAGGGAGTGGTAAACCCTGAGCCCTTTAAATTGTCTGCTCAGTCGGATAGAACATTTGCTAGACTCTCTCTCTCTCTCTCCTCCTTGATAAACTCCCCGAGGGCTAGCTGGCTGGCAAGAAGCTTGCTTGACCTCGCGGAGTGGAAACGAGAGGGTCATCGAGCGAGCCATCGAGCGAGCGCGAGTGGTGTCGGCAGCTTCAGTCAAAGCCAGGCATGTCGGGCGCTCCCAATGCCTCATTAGACGCAGGTTCTGGAGCCTGGCTGGAAAGCTCCAAGTCTGTGTCGGACCCGACGGGAGGAGGTAAGGCCGTCCGAGGCAACAGCTCGTTTGCCTGTTAACTAACGCGGCCGCTCGCAAGCCGTGTTGTAGCAACAATGCCGAGGCTTTTCACACTGACGCCACACCACTCTCTCGGGGCTGATGTGCTGGCTGGCAGGGGGCTGCGTTGGCGTGCGCTCAAGGCTGGCAAAGGGACAGTGAGGCAGAAGCGTTCGCTCAGGACAGTCTTCAAACCCGTTTTATGCCTCACCAGGAAATAGCCCTCTGGGAATTTGAATGCGCGTGTTTTCTTGAGATTGCATTGTGTGTATGTGTGTGTCTGTGTTGTCTGTGTGTGTGTGTGTTGTGAGTCTGTGATCTGAGTGTGTCTGTGTGTATGAGTCTGTGTGTATATGTGTGTGTGTCTGTGTGTGAGTCTATATGTGTGTGTGTCTGTGTGTGAGTCTATATGTGTGAGTGTGTCTGTGTGTGAGTCTATATGTGTGTGTGTCTGTGTGTGAGTCTATATGTGTGTGTGTGTCTGTGTGTGAGTCTATGTGTGTGTGTGTGTGTCTGTGTGTGAGTCTATGTGTGTGTGTGTGTGTGTATGTGTGTGAGTCTATGTGTGTGTGTGTGTGTGTTTGTGTGTGAGTCTATATGTGTGTGTGT
The DNA here is from genome assembly GCA_035084275.1 of Hydrolagus colliei. Lineage (NCBI taxonomy): Eukaryota > Metazoa > Chordata > Chondrichthyes > Chimaeriformes > Chimaeridae > Hydrolagus > Hydrolagus colliei. Next base: position 7,828,794 of record CM068768.1, read on the forward strand.
GTCTGTGTGTGAGTCTATGTGTGTGTGTGTCTGTGTGTGTGTGTGTGTGTGTGTGAGTCTATATGTGTGTGTGTGTCTGTGTGTGAGTCTATGTGTGTGTGTGTCTGTGAGTGGAATCAGTGCCTTGGGATGTCCTCTCGCCGTGAAAGGCACCATGCAAATCTAATTTTGCATGTGTGCGTATATGTGTGTGTGTGTGTGTGTGTATGCGCGCGCACAACCACTTGTGTTTTCGCATGACTGAACTGCGTGCGTCTGTGGGTGCGTGCCCGTGACTGACTGCACATGTGTGTGTGAGCACGCACCTGTCATCACGGAGATTTGCAGTGTGCACTTCCTGTAAACGATTGCAGCGTTGATTAAAAATGAGCGATTGGGTATTTTTGCCTATCCCTCATAGCTCTCTCCCCCCCCCCCACCCCACCTCCCACCGTCACCATCACCCCCTCTCTTCCCCTACGCCCCATCCCTACCACTCCCACCTCTCGAACCCTACTCCCCTTTCCCCGCAAGCTCTGTGGTAGGACAGGCATTGCTACTTTCACATCCGACATTAAATACAAAGCTCTTGTCTTCCTGCCCGCTCAGGTGGAGATTAAAGATCCTAAGGGAATAAAGAGGAGGTTGTTTGTCCCCCATGACAATTTCCCACGCACAAGTCGTTTACTTCAGGGCTGTTTACGGGAGAATGCTGTGTGTAAATTGGCTCCTGCATTCGTTCGCCCACAAAATGGGCGAACGAATGCATACACACGCACGCACACACACATGCATACACACGCACACACAATAACAACAACAAAATTACACTTGTATAGCACATCAAGTCAGGTAGTCATCCCCAGTGCTGACATCACACACACGCGCAGTCCACACACACACGCACTCCACACACATACGTACATCAAACACACGCGCACACCACACACAAACGCGCACACATACAGCGTAGCACGCCTTTGGAATGACAAGGCAGTGGTTGAAATGCTGCTGGTGTTTGATGTAGCGCTTTTCACGTTTTCTAGACGTCTCAAAGCGTTTCACTCAATATACCGCAAAGCGAATTGACTGTACCTGTGTGGACGAAACGCAGCGGCCAATTGCGCACAGCATCGACCCCCACAAACGGTCGTGACCGGTTATTTATTTACTCGGAAGGGAATTATTACCCCCCCCCAAAAAAGTGATCCGCCAATCAATCGACTGACAACCGGTTGGAGTAAGGAAACTCGCCCAGCGTGTTTGCCCTGCCGGGAATCGAACCCAGGCCTCTCGAGTTGCCAGCCGATTACTCTAACCACTGAGCTGTGGGCCAACGCCTTTTCCCCTCCTGACCGCGTTCCTCTTTCCTGGAGGTTTGGCGGAGAGGGGGGGGGAGGTTGAGAAAGTCGTCACTGTCTATATCGAGAGAGAGAAATATATAATCTACTCCATTGTTGTTACGTGACGCACATCCCGTGGTCACTCAATTGCACGTCGACCCTTCCCGGATTAACTCTGTTTTTTTCCCCCGAATTATACTTAGACTTTGGCAGACAGCTGTGGCCATAATGAGAGATTGTGTCATATTGTCAAGCTACCGTGTAAAGATTCTCGAATGAATACGTTTCCAGTCAGGGGGGAAAAAGAAGGATTTTATCACTGGGACTGCAATGATTTTGATTGTGGCAATAATCCTCGCGTTTTATACATCGCCTTCGTCGGGTCTTCGAACCGTCTTTTTGCTGGCTCGCGGGATCTTATTCTAGAAGCGTAGTGACCGTGCTTCATTGATGAACCGCGAGGGCCAGCGACGTTCCAGCAAAGAGCCGGCAGAGAGATAACGCTGCCGTTACAACGACCCTCGCGTTTGACCGAGTGACTTTATCGGTTCCTCGGGACGTCGCTAAAGTGCTTCACGGATCGCAAAGTGGTTCGACTGTGCGTTTCCGGGCAAAACGCAGCAGCCGGTCGCGTTGCTGCCCGGGGGGAATCGAACCCGGGTGCTCTCGCTCGGAGTCCACGCCAACGGCGGGCGAAAGATCGAGTCCCCTGTTGTGGCGCTGGTTTGGATTTTCTGGGCGTTTGACAATGCACATTCACTGTAGTGTGTGTTTGCCTTCTCTATCCGTGCCCGAGTCTCTGAGCTCAAACTCGGTGGCTGAATCACAAGTCTAAATGCGAACAAAGACAACAGGGTCTCGCTGCTCTCTAATTAGAGGGTGAGGGAATTGTGGCTGGTTATTTCTCCCTCGCTCTCCCTCCCTCCCTCCCTCCCTCCCTCACTCTCTCTCCCATTCGGCACTATTTTGGGAAGCGCTTCGGTGATTTAAGCACAAATGATGGGCCGAGGGGAGTTCCCGATTCGCCGAGCAGGTTCTGTCGAGCGCGGAGTGGAAACCACTCTCTTCACGTAAAAAACAAAAAGAAAACTCCCGACGAGAGAAGTTTAATCTCAGCCCAGATTCCGGGAGGTGGACAGGAACACACACGCACGCAAACAAACAGCTGCTGAAGCTCCCAGCCAGCCTTGTAAGTAACTTCGCTTTAATCCACAAAAAGCCTTGAGGTAAAGAGTGCGTCCACGCTCTCGGAGTCAGGGTTAGAGACACAGTGAAGCTCTCTCAACGCTGTGCGTCCGTCCACACTCCCAGGTCAGCGTTAGAGACACAGTAAAGTTCCCTCTACACTGTGCGTCCACACTCCCAGGTCAGGGTTAGAGACACGGTAAAGCTCCCTCTGTACTGTGCGTCCAGCTGTCTGTACTTTCAGCCGCCGAGATGATTAGGGTTACCATGGAATCCGGGCGAGTGGAGGTAGCCAATTACTGAAAGGTACTAAATTTAACCCTCTCCACCCCACTGCCAATTGAAATAACACTCAACCCCTCTGTGCCTGATTCCGTCTTGGGACATCCTGCCGACGTGAGAGGCGCTAATGCAATCTGTTGCTTGTTTCTGTTTCTTGTTGTGGTTGTCATTTTGGCTTTCAAGTTAACTTTATTCAGTGTGTTTAGCTGCGGGTGGGGTTGGGAGGGAGGGAGCTGTAGAGAGAAGACATTTCTGCTGATTCAGCAGCCTCGCGAATCAGCAAATTTCCTTTGATCTCATCAAATTACAGCCAATCTCAGGAGGGGAACATCACAGCACGGTTAGGGATTCAGAGAGAAGCTGCGGCAGAGACTGTAACAGCTATATGTACTGATACTCACATCTCTTGGATAGTTAGATGGTTCAGGGGAGTTGGTGGAGGGAAGTCAATGCTTTTGGAGCGTGTCAGGCCTGAACTCTCTCCCTCAATCCCTTCTCTGTCTTGCACCCTCCCTCCCTACCCACCTTCAAATCCCGCTGAAGGACATTCCTTTTTGATCACGCTGTACGCAAAATTGGCTGCCGCGTTTCGCCCGCAAATATAAGTCGAGTCACTTTACAATATAATCTGTGAAGCGCTTTGAGACGTCGATAAGATGTGAAAAGCGCTATATCAAATCATTATTTTTTTCTTTTGGGACAGATTATTATCAGGCATGTGTGTGGAGTAAGGAAATTTGCCCAAGGTTTGGCCCTGACCTGCCTGGATTCGAACACACGGGTCTCACGCTTGTAGGGCGAGTGCTCTAACCACTAATCAACAATACTGACAATAATAATTTTCACAATCCTCGCATTTGATATCGCGTCCCATCAGTCTTCGAGAGGTCTCGCAGCCTCTTCACAGAATATGCTTCAATGAGGAACACTTGGTTTCATGTCTCATCCAAAGCTTTTGAGAGAAGACTGTCTTAGACGCTAGGAGGACTAGCCGGCAGAATGTGATACTTTACTGTAAGAATTCTAACAAAGGTTCTTAAGGAGTTACTGCTATTTCGTGAAATCGCATGGACAGCAATGTTCTGTGTTACTGCTCAGTGGGCTTTTACCTGTTATCAGCATGATGTGAAGCCTAATCATTCTCATGTGAAATAGATTTGTGTTAATTGCTTCCTGTTTTCACACCCCCAACCATCCCACACCCCCCTTAAAGTACATGGCTGGACAGAGGATTAGTGTCAGTCTGGGTCAGTGTTAGTGTTCTCGTCTGCGTATCAGAGTTGATGGGTTCAACCCCCACCTGCAAACAGCCAGGAAGGTGAATGATTTATTTTATTTGGAGGATTGTTGGCTAGGTCACCAGTAACTAAATAAGAATAACAATAATATTAATCCTTGCGTTTGACACAGCGCTTTTCACATCTTCTGGACGTCTCAAAGCGCTTCACAGAATGTATTGTAAATTGAATTGACTGTATATAGGTGGGAGAAATGCGGCAGCCAATTTTTATTAACTTATTGCAGTACTATTAAAGTGTTACGCTTCACAGCTTCACATGGTTAAAAAGGTCAAATGAAACCAAGCGTAAACTTCCCCTGTAAGCGCTCCGAGGCGCTAACGGTGAGAAGTTCGCTATTTAAATGCAAGTTGTTGTTGCAGTTGATTTCTGATCGAATCGACCGGGCGTTGGAATTGTATTTAAAGTTCTCCCACAGCACAGCTGGAGGCCATTCGACCCATCATGTCCGTGCTCGCTCGTTGTAAGAGTTTCCCAACTCGTCCCAATCCCTGCCCTGTTTTTACCCCCACGGCTCTGCAAATTTGTCCTTTCCAAATACTCCTTTGCAAGCTGCTGGAGTTCAGTGGTTAGAGTACTCGCCTGACAAAGCGAGAGACGTGGGTTCAATTGCAGACTGGGCGAATCCTTGGCCAAGTTTCCTCAATCCACACGCCTAATCATAATCCCTCGAAAAATACCGAATTTCAACCCCCAAGTGTTTGCGGAGACGCTACCGTGCGCAATTAGGCTGCCGCGTTTCGCCCACAAACTGTCCAGTCACTTCGCCTTACAGTACATTCTATGAAGCGCTTCGAGACGTCTGTCTAGAAGACGCGATAAGCGCTATTATCAAATGCAAGGATTAGTATTAATATTATTAATATTATCACCCCCGCCACTATCGAATCTGTTTCCTTTCAGGCAGTGTGTGCTCCGTGGGTAAAAACAAACATCGCCTTGTCTCACCTAGTGTCAGACGTTTCGTTCGCAATCTTCTGTACAGAAGAGATAATCCAGATAGCCGGCCACTGGGAAATCTTCCGCGAGTGTAAAATAGCCTTGGGCTCCCCACCTCCGAGCAGAAAGCATTCCAATACCAAAGGCAATTTTGTGATGAGACTGTGACAGGCCGAGAGGCAGCGAGCGAGAGCTGCCGTCAGATCTGCGCAACTCACTTCTTCCTGTTGGGCCTCTTCGCGTCGCTCCGTGTTAGCCTCAAACGAGGTATTTTTAACCGAAAGAAAGACAAGGTCTTGTCAACGTTTCCCCCGTTTGCGGAAAACCCCGGGACATTGTCCTGGCTTGAAAGGCGCTGTGATTGCAAAGGATTGCTATTGCTCCAGAGAAGATAATCATAAGGATAATAATAATACTCCCTGCATTCGATATAGCGCCTTCTCACATCTTCGAGACGTCTCAAAGAGCGTGGCAGAGCGCACTGTAAAGTGAATTGATTGTATATTTGGGTGGCGATAGCCGCTTGTCCGATTCAACCACTAGATTTATTGATCAAGCTGATGAAACATTGAACGCCACAGTGCCGATTAGGTCGAGGGGTGGGCGGGTTGTTTTTTTCACCCGAAGCAGGGTTGGTTGGTGCAGTGATGGGCAGCTGTGAATGATCTTCACATCTCCCAAACTATCTCCCCTCCCCTCCTCCCCACCGCCCCCTCAAACCAAGTCACTATCCGCGAGAGCAAATGTGCTGCAGCTGGGAGGAGGTGGATTGAAGTGTATTTTTAGATGGGAGCTATTATGCTGCCAGCTGTAAACTTAACGCTGGCTGAAAGCAGTCTTTACCAGCAACCCTTTAATAAACTCCCAACTCCAGGCTGCCCTCTCAGATATTTCTAGGGCGTCATCCCAAAGGATAGTTCTTCTGCGCACAGATGTACTGTGGTCTCCTGTTGGCGCTCAGCGGTTCGAGCGCTCGTCTTACAGGCGTGAGACCTGTGTTCGAATCCAGGCAGATCAGGACGACGAAACCTTGGGCAAGTTTCCTTACTCCAAACACACACACACACACACACACACACACCTGATAATTGTCAAAAAAAACCCACATATAATCAAAATTGCTCATTTTCAATCCACGCTTGTTTGTGGTTACCATTACCAATTTCACCTGTGCTTTATTGCGTTTGCATTGCACAAATCTCTCTCTCTCTCTCTCTCTCTCTCGTTGTCGGCATGATTGTGACCTTTTCCTCTAGCGGAGCCTCTCATCCCCCCTCCCTGTTGTGATTGCTGTGTCTCCACAGTGTCTCCATCCTCGCTGTGAGCTATTGCAATTACACATAGGCATGTGTGTGTGTGTGAATCACTCAGCTCATTCCACGCTCTGTAGCAGCTACATGTAACTGTTTGAGGTTCGCTCGTGCTATCAGCAGTGAACGAAGAGCGATGGTTCTCAATTGCCAGGTCTCCAAATGGAGTCTCGTCACCTACTCAACACCTGAGGAGGGGAGGTGAGGGTTAAGGGTGGGGGTGGAGTTGGAGGGGGCAGTGTGGATTGAGAGTTATGGGTGAGGAAAGCGTGGAAGGTTGGGAGAGAAACCGAGGAGGGTCGGGGAGGGTGGAACGTGACTGAAAGGGAGGACGAGGTAGAAAATGTCCCTTCATAAGCTGCAGATCATCCGGAACTCTGCAGCTCGTACCCTCACCAAGCTCCGTCACCACATCACTCCCACCCTCGCCCGGCTCCATTGGCTCCCCATCCCCCAGAGGATCGACTTCAAGATCCTCCACTCGCTTTCAAGGCCATTTGTGGCCTTGCCCTCTTCTATCCCTTAGACCTGCTGCCCACCAATGCACCTCCCTCCATTCAGCGGGCTCTGATCTGTTCCGTGTTCCCCCGCCTGACCCGCCCTACCATCGGTGGACGGGCGTTCAACTTCTCCACCCCCACACTCTGGAACTCCATCCCACAGTCCCTTCGCTTCACTCTCTCCCTCGCCTCTTTTAAGGCCGGTCTCAAGACCCTACTCTTCGATCGTGCCTCCTGCTGCCCTCCCAACTCTCTCCCTCCCCCTCCTAAATCTCTCCCTCCCTCTCCTAACTCTCTCGCACCGCTCCCCCATCCCCTCCCCACCTCTGACCCTGCCCCTCTCCCTCTCGCTCGATTTGACTGTTCAGCGCTTTGGGACATCCTCCTGACTTGAAGAGGACGCTCTGTAAAAGTAATTTTGTTTGTGTCTGTGTGTTGTTTACGCCGCTAGCTATGCAGCAAGTCCTGGACAACCTGAGCGAGCTGCCCAACTCCACCGGAGCCAACGATCTGGACCTGCTGTTCCTCAGAGGGATTATGGAGAGCCCAATTGTACGATCACTGGCTAAGGTATCTCTGTGGTCAGCGGAGATCAGCCTTCGCACTGTATTGTGATTCTCGCTCCCGGGCCCTCGTCTGCCAGTTCCCGGCCGGAACGGGCGGAGGGTTAGGAACAGGAGCAGGCAATTCAGCCCCTCAAGCCTGTGGTGTCACACTATATTCGTTCCGGTCAAATAACACGATGAAATTGTCCCGTGGGCCAGATGTGGCCCCATGGGCTGGCAGTTGGACCTCCCTACACTAGATGAAAGGCTGATCTGTACTTCCAATTCCAATTAGACGCCTTCGTGTGTGACTTGCTGCCTGGCCACGGCCTAAACAAATCATCTAGCCAACCTCAGTCTGAAAGATTTCAGTCGATCAGCCATCCACAGCCTTTTCAACAGACGGAGAGAGTTCTAGATTTCCACTCCCACTTGGTGTGTGAAAATCTGTGTGAACCGATTTCACTCCGTAATGGCCTAGATCCAACTGTAAATTGATTTCCTACTTGTTCTGGATTCCCCCCCCCCCACCCTGTCCTCCACCCCACCCCGTCACCCGTCCTCATAATTTAATCCTTTTCAGCTCCGTGACTCAAAGCGTAAAGCCAGCACAGCAATGTCCCACCGAGAATGCGCAAAGCGGGGGGTCGAGTTAGCACTCTGTAAAGCTTTGCCCGGTTAAAACTCTCGCAGTTTCATCCGAGCACGAGGGATCAAGAACTCTTGGCTTCGACTCATTTTCAGCTCGCGTAGACAATTTGACAGTTGATGCTTCCAAACCACCGGGAATCACAATACAAAAATCTCTGCTTCAAATCAAAATGTTGCTGTAATCGTAAGACGCAAATTATGGTTTGTAATCGAGTCTGTGTGTGTGTGTATAGATATATATATATATAGTTTGGCCCGCAAAATATACAGTCAATTCAATTGGCGGTATATTCTGTGAAGCTCTTTGAGACGCCGATAAGATGTGAAAAGCCGCGATATCAAGTGCAAGGATTATTATTATATTATTATAACTGACAGTGCATTCTGTGAGGTCACTTTGAGACGTCTCGAAGACGTGATAAGGCGGTATATCAAATGCGTGCATCATTATACCGTTGAGGGGGAATTAAATAAGGCGGCACCAACACAGACCTCACAGACAGAGAGAGTTAGATTTTGGGGGGGGGTTTGTCGAGGGCTGGCTGGAGAGAAATGCAATCGAAAAAACACATGAATTCGCTACTGGAACAAAAGCCGGCCACCACTGACTGTACACATGTTCCAAGTGCGAATGTGGGCGGAATGTGAAAGTGCTATTAGAAAGCAATTTGGCTGTTATTATGGCTCATATTCTCTTGACTGACTGACTGTCTGCCTGACTGTCTGCCTGCCTGCCTTCAGCCTGGCTCAGTCGGTCGCACTAGTTACAGTAACGTTGAGCAAACGCACGTGAGAATTTGCTGGGCAAACGAAGACCATAGTGACACCCAGTTTGCCTGCCACCATCCAGAGAGTCGCTTGCACAAGTCATGTCCCAAACTGGATGCTAAAAGAAATTATTCCACCCAAGGATAGGGTCTCGGAGAGCTTCTCAGAGGTAACAACAACAACAACAACAACAACACCCCTGAGATTTTCACAAAGAATTTTTTCTAAAGTTAGTTGACTGCGTGTTTTTTTTTGTGTGTTTTTTTTTGTTGTTGGTGTGTGTGTGTGTGTGCGCGCGCGTGTGTGTGTGCATATATGTGTGTGTGTGTGTGTGTGTGTGTGGTGACAGGCTCACGAGAAGTTGGAGGAGACCAAGCTGGAGGCTGTGAGGGACAATAACTTGGAGCTGGTGAAGGAGATCATCGAGGACATCACTCCCATCACCACAGCCAGCGAGACGGCAGCTGAACTCACCCAGATTCTACAAGAACCCCACTTTCAGGTGAGAGAGAGAGAGAGAGAGTACGAGATCGCGAGTGTGTGTGTAAGTGAGTAAATGGAAGAAAAGCAGACATCTTTAAGAGAGTCAGCCGCGGCACACTGCTGTTTTGTCCTCCTTCAATGCCATGCATTCTCTATGACCCTTTGCAAGTGTTTAACTGTGTATTTCTTTTTAACACAAGGCAAACAGCTACAAAACATCTCCAGCTCCACTTGCCCCCCACTCCCACCCAACCTCCCCCCTTCCCCCCTCCTCCCCACTCCCCCACCATAGTTAAATTACAGCCTAATGTGTGTAACACTGTGTGCGGGGAGATAAATTCCACGAAGGAATTGTGCAGATGAAATCTATTATCTAGCGTTCAGTACTGGGCAGGTTCTTCTGACAATAATCCTTGCATTTGATGTGGAACCTTATCACATCTTAGCCACGTCTCACAGCCCTTCACGGAATGTGTTGGAAAGTGAATTGACTGTATATTTTGGGGACCGCGACTTAAGTTTGGTAAATGTCGCTACGGTGAATAAACCCTTAGGTTTCGGTAACCTAAAAGGCTAAAACGCTGGTGATGGAATTGATGAAATTCCAGCGTGCTGTAGTCTAATTTATTGCACAATACCGAACGAGGTTCTGGGCAACCGGACACCGATGCAATCTACATCTCTCGAACAGAACGCAATTAAATAAGGAGCTTGACAGACGAACCCTCTCTGTCGGTTTGGAGATACGGTGAAGCGAGTGGTAAATCCGGTTGATCTGTTTCATCACAGCCTCCTCTTGTGCTGTAAAATTCTCCCGATTCTACGAACAACCTGCGTGTGCAGGACATCAGTGCTCTGGTCACGCGGGATAGCGCCCGAGAGCGCTTGTCCTATCAGAAGGTGTGGGGGGGGCGCGGGGGGTGGGGGAGGGGGCAGGGTGTACGGAGGACATTGACCGATCACCCCCACCATCCCCCCCTCATCTCATCCCCCCTCTTCTCTCTCCCCTCTGTCCTCTGCAGTCACTGCTGGAAGCTCACGATTCCGTGGCGTCCAAAAACTACGACACTCCTCCGCCAAGCCCGGCGTCGATGATGGACACGGCGTTAAACAACCAGCCTGTGCCCCCGGACGCTGTCAGGATGGTGGGGATCCGCAAGACCAAGGGAGAGCACCTGGTAGGTAACAACAGCTTCCATTCAGCGCCTTGTGACGTCCGCCCCACGTGAAAAGCCCTCCATACGTGTAATTTTGTTGTTGTTGTTGTTGTTGTATTCACCCCCCCCCCCCCCGCCCTTGCCTGTTCAGGTGCCCGATAAAGAAACCTTTAGAGTAACAATAATAATAATAATAATCGTAATCCTCACGTTTGATAATAACGCCTTGTCACGCCTTCGAAACGTCCCAAAGGGACTTTGGTGTCGAAGTGCCTCAGGTGGTCTTCCTCTAAAGACCGCGTATTCGAAGGCGACTTGCGCCCAGCGACGTCCCACAAACAGCCGTTGAACCGAAAGATCATTTTTTTCATATATACATACTGGGAAGAGAGAGGGAGAGGTGGTGGGGGGGGGGGGGGGAGGGCGAGGCGAAAGGAGTGAGGAAGGGAGTTCCAGAGCCTCGGGGCGTGGTGGTTGAAGGCACGGCCGCCGAGGCGAGGCGGAGGATTGGCGGGGACATGGAGGAGGCCGGACATGGCGGAGGGAAGGCAGCGGCTTGAGGAGAGAGGAGGTCAGAGAGTAGTGGGTGGTGGGTGCAGAGGAGTAGAGGGATTTGAAAACAAGGGTGAGAATCTTGAAGTCGATCCTCTGGGGGCCAGTGAAGCCTGGCGAGGACTGGGGTAAATGGGGGAGCGGAGTTCGGCGAGGGGTGAGCTTGCGTGTGGGCGGCGGAGTTTTGGCTCCAAAACGTACCTAGAACGGGGCGAAGAATGGCCTGACCGGCGCGGGTGACCTTTGCAGGGGGTGACGTTCCGAGTGGAGGGGGGCGAGCTGGTGATCGCACGCATCCTGCACGGCGGGATGATCGACCAGCAGGGCCTGCTCCACGTGGGCGACATCATCAAGGAGGTGAACGGCAAGGAGGTGTGCAACGACCCCAAGGTCCTCCAGGAGATGCTGCAGAACGCCAGTGGCAGTGTCATCCTCAAGATCCTCCCCAGTTACCAGGAACCGCAGCCTCCCCGACAGGTAGGGAACAAGTCGGTGTTCGTCAACGTTAACACCGAATGAATAATTACCCTCTTCCCCCCCCCCCCACCCTCTCCCTCCCCCACTTTCTCCCCAGGCCCCATTTCCGCGACTGTTTGTGGGACACCGCTGTGCGCAATTCGGCTGCCGCGTTTCGCTCACAAATATACAGTCAATTTTCCCACTCTCCTGCCTCGATACCTATCCTTGAACCTGGTGAAATGGAAACTCAGCGATCCATCAGTTAACCTTTCCCTCCCTCCCTCCCTCCCTCCCCTCGCTTCCCTTCCCCTCCCTCCCTTGCGCGCCCTCCACAATCTTGCCCCTCCCCCCCCCCCCCTCCAGCTTGTTCAGTCAAGGAAATAAACGATCCTCTGTCACTCCAGTAATAATGGATGTAATTACGACTGAAGCAATCTTTTGAAAGCCCTAATTTATCCTCCTCCGCGCTGCCACTAAGTCTCTCTCCTTTTTTGGCTGTTCTTTTCTAATGTAACCGTGCTCTGACATTTCCAGCCCTGTCAGCTCATTGCTCTGCTTAAAGAGGGAGTCACGCTTCAGTCAAGCTGCTCTCCTCCTTTGCTCGATGTCTCTATGGTTCCTTTTTCCATCAATGCCTCCAGTAGTCACTTAGTTTAGTTGGTTCCTCGCAAGTGGTGAGGACCAGGATTCGATTCCCAGGCCAATTTCCTTACCCTTCCTTAATACACTGTAAAGTGAATTGACTGTAGGTAAGAACCCAGATGTTAGTCAATTGGCAGATCGCTTTTCAGGGATAATCATCCCTTCAACATGTATATAATCGCTTGGTGAGTCAATCCGTGACTGTTTGTGGGACCCAGCTGAGCGCAGTTGGCTGCCGTGTTTCATCCCCCAATATGGACAGTCAAAACGTTGACTCTTTTTCCTCTCTCCATGGATGCTGCCTGACCTGCTGAGTTTCCCCGGCGACTTCTGTTTTTGTTTCAGAATCCCCACCATGTGTAGTATTTTGTGTTTGGTTTTATAATTATTATGGAGATCATGTAGGCAGGCGCACCAGGCTCTAATTTATAATAATAATAATATTCCTTGCAGTTGATAAAGCGCTTTTCACGTCTTCTAGACGTCTCAAAGCGCTTCACCGAATATACTGTAAAGTGAATTGACAATATTTGGGGGGGGGGGGCGAAACACGGCAGCCAATTGCGCACAGCAGCGTCCCTCACAAACAGTCTTGGATTGAAATGACCAATTTATTATAGTTTTTTTTAAGGTTTTATTATTAGGCATGTGGAATAAGGAAACTTGCCCAACACTGGCTGAGACTAATTCCTCCCTAACCCAGCGGGACAGTTAGCTCAATGTCCCCAAAATGGGGCTCGAACCCACGTAACTACCTCCTGCCTCTTGGAGGCAAGAGAAACAGACAGTGGAGCACGGAATGAATCAATTCGTGCGTGCGTAGTACGATTCATAGTAAGACAGCATTGAGGTAACTCGGACCATGTTTTGGGTAAAAGCATCGGATGTAGGAAAAGACTATTTATTCCAGTTCAGTTCCCCCAAAGTAGCCAACTGAAGGACTTAACAGTGTCAAACCCAAAGGTTACGTTTGGCAGGTAGACACTTGGTCAAAATTCCATTCCCCGACCTCCATAAAAGGAATACAATCCAATTGAATGGTTTCCTAAGGCTACAGATGAGATGCAAAAGCAGCCAACCTTGCGTGTACTTAATTAGAACCCCCGGCCTCCCCAGAACTGCGGAGAGCCATTTCAAGACATTAAGTATGATGTCGGTAGGATGTCCCAAGGCACAATTATTATTTGATACGGTGTCTTTCACTGCAAGGGGACGTGTTTGAGATATAAAGGCTTAATTTTGCGACATCGGCTTGAAGTGAAGCCTTTGTATCAACAAGTGATGATAGTTATTTTGTGTTCGACATCTTATCGCGCTGTATTGAAGTGTCTCGAAGAGACAGTAAAATGATTGACTGACCGACCGAATATAAATGTAAAACCGAATGTTTTATGTATCATATTTGTGCTTTCACGTAATATACAACAACTCCCGATTTATATAACGCCCTCCACGCCAGACGGCGTCTCAGAGCGCTTCACAATAACGGATCTCGGGACCGAGGACCCCCCCCCCCCTCCCTCCCCCCATCAGCGTCAGACTAGACCGTGCAGATAATAATAATAATAATAATATAAAAATAATGATATAATATTGAGGCCTTGAATCCACAACCTTCTCGACTTGGGGAGGGGTGGGTGGTGGGTGGGGTGCGGGTGAGTGGTGGGGGGGGCAAGAGCTCTAACCTGAGCCAGGCTGACAACCCTGCTTCCATTTGGCCTTCAGGTCTTCGTGAAGTGTCACTTTGAGTACGATCCGAGCATTGACAACCTCATCCCCTGCAAGGAGGCTGGGTTGAAATTTGCGTGTGGCAATATTCTGCAGATTGTGAATCAGGAAGATCTCAACTGGTGGCAGGTGAGTTAGTTGCCCAACCACACATGTATTCCACCGTATTCCAACACAATACATAATACCGTATATTAATAATATCAATAAATAACGCTTAATAATAATAATGATGAATAATCCTTGCATTTGACACAGCGTCTTAGTCACCCACATATATACAGTCAATTCATTTTACAGTATATTGGTGGGAAGAGGTGCGGCTAGTGGGGTAAGGGGTAGGGGGTGGCGGGGAGGGTGGGGAAGGGGGTGTGGCGGGCGTGATCTGTCTCTTGACTCATTCGTGATCAGTCTGAATAAGTTCACATTGGTTCCCCAACCAGGCCTGTCACACAAAGGAGGGTGGGAGCGCAGGCTTAATTCCAAGCCAGCTCTTGGAGGAAAAGAGGAAAGCTTTTGTGAAACGGGATTGGGACTTCTCCCCTTCCTCAGGTGAGTGCTGCGTAATTTTGACAAGCTGTGTTAAAATTTCACCCTCCCTCCCTCCCTCCCTCCCTCCCTCCCTCCCTCCCTCCCTCCCTCCCTCCCTCCCTCCCTCCCTCCCTCCCTCCCTCCCTCCCTCCCTCCCTCCCTCCCTCCCTCCCTCCCTCCCTCCCTCCCTCCCTCCCTCCCTCCCTCCCTCCCTCCCTCCCTCCCTCCCTCCCTCCCTCCCTCCCTCCCTCCCTGACCATGTTCAAGGGTCCATCTCGAGACTTAATAGCTCTTTTCAAAGAGCCGGCCACAGGCTCGATAGGCCGAATGGCCTCCATTTGTGCCGTAAAACTCTGTTAAAAAAAAAAAAAAAAAAAATCTACCCTCAGAGCTTTGCTCTCATGTTACTATTTGTTCCAGGAGGTCTGTGTGGGAGCATAGGCGGCAAGAAGAAAAAAAAGATGATGTATCTCACCACCAAAAATGCCGGTGGGTATGGTCTGATGGTTGCTCATTGGGACGTCCTCCTGACGTGAAAGGCGCTATACAGGTGTAATGTTGTTGCTGCCATCTCTAAACCCTCAAAGGCACAAGTGTGAGCTGCCAAATGCGCCAAATGAAAACCAATGGTCCATCGGTAGATTAGGCTGGATCACCCTAAGACCTACCGCTCCGCCCTTGGCTCTGCCAAGTCCTCCTCCTACTCCCAAGTTAATCTCGGAGGCCAAGGTATTCCCCCCGGGGCTCTGTCCTTGACCCTCTATTTTCAATATCTGCATATCCCTCCCTCAGTGACACCCAACTCTATCTTTCTACCCATCGCAAGCGTGAGGACTCGGGTTCAATTCCCGGGTGAGACCAGGGCAAGTTTCCCCATCCAATTACCTAGAGATATGTAAGGGAGGTATATTGCTAGGTGATTGGTGGATCGCTTTCCATGGGGGGACATTAATCCCTTCGAAAGGAAATAAGCAAATAAATTGGTCCCTCAGTCCACCACTGTTTTTGGGGCACTGGCGTGTATCATTGGCTGCCGTGATTCTTTCAAAAATACAGTCAACTCACTTTACGGTATAGTCTGTCAAGCGCTTGAATGCATCCTTCTGATGTTACATCAAATGCTAAGATTATGATGAGGATGATGATAATAAAAAAAAACGCTTCACGGGAAAATGCTCTTGAAGTGAATTGACTATATTTTGTGGGCGAAACGCAGCGGCCGATCGATTGAGGTTCCCAGATGATGATTCCCAGTGAAGGGCTTTGCGAGGTTACCGGCGAATGAGTGTGCGTCGACGTGAATGCAATTTCCCCACTGTGTTCAATCCTCAGAGTTCGATCGCCACGAGCTGCTGATCTATGAGGAGATGGCAAAGATGCCTCCATTTCAGAGGAAGACCCTGGTCCTCATCGGAGCCCAAGGAGTTGGAAGAAGAAGCTTGAAAAACAGGCTCATCTTGTCCGAGCCCAAACGCTTTGGAACCACCATCCCTTGTAAGTCCCTCCGGTCGTGGCCTCAGACTGAACGATGTGACAATGTTTGATTTCCGCTTACACCACTAAAGTGGAGCGTCCTGTAGCTCGGTGGTTAGAGCCGCTCACTCGCTTTACAAATGTGAGACCTGTGTTCGAATCCAGGCAGGTCAGGGCGAAACCTTGGGCAAGTTTCCTTACTCCAAACACGCACGCACGCACACACAAGAATAACCCCCCAAAAAAACCTACAATAAATTGGTCATTTCAATCCATGGCTGTTTGTGGTGGGGACGCCATTGTGCGCAATTGGCTGCCGCGTTTTGCCCACAAATATACAGTCAATTCACTTTACAGTCTATTCTGTGAAGCGCTTTGAGACGTCTAGAAGACGTGAAATGCGCTACATCAAAAATGCAAGGATTATTATTACTACCATTATTATTATAAGCAACGTATCCAATCAAATAAATGCCGTGAGCTCCCAATGTTGCAGTCTGCCCGCGTGATCGATTCACGGTCTGTGCGTTCCCTTTCCCCCCCCGCAGTCACCTCCCGCAAGGCGAAGGACGATGAAAAGGACGGTCAGGTGTACGCCTTTGTGTCTCGCAACGAAATGGAGAACGATGTCAAAGGCGGGCGTTACCTGGAGCACGGCGAGTACGAAGGGAATCTTTACGGCACCAAGATTGACTCCATCCACAGGGTCGTCGAATCCGGGAAGGTCTGCATCTTGGATGTAAACCCCCAGGTATGGTAAGCCGGTGAGGGAGGGGGGGAGGAGGGAGGGGGGGGAGGGAGGGAGGGATGATGGTGGGGGAGGAGGCTAAGTCGGACACACGGCCATTACTGGAGGGGGAATGTTTTAATGGGGCAACGGTAATCTCTCCGGATCTGTATCTTTCGAAGGCTTTGAAGGTCCTGAGAACGTCTGAATTCATGCCCTACGTGGTTTTCATCGAGGCCCCAGATCTCGACACCCTCCGGGCCATGCACAAGGCAGCCATCGACGCGGGAGTCACCACCAAACAGTTGACCGTAAGCGCAGTCTTGCTTGTGTCGATGTCGCGTAAAAGGGCATTGGTATATACAGGTATCCTCCCCCCTCCCCACCCCCACCCCACTCCCGATTTACGGCAGGGTTGCGTTCCTGAAAGAATGTCACCCAAATCGAAACGCCGTAAATCGAAACGCGGTTTCCCCGCACGGTCCCATGGAATACACCGTGTACTGCGGCATGCGCACAAACAGAACCGCCAAACTTTTTTCTCGTTAGGACGAAACCGAATGTCGTATATCGATCAAAAAGGTGTTTAAAAAAAAATGATGTGGGTTAAATGGAAACCATGTCAATAGAAACGTCGTAAATTGGGGGGGGGGGGGGACGTCGGTACTGCACAAAAGTGGGACCGTTAGATCAGACCATTTGTCCCATCGAGTCTGAACATGCGATACCGAATCCTGGAGGTCAGTGGTCCACGACTATTTGTAGGGTAGAAAATACACAGTGAGTTGACTTGATAGTCTGTGTTCTGTGAAGCGCTTTGAGGCTTCTCAATGACATGATAGGGCACTTTATTGAGATAAATACTGTACAAATCTCTGCAAAGTGCAGTTATAATATTTCATAAATGTTTCATTTCTCCCCCCACCACAACCCCCACCACCCCCCTCCAAAAAAAAAGGACTCGGATTTGAAGAAAACAGTGGATGAAAGCTGCCGAATTCAACGCTGCTACAATCACTACTTTGACTACATCATTGGGAACGATAACCTGGATCAGGCCTTTCATAAACTCCAGTCGACAATGGAGAAACTGTGCACAGAACCCCAGTGGGTGCCGGTTAGCTGGGTTTACTAACAGCCTCTGGAAGGCGTTGGGAGTGTGTTGGTTGGAATTGGAGCGAAATCAACCTTGTAGAAAGCAAAAAGTGGGTCCTAAACATAAACTGCCAGCGGCCTCCAGTTGGGTAGGTTACAGCTAGGAAGGTTGATTGGCCTTAACTCTCATTTCTCCCCTGGTTATCTCAATCTGATGGTCCGATTAAAAAAGGATTTTTTTTTAACGGAAAAAAATGTGATAAATAAATTATCTCTGGCGTCTCTCTGACACGCCATTGGTGGCGGGGAATCCAGTACAGTAGGAAGGCAGTGATCAAAGCAAGTCAGGCCCTTTCGCTTACTCGTGGCAATTTTTGTTGACCCCCCCCCCCGCCCCCGACCCCGGCAAATCCCTGTGTTCATCACATCGGTTTCACAAGTGGAGTCTTGAAGCTCAGTGGTTAGAGGCACTCGCCTTGGTGTTGCGAGCGAGAGACCTGGGTTTGATTCCCAACAGGTCAGGCCAGGCGAAACCTTGAGCAAGTTTAACTTACTCCACAAGCCTGACAATAATCCCTCGAGAGAAAAAACAATACAGTAATACTAATTTGGTCACTCTTAATCCGCGTTCAATTGAGTTTGTAGCTGCCGCGTTTTGCCCACAAGCATATACGTACAATTTACGATACATTCTGGGAAGCGCTTTGAGGCGTCTAGATGGCGTGAGAAGCGCTATATCAAACGCAAGGATTATTATTATTTATTTATTTTAAGGTAAGTGGGTTGTCTCATCATCCCAACAGCCTTGTCTTGTTGCATTCCTCCAGAGATAGTATCAGCAGCATTGCGATCTGCGTTCAAGCTCGGAGAATGCGGGTTTGTGCTCAGTGTCATTTTTACACCCCTGTGCGCTTGGTTTAAAAGTCACTCATCTGACCTTGTTTGCAACTATGTGCAAGTAAGGTAGGTCAGAATTCACAAGAGCTCTGTCTCATGGCTATTCATTTTTTAGCCTCCGAAAATCACTCAATCGGGGATGCAGGACTGAGCAGAGCGAAATCCCACCTGGGTCGAGATGTTGTGGCATTTGTGAGTGTCCAGAAATTGGAAAATTGCACACAAAACATGCAGTTAATTCACATTACACAATGGCGCTGTATCAAACGCAAGGATTGTTCGTCGGCACATTGAATCTTAATGTCAGCTTTTTGCTCGTCCCTCAAAGGGCCTGCCAAAATCCAAGACTCTCCTAAACGCTATGAAAACAAAAGTAAATCCAGAGCCAGGTGGTGGGATATAATTCTCTCGCTCCCCTCCCCTTCCGATCCGCCCTCGCTCCCCCCATCCCCGTGTCTCTGCATTGCCAAATCTTTGACTGTTACATTGCAAATTGTCCAACTCATCCAGGAATCAAGGGCAATGTTACATTCTTCTGTGTCTGGATGGGAAACGCAAAAATATTGTTGATGGGGCCCGCTGGCCTTTCTCAGATAAAATGAAAACAGAGAGAATCTGCTTCCATAACGCAAAGCGACTGCAAACTCAAAGAATCACGCCGAGATAGAGATGTTCCAAAGGCCAGAACCACAGATTAGATTTTTCTTTGAGAAAAACACCCACTCGCACTCATACCCACGCACGCGCACGCACACCTGCGCTTGCACACGCTTAGCTGGCCAATTAACCGACCCATTTACAGGGTTGATATTGATCTCATCCTCCTAGCCCACCCCCCCCCCCCCCCCACCTCCCTCCTTCCCCACCCACCCCGACCCCAGGACCCACCCCACCCCAACCGGGCGCATTTTCCGCCACCGTTGACTTCAGAAACATTCCTCGCGTGGACTTTTTCAGAAAATAATTATTACCGGTGAATACTTTCATCCTCAAAAAAAAACCCCACACAAAGGTTTTCTGTTTAGAGAGTATTTGTAAAGTACGATATCGTAGCTGCTGTCTCGAGAGAAAAAAAGATTCCGTGACTATTAATATTTTAGAGGCACCATCCCTGGATACTATTTATTCCCCACAGATCCTCTGTACAGCTTCCCCCTTGGTATACTTAAGACTTCTATTAGATGTTGTGTGTACGCTGTTATGTACACCCACTCTGTAGCCCACCCGGCTCTATACCTGCCAGTCCACAGCTGTTAGATAGAGGCCGAGTGTATTATTTTTTCTAGGGAAGACAAGAGAAGGGAAGGCAGACTTTAGGAATTAAACTACTGTATATTAATATAAGTAGAACGGTAGCCTTGGTTCATTTAGTTTTGTAATGTTTTTAAGTGCAACCCAATAACCAAAGGTGCTGCGTTTGCTTGTTCAAACAGCAAAGGTTTCTTCCCTTTCTGGTTCTGCGGGAAATGCTGCAAAATAATGCATTTTTTTCTGGTGGTGTCAATCAATCCCCGACGGACACGAATGGTAGGTGGGAAAGCTCTGCAAACTGTCTTGTTTTCTATTCCTTTTTGAACTTTGTAAAAGATTTAGTAAAAACGAACTATACTATGTGTCATGTGTTGAAGGAATTTATGGCGTGGGTTTTGCTGGGTGAGGTAAGAGGGGAGGATAGGGCGGGAGAGAGATAATTTCTAGGTTTTAATGTGTGGGAGGTAATGTACATTTTTTATTGCTGGACGCAGAGAAAAACATGCCTGTGTGGCACTTTTTTTTTCCAATTAAAAATGTTTTCAACGCTCCTTGATAAACAACAACGACGACAAAATTACTCTTATATAGCGCCTTTCACGACAGGAGAAAGTGAAGACACAGCATCTGAAACACAAACGCAAAATGGCTGAGAGCACTCAGCAGGTCAGGCAGCATCTATGGAGAGAGGAAAGTTAACGTTTCAGGTGACGATGTACTGAAACATTAACTCGCTTTTCCTTTGTCCATAGAAAATCGGTGTGTGTTTCTTTTGTTTAAAAAAAAATCGATTCAATTTAATTAGGCGATCATTTCACAATCTGTAACCGCGTCACGGATTTCTGGGCAGTGGGTAAATCTTTCAGTGAGAGAAATCCAAGCTTTCCCTCTGTTATTTTAACTGCGATCGCTTAACGCCTTTTGCAACTTGCAACGTCCTCCCGACGTGAAAGGCGCTCCATCAATGTAATTTTGTTGTTGTTAATACCCCAATGAATTCTGCCCTTACTATTTCCTTACTGAGGAACCCAGTCGGAAATTGTCACATGCAGTATTTAACATGCGCCTCAAGAACAAGCAGAGCTCGTTTTAACGGTTCACCCGAATGACGGCGCCTTCAGTGGTGGTAGTGTTTCCCCCTAACACTGCACTGGTGCGTCAGAATAGACTGTGAACTCAAAGCGCTTGACATAGGGCTGGAATCCATAGAACTTGTTTTTGACTCAGAGGTGAGGCTGTTCACCATAGCCAGAATGACTATAATTATGACTAATAGTGACAGAAAATATTCCCACCCTGATATCTATTTCCTTATGATTAACCGATGTGATATATAACCACGGAAATTATGCATTATCTCCCACCATCAGTTTAAATGGTTTGCCTTCTACTCGATCAATTATTTTTCTGTATGATTCAGACATTGTGTGTGTGTGGTGGGTGTGGTGTGTGTGTGTGTGAACAGTCTGGGCTAGATTCCACCCTTACCAGTCAAAAGTGTGAGACAAAAGATATTATCCGTCTGAGAGTGCGTGCATCACAACTGTGACTTTGACTGCTTGTTTTTGTAAGCCAAACCCTACGTGTTTCATTCTGACCAGTGTTTTAAGTCGTCGTATTTTCTAAACGAACTCCAATGGGGAAAACGGTGCGAAAAGTTGCAGCCTTTCCATGATGTGGATAAGAATATATATATATTGTGTATGTATTATATACCCAGTTGTGTGGTAATTTCGTCACTCGAAAAAAGCAATAGCTTTGGATTTTTTTTTAAAAAGAGGATATAATCTATATTAAAATCTGTCTGTCTGAAAATTTACTTGGTGAAGTATAAGACCCAGGGAATACATTCTTTGGATTGATTATTCATTGTGAGTCTACAGAAAAAAAAACTGCCTTGATGCCTTGTTTTTTTCTCTCAGTCATAAAATTTGCTGGAGATTTTACTTGGTTTAACAATGCAAGCGTCCCACTGTATTGTAGAACTGTGTCTCACTGCCTCCTGTTATTTTCTGATACATCGATGTAATTTTTCTAATTCTAAATTAAAAATGAAGTCAAAATCTCATCGCCAAAAAAAAAACCTGTTGTTTTAGTCATTAAGTAAGACTTTTCCTTGCTGTGCTCTTTGAAGGACGTCCTCTTCAAGCTTATAATTTACAAGGGCATTTGCCCCTATGCAGGAGTAGGCCATTCAGCGGTTCAAAAACCTAGATCTTGTCTGATCTTATCAATCCACGTCCTCCACCGCCCATCGTCAACATCAGTGTTCAGGCCTTCAGCCTCTCTGCCCTCACCCTTTGATCTCTATCCCACAGTCCATTCGCCATGCTCTCTTCTCACATGCGGGAGACCTGGGTTAAGTTCTCGGCAGGGCGAAATGTTGTGCAATTTCCTTACTCCACACTACCCTGATAACCTGGTAGTAAGTAGGAACTCGTTGTTAGTCAATTGGCGGTTCGCGTTTCTGGTTTAGGACATAATAAAATTGGTCATTTCAATCCACGACTGTCTGTGGGGGACGCTGCTGTGCGCAACTGGCTGCCGCATTTCGCCCACAAATATACAGTCAATTTGCTTTACAGTATATTCTGTGAAGCGCTTTGAGACGGCGATAAGATGTGAAAAGCACGATATCAAATGCACGGATTATTATTTATTATTATCTCAAAGACGGGATAAGGTCCTATATTACACAGATATTTGTGTAATTGTTGTTGCTGTTATTGTTCAGCTTATTAGGTCTTGAGGACAGGATTTGAGTTGGGTTTGGACTAGTAATAATAATAATAATCCTTGCATGTGATATAGCGCCTTGTTACATCTTGAAAGCCAATTGCGCACAGAGGTCACGGATTCAATTACAAATTTAGCATTATTTTGTTGAATTAGTTTTTCTTAAAGGGATTATTACCCCCCCACTTGAAAAACCGATCTGCCAATCGACTAACAGCTGGGTTACGACAATTTGCGACAGACGGGTTTCTCCCTGCTCAGGAATCATATTCGGGGTCTTGTTGTTAGATTTGTCCTAACCTGCGGAGTGCTGGTTAGAGCATTCATCGCACAAGCGAGAGAAACCCAATTTCTGCCAACGGGCATGGGTGAGTGAACATATATAATGTCCCTTGGTCTACCTGCGGTGGTTAGCTCATTTTCCTGCAGTTCCTATTTATCGAATATACCCAAACACATTTTGATACCTGCTCTACCTGTTTGATTTAGGAGGAACTGTGTTCTCTTGATCAGACAAACAACATCGCCTATTGATATAATCCGCCGCTGATGGGTTTCACAGTGGGTGGATCACAGATGTTTGTTTCACCACTTCTTGGCGCCGTTTTGCGCTTGGAAAATTAACAGATCTGGTTATGCGACATACTTGACAGCGATCATCAATCTTTATTGACTTGGAAATTATGCAAAATTATTTTGTGAAATAAGTATTTCCTCCTACGATACTTCTGCTTTCCTCTGTCACTTGCCCAGCCGGCCTCCACACGTTTCCTCACGTCTGCTGAGGAAGCCAGATCTCCGAGTAACTTCTCCCCTTCGATGCTGAACTCCAGTAGATTTTCGAGAAGACCGGAAGGTAAATAACGACAGCTTCGTGCAATGTGTGAGAAACCTGACCTTGAACCCTTTACCAATGCACTTTACAAGCTAATATCTGTTCCAAATCAAGTGAATTTAAGGCAGGAAAATGTACCTCTTTTCTGAGAATCTCCTCTCAGTAAGGTCGGATGTACTCTAACCTCTGGCAAAGGTTTGGTCACCTTTCTCCCCCTGCACCACCAACAACAATAACAACTTTGATTTATATAGCGCCCTCCACCCCGGTGGAGAGCCAGGGGCAGGGGGAGAAAGGTGACTAAAGGCATGGTTGAATAGAAAGGTCTTCAGCTGAGACCTGAAACTGGGAAGAGAGGGGGAGAGGCGAACGGAGTGAGGAAGAGAGTTCCAACCACTGGGGCGTAGTGGCTGAAGGCGATGGTGGAGCGTAGGATTCGGGGGACAATGAGGAGGCCAGACCGCTGGAGCAAAACCAATGGGTGCTGGTTTAAGGAGAGAGGAGGTCTGTGAGGTAGAGGGATGCAGAGGAGTGGAGAGATTTTAAAACAAGGGTGAGGATTTTGAAATCAATCCTCTCCAGGAGAGGGAGAGCAAATGAAGTCTGGCAAGGACAGGGGTAATGGGAGAGTGAAGTTTGGTGTGGGTGAGAATGCGGGCGGCAGAGTTTTGAATGAGTTGGATTTTATGGATTGTGGTGGAATGGGAGACCGGCGGGGAGGGCATTGGAATAGTCCAGCTGAGAGGTGACAAGGGCATGAACCAGGATTTCATTGGCTTTTGGGATGAGATATTGCCGGAGACGGGCGATCCATCGGAGGGAGAAACCTGATGTAAGTTTCCTTACTTACCGCACCACTGAATAACTAGCAGCAAGTAGGAACACGGTTGCTAATTGATTGGGGAATCTTTTTTTGTTGTAGGAGTAATAATTACTTAAAAAACCATGATGATGAATAATTAAATAAATTGGTCACTCAATCGACAACTGTTTTTGTGTCCCACAACTGGCTCCCATGTTTCCCCCAGTAAATATACAGTTACGTCACTTTACAGTATATTCTCAAAAATGTGATAATGTATATATCAAATGCAAAGATTATTATTCTTATTAATGAGTCATAACGTCTGGTGCAGTTAGCACCAGTTAATGATACTCCATGGGTTCCTTGTGATTTTGATGTCAAATATAGTTTTCAGGAAAAAGTAACTGAGCTGGATCGACAATCACTGGAGATCACGTCAACACGAACCTTTAAACTATGGAATCAAATATTTTCAATAAGAAGATGTACCTCAGAGTTCTTTTATTCACAGTGATTTTACTGTCCATAACATATTATTTAATGCCATTTCCATCGCTGTCCATTTTTAACGCTCAAATTTCAGAAAATTCCCCAAACATCCCGTTGTCTATCATAGAGACAAGCAAGGCAACGAAAGAGCATCACGTTATGAAAACTGATATTGCTTCCAAAGGCTTTTGGACAATTAATTCCCAAGGGCGTCTCGGCAATCAAATGGGGGAGTATGCCACATTGTACGCATTGGCCAAATTGAATGGCAAACAAGCCTACATTCCCCATGGCATGGCCAATTACCTGTCTCCCATCTTCAGAATTAACCTTCCCACCCTCCACAAGAGTATGTGGCAAAGGGTACATTGGACGAACTATAACCTGAATGACTGGATGGAGGAGAGGTACCATCACATCCCTGGAGACTATGTTCAACTCACAGGATTTCCCTGTTCATGGACCTTCTACCATCACATCCGAGAGGAAATCCTTCGTGAGTTCACCTTCCATGATCATATCATTGAGGAGGCCAACAAGTACTTGAGAAGCATCAGCAAAGGGCAAGCCAATGTGACCTATGTGGCTGTCCATGTTCGAAGAGGAGACTATGTGCACACTATGCCAAACGTTTGGAAGGGAGTTGTGGCCGATAAAGGCTATTTGGAAAAAGCAATGTCTTACTTCAGGAAGAAGTACAGCAACGTGGTGTTTGTGGTGACAAGTGATGGAATGGCTTGGTGCAAGGACAACATAGATGCTTCCAAAGGAGACGTTCACTTCTCAGGAGATGGACAGTCAAGCAGCCCAGCCAGAGACTTTTCCCTTCTCGCTCACTGCAATCACACTATAATGACAATCGGGACCTTTGGTATTTGGGCTTCCTACCTCGCTGGAGGGGAGACTGTCTATCTCTCTCACTACACTTTACCCAATTCACCTTTTTTAAAACTCTTTAAATACGAGGCAGCTTTCTTACCTGAGTGGATAGGGATCCCGGCTGATCTCTCATCTCTTCTGCCCTAGAAACCTTGAGCTATTCAGGTTTGGGAATCCTTAGCGTTTCTGGTTACCCCAGAGAGTAAAGTTCTAAATCCTTGTCCTCACCCTCAAAGCCTTTCATGGCCTAGCTCCTTCCAAGCTCTGTAACCCGCTATCCTAACATCAACCTGTCCGCTCCCTCCGGTCAGCGGCCTCTGGGCTGCTCACACACATCCCAGCATCGGCAGGCCGAGCCTTGAGCCACTCTGCCCCCAACTTTTGGAATTCCATCCTGCAATCTGTCTGTCCCCTCCCTAGCCTCCTTCAGGTCGCACCTCAAACCCCTTCACTTTGACCGTGCCATTGGTCAACTCCCTTCCCTCCATCCTCCCCAATCCGGACCCCAACTCGGATCTGAAACAGTGGCTGTCCAGCACCTTGGGCTGCCTTTCCAACATGAAAGGTGCTTACAAATGTAATGTTGTTGCTTGACACCCAAATTAACCTGTTTCTAGATCCACTATTTTTTTGTCCATTGGCCTATCAGATATCAAGGTCTTGATGAGCTGTACAATTTTCCACAGCTCAAGCATAAACCATCCACCTTGACGTTAGCCTCTCAACGACAACGGACATAACAATTTGCAATTTAACGTCCCGGAGGGAGGGAGGGAGGGAGGGAGGGAGGGAGGGAGGGATGGAGGGAGGGAGGGAGGGAGGGAGGGAGGGAGGGAGGGAGGGAGGGAGGGAGGGAGGGAGGGAGGGAGGGAGGGAGGGAGGGAGGGAGGGAGGGAGGGAGGGAGGGAGGGAGGGAGGGAGGGAGGGAGGGAGGGAGGGAGGGAGGGAGGGAGGGAGGGAGGGAGGGAGGGGGAGTTCTGGTTAGATCATTCGTCTCACAAGTGAGAGAAACACAACTTCTGTGAATGGGCATGGCTGAACATGTATGAAGTTTCTATTTTAAAACTTGCTCCACAAGTTCTGCTTTAGCATCCTGGAGGAAGGAGGGAGGGAGGGAGGGAGGGAGGTGGTGCATGGGGTGTTTCAGTGGGTGGTTTGAAGTGGAGATGTATTATGGGCGAGTGTTCCAGAGTTTAGGGGAGTAGTAACTGAAACCAAAAGAATATCTGACATTGCAAGTGAACGCTCTCCATTCCAGGTCTGACAACTTCAAGTTCCCCGGCCTCTTTCTCTCTCTCTCTCTCTTCTCTCTCTGTCTCTCCCTCCCTCTGTCTCTGCGTTTCTTAAACCCTCTAAACCAGTGCACAACCTTGTGCAGCTCTATCCTCCACTCTCCCTTTTCAATCGCGTTGAGTTCCTTGACCACTTCAAAGTGGACTTTCCCCTTTCTCCACATCAGCATTGCTTCCCCCTCCCCTCCCGCCATCCCACGTTCCCTTCTCTGCTGTATGATAACAATATTGTACACTGATACTTGTATTTGATCAAATTGAATAATCTCAAATGGCTTCACAGGAAATACGTTGTAAAGTGAATTGATGGTGTATTTTATGGGCATAACGCAGCAGCCGATTGCACACAGTAGTGTGTCCACAAAATGTCGTGGATTTGGGTGACCCAAAATTTTTTTTGGTTCAGATAATAACTAAAACTATTAAAGCAGTGACTGATTTGCTCATCTTTGGTTGGATTCTCCATGATCTGTCTCTGATTCCCTCTCAACGACAACAGCGACAACAATTTGCGGTTTAGCGTCCCGGAGGGAGGGAGGGAGGGAAGCAGGCAGGGAGGGAGGGAGGGAGGGAGGCAGGGAGGGAGGGAGGCAGGCAAGGAGGGAGGGAGGGAGGGAGGGAGGCGGAGTTCTAGTTAGAGCATTCATCTCGCAAGTGAGAGAAACACAATTTCTGGGAATGGGCGTGGCTGAATATGTTTGGGTTCCTATTTTGAAACCTTGCAGAAGTTTAACATGCATTACATCCGTGCTTGGAGAACCTGTAGTTCAGTGGTTAGAGAGCTCGCCTTACAAGCGTGAGACCTGTGTTTCGAATCCAGGCAGATCAGGGCGAAACCTTGGGCAAGTTTCCTTACTCCACACACGTGCTTGATAATAATCAGTAAAAAAAAACACCTTATAATAAATTGGTTATTTTCAATCCACGACTGTTTGTGGGGGAACGCCACTGAGCGCAATTGGCTGCCATGTTTTTCGAGTAAGGAAACTTGCCAAAGGTTGCGTTCGCCCTGTCCTGTCCGGGAATCGAATCTGAGTTCCAGAGCCTTGGGGCGTAGGAGCTGAAGGCGCACCCACCGGTGGTGGAGCGTAGGATTCGGGGGACAACGAGGAGGCCAGACCCGCTGGAGCAAAGTCAACGAGGAGGTCTGAGAGGTAGAGGGATGCAGAGGAGTGGAGAGATTTTAAAACAAGGGTGAGGATCTTGAAATCGATCCTCTCCTGGAGAGGGAGAGCAAGTGAAGTCTGGCAAGCACAGGGGTAATGGGAGAGTGAAGTTTGGTGTGGGTGAGAATGCGGGCGGCAGAGTTTTGAATGAGTTGGATTTTATGGATTGTGGTGGAGTGGGAGACCGGTGGGGAGAGCATTGGAATAGTCCAGCTGAGAGGTGACAAAGGCATGAACCAGGATTTCAACAGCTTTTGGGGAGAAATATTGCCGGAGACGGGCGATCCGTCGGAGGGAGAAACCTGATGTAAGTTGTCTTACTCACCACACCACTGAATAACTAGCAGTAAGTAGGACCTCAGTTGCTAATTGATTGGGGAATTTTTTTTGTTGTAGAAGTAATAATTACTTTAAAAACCATGATGATGAATAATTAAATAAATATTTGGGCTTCCTACCTCGCTGGAGGGGAGACTGTCTATCTCTCTGACTAACTTTACCCGATTCACCCTGTTTAAAACTCTTTAAATACGAGGCAGCTTTCTTACCTGAGTGGATAGGGATCCCGGCTGATCTCTCACCTCTTCTGCCCAAGAAACTCTGAACTAATCAGGTTTGGGAATCTTTAGCGCTTCTGATGATTTGGATAGGTTGAAATATAATCCTAAAGTGATTCTGGTACTCTAGCAATTATGTACCTTTCCTATCCAATGTTGCACACTTTTTCTCCAAAATCTCCCTCCACTATTTATCAAGCCCCTGCAATCTGGCATCTGTCCTGCCCATAGGTCTGAGACAGCCCTTGTCAAGGTCACCAACAACATGTTCTCCTTCCCTCTTCTTCTCTCTTTGGATTTAGACTCTTTCTGCCTCTTGTCCTCCATGACCTCTCTGATGCTTCTGACATTCTCGACCATTCTATCCACCTCAATCACCTTTGCTCAGTCTCCATAACCAGGGTCCTCTCTTTATCCTAGTTGACGCATCGCCTGTACTTTGTCTCGTCTAATGTTTCCACTTCCGCTTTACTTTCCTGCCCCTTCACAGTCAACTGTGGAGTACCTCAGGGTTGTTTCCATAGCCTCTTCCTTTTCTCCATCCCCATTCTCCATCTTACGTTAGAAGATATAGCTCAGAAATGGTCCATTTTGTCCAACGGGTCTGTGCTGGCTTTTATGCTTCACATGATCCTCCTCCCGCACTTCCTCAACTAAGTCTACAAGCATAACCTTCTATTCCTTTTCCCCTCATGTGCTTGCCTAGCTTTCCATTCATTTATTTTTACTTGAAATTTTAATTAAAGTTAATTGTGTGACTCTAATTAAAATCAGAGTCACATGTTGCCTTGTGACTATTATTCAAATACCCAGAGCTACTGATTAACGTAGATAACAGTGAATCCCAAAGTAACTCAATTGTTCAACTCGCCCTGAACCCAAACTTTTTTCTATTCAATTACAGTAACTGTCGACCCCTCGACAGCCGGGGCAGAGACACTCTCGTGAAAGAAGTGGAATCCTTTTCCGAGATTTCGAAAGGCGCTCTCTCTCTCTCTGCAGCGAAACATAAGAGAAGCAGGGATCTTAAGTGGGGTTAAGCGGCGAGGATTCCTTCACAGACAGAGACATTTAGAGTTCTTTGCCGTCAACCAATTTTCTCTTCTATGCATTTCCTTTGATGCTTTAGTATTGATGGAGTTCCATTCTTTCGGTAAGAAGTTGTATGCTGGAGTTCTTTTGTTCAGCGTTATTTTACTGTCCATTGCATATCATTTAAGGCCATTTCCACCACTGGCCATTTGTTTAAAAGGTAAATTTTCAAAATGTTCCACGAAAGTGAATTTGCCCATCGCAGAGACAAATAAGACAATTAAACAATATCACGTTACGAACTCTGTTATTGCTTCCAAAGGCTTTTGGACAATTAATTCCATAGGGCGTCTCGGCAATCAAATGGGGGAGTATGCCACATTGTACGCATTGGCCAAATTGAATGGCAAACAAGCCTACATTCCCCAGGCCATGGCCAATTACCTGTCTCCCATCTTCAGAATTAACCTTCCCACCCTGCAGGAGAGTATGGGTCAAAGGGTACATTGGACAAACTATAACCTGAATGACTGGATGGAGGAGAGGTACCGTCACATTCCTGGAGACTATGTTAAACTCACAGGATTTCCCTGTTCATGGACCTTCTACCATCACATCCGAGAGGAAATCCTTCGTGAGTTCACCTTCCATGATCATATCATTGAGGAGGCCAACAAGTACTTGAGAAGCATCAGCAAAGGACAAGCCAATGTGACCTATGTGGCTGTCCATGTTCGAAGAGGAGACTATGTGCACATCATGTCAAAAACTTATATGTTGGGAGTTGTGGCCGATAAAGGCTATTTGGAAAAAGCAATGTCTTACTTCAGGAAGAAGTACAGCAATGTGGTGTTTGTGGTGACAAGTGAAGGAATGGATTGGTGCAAGGACAACATAGATGCTTCCAAAGGAGACGTTCACTTCTCAGGAGATGGACAGTCAAGCAGCCCAGCCAGAGACTTTTCCCTTCTCGCTCACTGCAATCACACGGTAATGACAATCGGGACCTTTGGTATTTGGGCTTCCTACCTCGCTGGAGGGGAGACTGTCTATCTCTCTAACTACATGTTATCCAATTCACCCTTTTTAAACATTTTTAAATACGAGGCAGCTTTCTTACCTGAGTGGATAGGGATCCCGGCTGATCTCTCACCTCTTCTGCTCAAGAAACCTTGAGCTAATCAGGTTTGGAAATCTTTAGCGCTTCTGATGATTTGGTTAGGTTGAAATATAATCCTAAAGTGATTCTGGTGCTCTAGCAATTATGTAACTTTCCTATCCAATGTTGCACACTTTTTCTCCAAAATCTCCCTCCACTATTTATCAAGCCCCTGCAAT
This sequence comes from Hydrolagus colliei, assembly GCA_035084275.1. Lineage (NCBI taxonomy): Eukaryota > Metazoa > Chordata > Chondrichthyes > Chimaeriformes > Chimaeridae > Hydrolagus > Hydrolagus colliei. Next base: position 7,859,718 of record CM068768.1, read on the forward strand.
CTGGCATCTGTCCTGCCCACAGGTCTGAGACAGCCCTTGTAAAGGTCACCAACAGCATGTTCTCCTTCCCTCCCTCTCTCGCCCTCTCTTTCTCTCTCTCTGGACTAGGACTCTTTCTGCCTCTTGTCCTCCATGACCTCTCTGGTGCTTTTGACATTCTCGACCATTCTATCCAGTTCAGTCACCTTTGCTCCGTCTCCGCAACCGGGGTCCTCTCTTAATCCTAGTTGACACACCGCCTGTACTTTGTCTCGTCTAATGTTTCCACTTCCGCTTTACTTTCCTGCCCCATTCACAGTCAACTGAGGAGTACCTCAGAGCTCTTTCCTTACATTGATCGATGTAACCTCTCAGTTCCGGGTTCAGTCTTGTGAATCACCTTTCCAAGATTCTTGGTGGTATCATCCATGGATACAGGATTAGTTGCTTTATTGTAATAATATTCTAATAATAATACCAGTAGTATTTGATATCGTTCCTTATCACATGATTGAGTCTTCTGCTGTGAAGAGCTTTGAGACATCTAAACAACGTGAATGACGCTCTACTGAAAGCAAGGTTTAAGAATTGTAGATTATTTATTGTAATGATCTTCAGATGAACGTCTTTTTGAAATTATAAAATGTCTATGGACATTTGTACCTTGTACTCCTTGTACCTTGTTGGCTAATTATTAATTCCATCCACTTTACCGATCCCACTGAGCGATTCTGAATACCTTGAGAAAAAACAAAGAAGATTAAGGGCAGCGTTTCAAGCCAGCGCTGTTATCTCACTTCACCTGAACTCTAGCCCTGCCCACCCTCTTTGACTTTGACTTCCGTGCTAATTCCAGTGTGGTTGCTTCGAAGCACAGCTTGTCCATCGCACCCTCGTCTCGGTTGCGATGTTTCTCTTCCTGCTGATCGCCCTGTTGCTTTCAGTTGCAATCATTACGGGCAGCTTTTTCTACTGCTTGAGTGCCAACCCTTTCAGCGTTGATGCCAGGAAACTAGCTCAGCCTCTGGTCCTCGATAGAAGTGCCAGAGACAAGATCCTCAAGCGAGGTGACCCTTTCTATTGCTCACCAGCGTTTCCTCCTCCTCAGTTAAGTAGAATTAAATTGTCATAGACTGATTATGTTAGCGGGATCGCTGCTGTACTCAATTGGCTGCGCCGTTCGCCCACAATCGATTCACTTTACGGTATAACCTGCGAAACACTTTAAGACGTCGCGAAAACATGATATGGCGCAATGTCAAATGCGTGGAGTCCTGTAGCTCGGTGGTTAGAGCACTTGCCTTACAAGCGGGAGACCCGGGTTGGATTCCTTACTCCCCACGCTGCTAATTATCGCTAAAACAATGCAATAACAAAATCGTTCCTTTCAATCCACGGCTATTTGTGGGGACACAATCGGCTACCGTTTTCCGCCCGCAAAACACGTACAATCAATTCACTTTACAGTAAATTGTGAAGCGCTTTGAGATGTCCAGAAGACGTGAAAAGCGCTCTATCAAATGCAAGAATTATTATTATTATTTATTATTATTCTAATTACGATTGCACCCTTCACATACCGGGTTCTACCTCTAAGTGCCACTACAAGAGGAGATGCGCGGGGGTGTAACAAAGCTTTGCAATTCGCTGTTTAACGAACAGTGAAATCGCGCGTCCAATTTGGATGCCTGTTGTCACCGAGGTCAGTGCGAACGCTGAGTGTTCCGCGTGTCTGTGCCACTTTGCTCAGGGTTTACCGAGGACAAGGTGCCGGTGGATCTGGACGCCGTGGTGATTGGGAGTGGGGTGGGAGGCCTGACGGTGGCCGCTGTGTTGGCCAAGGCCGGCAAGCGCGTGCTGGTACTGGAACAACATGACCAAGCCGGAGGGTGCTGCCACACCTTCAGCGAGAAGGGGTTCGAGTTCGATGTTGGTAAGTCCTCCCATGTTGCCCGTGAAGCACAGGTTGGTTAGAGGGATTGCCTTGCCAGCGAGAGAACACGGATTCGATTCCCGGGCCGAGACAGGGTGAAACCTCACAGACACACACACACAAACACCTTCCATAAATACATTATATTTATATACATTAAACTAATAATTTGGTCACTCAATCCATAATCGTTTACAGGATGCTACTTGGTATAATAGACTATCGCGTTTCGCCCACAAAATTACAGCCGATTCACTTTGCTGTGTTCAGTGATGTTCAATTGCCAGTGAAATCCCGCGAAGTTCTTTGAGGAGTCTTGAAGGCGTAATAACGCAAGAATTCTTGGCGTTATTCTTGCTGCTACTTATCATTCTTACTCCAACCTCGCCCCACTCTACATCCTTCACCTCCTATCGCCTTACCAACCTGCCCGACCCCCTCCCTCCGCTCGGCAGGCTCTGGCCTGCTCCACGTCCCCCACCCCACCATTGGCGGCAGCCACTCTGCTCTCAACATCTGGAACTCCATTCCGCTGGCCCTCCGCCTCGACCCCTCCCTGACCCCAAGACTCAAGTCCCACCTCAAGACTCCTGATGCGATACAAGTGTAATTTTGTTGTTGTTAACATCTGAACATCTCTTGTGACACCGACCCACCCCCTGTGTTTTGGAGGAATCCACTACGTTGGACAGATGCACAACTGTGGCTTGTTAAGAATAATCCTGGACCAACTCACAGAGGGACAACTGGACTGGGTTCCAATAGACGCTCAATATGACACAGTCATACTGGGGGCCAATGAGAAGCGTCGCAAATACCAACTTCGCAGCGGGAAACAGGAGTTTGTTGAGACCCTGAAGAGACAGTTTCCTCACGAGGAGAAGGCGATTGACGAATTCATGAAACTCGTAAAAGTAAGGGTTTTTGGCATCTAATTCATAATGATATACCGGTATATAATTGATGTACCTGATAATAATTGGTCATTTCAATCCACAACTGTTTGTGGCGGGGGGGACGTCTCTGTGCGCAATTGGCTGCCGCGTTTCGCCCACAAATATACCTTGGGACATCCTCCCAACGTGAAAGGCGCTCCATAAATGTAATTTGTATTGTTGATGTTGTTAAGGAACACGATAAAAAAAGAATTCCGCAGATTTGTTGGTAATGTGTGTGTTTTGGTTTGCTCACAGCTGGCTTCCAAACGAGTTCCTCTGATGGCCGTGCTCAAAATGATCCCTCTCCCTTTAGCCTTGTTCCTTGTCAAAACTAATATAATCCACCGGATTTCGTCCATTTTTAAGCTCGCGAGCACGAATGTGACTGAAGTGGTCGATGAGCTGACAGAGAACCGGGACCTCAGAGCGCTGTTCAGTTACCTCTTTACTGGTAAACAGAGTGTGTGTGTGTGTATGTGTGTGCTTTCCTGCTTTTCTTCATTCTTTTATTAGATCCTGGAGTACTCCTGTAGCTCAGTGTTCAGATCACGTGCCTCGCAAGCGAGAGACCTTGGGTTTGATTCCTGGACAGGGCAAAAACCACGGGCAAGTTTCCTCACTCCGCGCGCTCTCTGTTTACCCAGCAGCGTGTAGGAACCCAGTTGTCGGTCAGTCGAAAAGGAAAGTCTCCAGTTGCGATTTGGAGACGGGGAAAAGCTGGGAAAAGGGTGCGTTGGGGTGAGGCAGTGGGATTGAGGTAGCGAGTGTCTGAATTTAGTGTAGGCAAGGCTGCAATGGATGGGTCGGAATGCTTAGACAAGACTCCAGTTGATAATTTAATCAAATAACAGTTGATTATTTTGGCTTGTGATGTGCAGACAAAATGCTGAGCAACAAAAAGACCAAGGTCCATGTATGTACTAAAATCTCATAATGTTATTTTCTGAAAACAAAATCTAATCGTGATATTGTTTCAAAACTTCTAAATTGTATCAAAAATAGTTTCAAAAATCTAATCAAAAGGCGAAATTGTTTAAAACTTTTTTGGTGGGAAAGGGGAAGGGAGACAGTATATCTCACTCGTGGTTCGGGTGAGACGCTGGAAGAAACAACCAACTTGAACACTTAAGTTTTCTCAGGTTGACCTACAATCGAATGCAGGATTGTGCAAAGATTCCCTTGTGGTTATTATTAATAATAATAATCCTTGCATTTGATATAGCGCTTTTCACGTCTTATCGACGTCTTAAAGCGCCTACAGAACACACTGTAAAGTGAATTGACTATATTTGTGGGCGAAACGCGACAGCCAATTGCGCACAGCAGCGTCCGCCACAAACAGTCGTGGATTGAAAATGACTAATTTTTACTATCATGTCTTTTTATGGGAGGGATTATTAATAGGCATGTGGAGCAAGTAAACTTGCCCAAGGTTTCGCCCTGATCTGCCTGGGTAGACTTTCTTTGCACAGTGCTTATTAACATGTTTTGTTAGTTCAGACCTATTGAAAAGTTACTGAAATCACGTTGCGCCCACGCATCCATGCAGGTCAGGCCGAAACTTTGGGCAAGTTTCCTTGCTCCACACGCCTAATAATAATCCCTCAAAAAAAAACAATCAAAAATATTAGTAATTTCAATCGACGACTAAGTTTGTGGGGGACGCTGCTGTGCGCAATTGGCTGCTGCGTTTCGCCCACAAATATACAGTCAACTCACTTTACAGTCTATTCTGTGAAGCGCTTTGAGACGTCGATAAGATGTGAAAAGTTCTATATCAAATGCAGGGATTATTGTTCTTCTGATTATGAATCTGCATTGCAACAAATCTAATTTTGCTGTCGATCGAGAGAATCAACCGTCTCCCAAGCGAGCCTGTTCGTGAGGACCCGCGTTCGATTCCCGGTTGGGGGTGAATCCCTAGGCCGTCAGTTTCCCATTCACTGGAAGAGCATAAGAGATGGCACTGCGCTCCTCTGCTGAAACAGGTAACCAAAAACTAGTTGGACAATCTCTGCCCTCATCAGGTGTGGCTCCAAAAGACACGAGCTTCGTGATGAACGCCTTGCTGATCCATCACTACAAGAGAGGTGCCTGGTATCCACGAGGAGGGGCCAGCGAGATCGCCTTCCACATGATCCCGGTCATTCAGAGAACCGGCGGTGATGTCCTGGTGAGAGCGTCCGTACAAAAGATCCTAACCAACAGCGCCGGAGAGGCGTGCGGTAAGCTTAACTTCACACCCTTCCTCTGCAGGAGTTCACGTAGCTCAGTTGTTAGAGCGCACTTGCCCTTGCCTTGCAAGCGTGAGGGACCCGGGTTCGATTCCCGGTTGGGGGTGAATCCCTAGGCCTTAAGTTTCCTTACTCCACGTGCCACAGCTTAACCAGCAATAAAGCAGCATGTTAGTTGATTGCCCGGATGGCATTGCTGGGATCATCTCCAGTGGGTTCCAATTGGTAGTGTTGTTGGTCGGAGAGAGGGATTTGGCACGGCTCAAACACAATGCAAAGGGGAACCTGGGTTTAATGAGCAATCCTGTGACTCTCACCCATTCCTCGGCTTGTGTCCGTGTACTTTTACACGCTAAATCTCTACTTGCCCACAAAGGAGAGTCAGGAGAGTTTCGAGGGGGTTAACGCAGACAGCTTCAAGCTCGTCCCCACCCCTCTCCACAATGATCATGTTCAGGGACTCTCATCAAAGCTATCTGGCACATTGTGTAGAATACAAAGATCTGAATAAACAATGAAAGATTTCTTATGACACATTCCTCGGGGATAAGCAAAAGCCTCAGCATGCAACACCTCTCTTGTTTTATCATTGAAGCAGTGTCAGTAATTTAAGTCTTAAAGTCTTTAAGGCTCGTCCCAACAATTAAGATGTCATAAGACGCCTTATCTTAAGAATGCAAGGAATATCATTATTAAAAGCACATTGCACTTTAGAGTAAAGCCAGTAAAACGCTTTGAGAGAATATGTGAAGGCTTCGAACATTACTGTGATGTGAAAGACAAGAATTGTCGATCAGTAAACTCTGCCTGTGTTGATGTAGGGGTGACGGTAAGGAAAGGTCAGAACGAGGTCTGTATCGCTGCCCCCCTTGTGATCTCTGACGCTGGAATATTCAACACTTACCAACGTCTTTTACCCAAAGAAATCCAAGTTAAGCCCGGTAAGAGGAACACTGATCTGTAACACGGCATAACCTACAGAAATACACAGTCACTACACTTTACAGTGATGTCCTGTGAACTGCTTTGGGACAACCTGTTGATGTAGCTCCTGTAGCTCAGTGGTTAGAGCACTCGCCTTAAAAGGGTGAGAGCTGTGTTCGAATCCAGGCAGGTCAGGGCGAAACCGTGGGCAAGTTTCCTTACTCCACACGCCTCATAATAATCCGCCCCCCAAAAAAGCACAATAATATAAAATTGGTCATTTTAGTTCCACGACTGTTTGTGGGGGACACTGCGTTTCACCAACAAATATTCAGTGAATTCACTTCACAGTACATTCTGTATAGCGCTTTGAGACGTCGTTAAGATGTGAAAAGCGCTATATCAAATGCAAGGATTATTTTTTTATTCTTATGTGAAAGGGTAGAATGTGGGTGTGAGTGTGGGATGAGGGGATAACATAGAACCAGGAGTAGGCCATTCAACCCCTTGAGCCTGTTCCGGCATTCAATAAGATCATGGCTGATCTGAGCCTCAAGTGAAATTACCTGCCGTGGCCCCATAGCCCTTAATACCCTGACCCAACAAATGTATCTATCCACCTCAGCCTTGAAAGTGTGAATGGATGTTGCATTCCACTGCCTTGTAGGGGAATTCTGGGGTGAAAGGTAGCGTGTTTGGTGAGGCGGTAACATGTGACTCGAGGGGCTGGCATGTGGATTGACTTGAGAGCATGTGGCTAGCGTGATATTGTATGTGGAAAGCAGCTTGCTCTTAGCTGGCGAGTCTAGTCAGTCTAACGTCAGCAGGTGAATTGAAATGATTCTGTCCGTTTTTTTTCACCAATTACAATCCCAATGACAGACAATAGCAGTGGCGTTAATCATTCCTTTACGCTTTCTTCCGTCCAGCCATTCAATCCCAGCTTGCCATGGTACAACACGGAATGGGCTCCTTCCTTGTGTTTGTCGGGCTCAGAGGAACGAAAGAGGAACTAGGGCTGAGGTCCACAAATCATTGGATTTACCGAGACAACAACCTGGATGAACTGTGAGTTAGTTGTCAGAAACATTTATCCTCACCATCAAGGTCCCCCCCGTTGCCCCCTTTCTGCCTCTGTGACCTGCTAAGCCCTTACCAACCCGTCCACTCCCTCCCTCCGCTCAGCCGGCTCCAGCGTGAATCAAGTGAGCCCTCGCGGCCCACCCCCACCCTCAGCAGTCAGGCCTTCAGCCTTCCCCACCACCACCTTCTTGTTCTCCAACTCACGTTCCCTTCGCCTCGTTCCCCCACTTGCCCGAATCGAGGCATGTCTCAACACCCTCCTCGTTGAATGTTTTGACATTGGAGGCGATGTGTGAAGATGCCCGAGATCATTTCTTGTGAATGACCCTCAATGCCAAGGACTTATGGCAATCAGCGTAACAGCAGCAGCAACAATTACATGTGGATAGGGCCTTTCAGTTTGGGAGGACGTCCCAAGGCGTTGGACAATAAGGGAATTGGACATCGGGAGAGGACATCTTGAAGCATTTTGCGGGGTGCTTAAGTGTGCTTTTTCCTCCTGTTACAGAATGCAGCGCATGGCGTCCACGAGCAGAGAGGAGTTCACGGACAATATCCCCATGTTGTTCATCACCTTCCCGTCGGCCAAGGACCACACTTGGAATGACCGGCATCCAGGTAACGGCAGGCGTCAATCCCGGTTCGGCAGCCTGGAGTTAATAGAACAAAATAGAACGCGTCCACCCCTCCAAATGTACAGTCAATTGACTTTACGGTATGTTCTGTAAAGAGCTTTGGAGACGTGACAAGTCACTGTATCAATTGCAAGGATTAGTATTATTATTATTATTACTATATAAATGTGCAAGTTGTTGTGGATTTTAACTACCGGATGAGGGGGCAGCTGAGGTGGAATTTGGAGCCCCTGGCTTCGGAATAATTCTCCACAATTCCGTCACCCAGGGAAGTCCTGTATGACCATACTGACCATGGTGCGTTACGAGTGGTTTGAAGAGTGGAAGGACAAGCAGGTGAAGAAACGAGGGGACGACTACGAGCGTGCGAAGATGGCTATAGCTGAGAGACTGATCAACTGGGCCTTGGATCTCTTCCCACAGCTCAAAGATAAGGTACGTGATTCAAAGCCTCGTAGTGCCTTTCCCATTGGGAGGACGTCTCAAGGAGGGACTTGAAGGAGGGCCGGGGAGGTAGGGTGGGGGGGGGTCCGAGGCAATGGGATTACGGGATGGAATTCCAGAGACATTTAAAAGAAACCAGCACAGAGACGGTCAAATTCTCTGCGGACATTGACACGCGAAGAGAAGGAGGAGGGCTACTGCAGAACCTTGTGTCCTAATCTGTGTTGGTGCCTTTGCAACCGGTTCTAGATTGAATACGTAGAGGCCGCGACACCCCTCACCAACCAGCACTATATTGGTGCAACGCGCGGATCGATGTGCGGCGTTGATCAGAACCTCTCTCGCTTCACGCCCGAAGTTATCGCCATCATCAGGGCAAAGACTCCTCTTAAGAACCTGTACCTGACAGGTAAGAAGTTCCCAAACGTGATAATAATCCTCATAATAATCCTTGCGTTCGATGCAGAATAAATACGCTATGAAGCAAATTGTGGCCGAAACGCAGCAGGCACTTGCGCACGACAGTGGCCCACAAACTGTCGTGGTTTGAGTGACCGATTTGTTAAACTCTTTTTTTTTTTTTTTGAAGGAATTATTACATTCCCCCGTTCCCCCCCACCCACCCCGAAAAAGCGATTCTCCCAATCAACTGACAAACTGGTTCCTACTTACTACTCGGTAAACGGAGGCGCGCGCGTAGAGTAAGGAAACGTACCCAACATTTTGCCCTGTTTGGGAATCGAACGCAGGTGTCTCGCTTGCGAGGCCAGCGCTCTTGCTGAGCTACGCTTAAATAGTCAGGGTGGATCAATTTGGCTGGTGTGACGGGAAATTGTTACCGGCAAGAACTTTCTTTGCAGGACAGGACGTGTTTTCCAATGGCCTGGCTGGGGCTGTGCACGGGGGTCTTATTTGCGCCTCGGGCATCTTAGGCCGGATTGTGTACGTGGACCTCTTGCTCCTTAAGAGAAAATTGAAGGGAAAAGAAATGAAGAAAGAGAAATGAAACGAAAGGCTAACGGTTGGTCGATTTGGCCTTCAGTTGGCCCCTTTCACTCAACAACACACGACATTTTGGACAGCGCCTTTCACGTCAGTGGGGGGGGACGTCACAAGGCGGTGGACAATCAGGGACGCGAGCTGGTGGTTGGGATCAGGAAGAGTGGAGGTGAGGGGAGGGTAGGGTTTGGGAGGGTGACAAAGTATATACTGTACTATATATATATCTACTGCATCTCAAGATAATACATGAATAATAATGATGATCCTTGCATTTGAAAGAGTGCCTTATCTTGTCATCGAGACGCCTCAAAGTGTTTCAAGGGATTTACTTTAAGTTCACTCTTTTGGGCGAAACTTTGCTGCCAATATGCATCAATAGCTTTGACCCGCAAACAGTTGTGGATCGAAAAGAACAATTTATTATTGCGGTTTTTTTGAGGGATTATTATTGTGGAGTAAGGAAACTTGCCCGAGGTTTCACCCTGAATGGAATTGAACCCAGGTCGCTCGCTTGTAAGGCGAGTGCTCTAACCACGGAGCTACAGGGCCCCAAAATATCGATGATTACTTTGGATTAGTGATAGATCTGGTCCCAATTATTCATTTCTCTTTAAAGATCACGGTGTGTGCTCCTAGAATTCCCTCTGTGGCCATATAGCGCTTTTCACATCTTCTATGCGTCTCAAAGCGCTGTGCAGAATATACGGTAAAGAGAAATGATTGTATATTTTATGGGTGAAACGCGGCAGCCAATTGTGCACAGCAGTGTCCCACAAACAGTCATGGACAGCCATGCATTTGACGCAATGTTTCAAGGGCGAGCTTATCATTATGTTGGTTCTCACAGAAAGCGTATTAGTCATGTAGTCTGTGGGCAGCTGTAAGTGGCGACAGTACAGTGTAACAAATCAGATAAGTCGCTGCCGAACGAGGCCATGAATGTGAACTGCAGCGAAGCCACTACCAATGTGAGCCAAGTTGGTTGTGACAATGACGAGGCATTTGATGTATCTGAAATACACGTTAATAGGCAGAGGTTCGGCAGGGTTAACATTGAGCTCTTGTTAATCGGGTTGTCCTAGCTGGACGGGCAGCATGAAAGTCTCCCCGACACCAATAATCAATAATATTGAGAATCATCCTTCCATTTTATACAGCAGCCCTATCACGTCTTCAAGGCAGCTTAAAGTCCTTCACAGAATATACGGTAAAACTTTGGTAAAATTGTGGTTTTAGCTGCTATGACTCCAGGAGTGAATCAGACTCACTCCTGGAATCCACCCAAGCTTTGCCTCTTAGCAACAGGCTTCTCATGGTTTCCTGAACAAGGTAAAAAGGATGTGCGAGGGAGCGCACAAGTTAATGTAGAGCTAGGCCATGGAGGGCTTTGGAGGCGAAGGCAAGGATTTGAACTCTACCCTCTGGGGAATGGGGAGATAATGGAGCCGGTGAGGGTGGGGTGGGATAGGGTCATAGAGCCTGGTGCGGGAGAGGAAGCGAGCTACAGGGTTCTGGATAATCTGCAGCTTGCGGAGGGAAAGCGTTTTGGGAAGGCCGACAAGCAGGGAGTTGGTATAGTCCAGCTTTGATGGCATGAATGCGTGGATGAGGTTTTTGGCGGAATGAGGGGAGAGGCCTTGGCGGAATCGGGCGATGTTGAGGAGGTGGGGGAAAGGACATGGCGGGTCGTAGCCTCATTCAACCTTTGACAATCGCACATTCCATTTTCAACATACCCTCACCAGACAGAGCAAGGGTGATAGATAAAGGAAAGACTGCCTCCTATTGATTTCAAGGAAGTCCATAAGATTCAAAAATACAATAATGATCAAACCATTTTAATTATGGGCAAATTAGAACATAAGAACATAAGAATTAGGAGCAGGAGTAGGCCATTTGGCCCCTCGAGCCTGCACCCCACCACCCCCCACCACCATTCAATAAGAACATGGCTGATCTTCTAATCTAACTGTACCTACCCATCTTATCCCCATATAATACCAATAATAATCCTTGCATTTAACTTAGCGCTTTTCACATCTTATCAACGTCTCAAAGCACTTCACAGAATATACTATAAGGTGAATTGACTGTATACTTGTGGGCGAAACCCAGCAGCCAATTGTGCACAGCAGTGTCATGGATTGAAAATGACCAATTTTTATTATTGTGTTTGTTTTTTTGCCGGACGCAGGAAAGTCTGTTCTATTTAAAAAGGTTCCAAAGATAAATTAGAAGACAAAACACGTCAACATTTGTTCATCTTGAAATGCAGCTTTTTAATAAAAAATATATAGGTCAGGGTTAATGTTACATCAAGTCCTGTTGCTTAAAAAATATCTGTCGTTACCTGTGTTAGTTAAAACTCACAGCTGTGCAGCACATTCTCAGATGGTTTAATTTACTCCCCTCCAATTATTCCTTCTCTTCCGAGGGGTATGGAGTTACTGCTGGGAGCAGCGTCCCCCACAAACAGGCATGAGACCACATATCCCTTAATCTCTTTCTCTATAATAAATCTATCAATCTCAGTCTTGAATATGTTCAAAGACTGAGCATCTACAGCCTTTTGGGGTAGAGAATGCTATAAATTAGGTGGCAACATCATAGAAATAACAGTGACTGGACAGAATTTCATCATTGTACAGGGTTCAAGTGATTACAAATGTATGTTTCACAGCTGGCAAGCCTGAGTAATAGATAATATTTTACAACTAATTGTCCTTATTTCAACAACAACAAAAAACTTATATTTGTACTACATATATGGAAGTCCTCCTGACACAAAAGGCACTTTACAAGTGTAATTTTGTTGTTGCTGTTGTTAAAATTTTAATGTTTATCCTTGCATCTTGTATTGCGATCTTCACATCTTCTAGTCGTCTCAAAGTGCTTCACAGAATATACTGTAAAGTGAATCAACTGTATAGTTGTGGACGAAACGTGGAAGCCAATGGCGCACAGCGGTGTCCCACAAACAGTCATGGATTGAATGGACCAATTTTTTTTTAAGGGATTATTATTAGGTGTGTGGAATAAGGAAACGTGCCCAAGGTTTCGCCCTGACCAGCTTGGAGTAAAATCCAGGGTTTATTGAAGCCCAAATACCAAAGGTCCCAATTCTATTCTGTTGTGGGCGGCACAGATTGGAGGGGTTCAAAGAGGGAATGGCAGGAAGGAAAAGAGCAAAAAAAGTGGGATGCAACAATTTGTTGCAGGGCCTTGGAGAGCAATGGGAGGTTCGAGATGGGGGGGTGGCTGGAGAGTAGGGATGGATCCAGGGAAGGTTCGTTTCAGGATGGGAGTGATGATGGCGGGTTTTACGGGGGGTGGCAGTGGCAGTGGATAAGTACAGGAGATGGAGCAGTGAACAGATTCCCCACTAAGTACACTGTGCGTTTTTTAGTGCAAAATAGTCATAGCCAATCGCCAATTGCTCACAGCAGTGTCCGACCAAACAGTCGCACATTGCGTGACCAAATAATTCCTTTACTTCCTCATTCCCCTGATCCATTCAAGTTGACTCTGAATGGCATTATTACCCATACAAATTGTTGGTATTGTGCAATTGTGTCTGGCTGACTGCGTGTCCTCCCAAACTGCACCTAATCATTAACAGAATTAGGAAAACAGAATGAGTTCCCTTCAGAGAGAGAGAGAGAGAGAAAGAGAGAATCCATAATGCATTCGATTCCAACTATCCTTCTCTGGAATTTCTACGTATAGGTGGGATGCTTGGAACTCTCAATTTGGTCTGGGTTAGCCTTAAGCATGGTGATGTGTTTCCGCATGTGTAAGACAGCTGGCTGACCAAAGCAAAATGTTATGTCCTTTTGTTAGAATTGAAACCACCCCCACCCCACACCCCCACCTCCTTATTGCATACGAAACTCAACCACATCACCAGAAGCGCTAACGATTCCCAAACCTGAATAGCTCAAGGTGTTTTGGGCAGAAGAGGTGAGAGATCAGCCGGGATCCCTATCCACTCAGGCAAGAAAGCTGCCTCATATTTAAAGAGCTTTAAAAAGGGTGAATCAGGTAAAGTGTAGTTAGAGAGATAGACAGTCTCCCCGCCAGCGAGGTAGGAAGCCCAAATACCAAAGGTCCCGATTGTCATTACCGTGTGATTGCAGTGAGCGAGAAGGGAAAAGTCTCTGGCTGGGCTGCTTGACTGTCCATCTCCTGAGAAGTGAACGTCTCCTTTGGAAGCATCTATGTTGTCCTTGCACCAAGCCATTCCATCACTTGTCACCACAAACACCACGTTGCTGTACTTCTTCCTGAAGTAAGACATTGCTTTTTCCAAATAGCCTTTATCGGCCACAACTCCCTTCCAAATGTTAGGCATAGTGTGCAGGTAGTCTCCTCTTCGAACATGGACAGCCACATAGGTCACATTGGCTTGCCCTTTGCTGATGCTTCTCAAGTACTTGTTGGCCTCCTCAATGATATGATCATGGAAGGTGAACTCACGAAGGATTTCCTCTCGGATGTGATGGTAGAAGGTCCATGAACAGGGATAACCTGTGAGTTTAACATAGTCTCCAGGGATCTGACGGTACCTCTCCTCCATCCAGTCATTCAGGTTATAGTTCGTCCAATGTAGCCTTTGCCACATACTGTCGTGGAGGGTGGGAAGGTTAATTCTGAAGATGGGAGACAGGTAATTGGCCATGGCCTGGGGAATGTAGGCTTGTTTGCCATTCAACTTGGCCAATGCGTACAATGTGGCATACTCCCCCATTTGATTGCCGAGACGCCCTATGGAATTAATTGTCCAAAAGCCTTTGGAAACAATAACAGAGTTTGTAACATGATATTGTTTAGTTGACTTGTTTGTCTCTGCGATGGGCAAATTCACTTTCGTGGAACATTCTGAAAATTGACCTTTTAAACGAATGGCCAGTGGTGGAAATGGCCTTAAATGGTATGCTATGGACAGTAAAATAACGCTGAACAAACAAACTCCAGCATACAACTTCTTACCGAAAGAATGGAACTCCATCAATACTAAAGCATCAAAGGAAATGCATAGAAGAGAAAATTGGTTGACAGCAAAGAGCTCTAAATGTCTCTGTCTGTGAAGGAATCCTCGCCGCTTCACCCCACTTAAGGTCCCTGCTTCTCTTATGTTTCGCTGAAGAGAGTGAGAGAGAGCGCCTTTCGAAATCTCGGTAAAGGATTCCACTTCTTTCACGAGAGTGTCTCTGCCCCGGCTGTCGAGCGGTCGACAGTTACTGTAATTGAATAGAAAAAAGTTTGGGTTCAGGGTAAGTTGAACAATCGAGTTACTTTGGGATTCACTGTTACCTACGTTAATCAGTAGCTCTGGGTATTTGAATAATAGTCACGAGGCAACATGTGACTCTGATTTTAATTAGTCACATAATTAAAATTAATTTCAATTAAAAAATTAAAAATGAATGGAAAGCTAGATAAGCACATGAGGGGGAAAGGAATAGAAGGTTATGCTTGTAGACTTAGTTGAGGAGGTACTGGAGAAGGATCATGTGGAGCATAAAAGCCAGCACAGACCCATTGGGCCAAATGGACCATTTCTGAGCTATATCTTCTAACATAAGATGGAAAATGAGGATGGAGAAAAGAAAGAGGCTGAGGAAAGAGCCCTGAGGTACTCCACAGTTGATTGGGAAGGGGCAGGAAAGTAATGCGGAAGTGGAAACATTAGATGAGACAAAGTACAGGCGGTGTGTGAACTAGGATTACGGAGGACCCCTGTTGTGGTGATTGAGGTAGATAGAATGTTCGAGAATGTCAAAAGCATCTGAGAAGTCATGCAGGACAAGACGCAGAAAGAGTCCTACTCCTGAGAGAGAAGAAGAGGGAAGGAGAACATGTTGTTGGTGACCTTGACAAGGGCTGTCTCAGACCTATGGGCAGACGGATGCCAGATTGCAGGGGCTTGATAAATAGTGGAGGGAGATTTTGGAGAAAAAGTGTGCAACATTGGATAGGAAAGGTACATAATTGCTAGAGTACCATGATCACTTTAGGATTATATTTCAACCTAACCAAATCATCAGAAACGCTAAAGATTCCCAAACCTGATTAGCTCAGAGTTTCTTGGACAGAAGAGGTGAGAGATCAGCCGGGATCCCTATCCACTCAGGTAAGAAAGCTGCCTCGTATTTAAAGAGTTTTAAAAAGGGTGAATTGGGTAAAGTGTAGTTAGAGAGATAGACAGTCTCCCCTCCAGCGAGGTAGGAAGCCCAAATACCAAAGGTCCCGATTGTCATTATAGTGTGATTGCAGTGAGCGATTAGGGAAAAGTCTCTGGCTGGGCTGCTTGACTGTCCATCTCCTGAGAAGTGAACGTCTCCTTTGGAAGCATCTATGTTGTCCTTGCACCAAGCCATTCCATCACTTGTCACCACAAACACCACGTTGCTGTACTTCTTCCTGAAGTAAGACATTGCTTTTTCCAAATAGCCTTTATCGGCCACAACTCCCTTCCAATCATTTGGCATAGTGTACACATAGTCTCCTCTTCGAACATGGACAGCCACATAGGTCACATTGGTTTGCCCTTTGCTGGTGCTTCTTAAGTACTGGTTGGCCTCCTCAATGAGATAGTCATGGAAGGTGAACTCACGAAGGATTTCCTCTCGGATGTGATGGTAGAAAGTCCATGAACAGGGATAACCTGTGAGTTCAACATAGTCTCCAGGGATGTGACGGTACCTCTCCTCCATCCAGTCATTCAGGTGATAGTGGGTCCAATGTACTTTGTTCCACAAACTCTCGTGGAGGGTGGGAAGATTAATTCTGAAGATGGGAGACAGGTAATTGGCCATGGCCTGGGGAATGTAGGCTTGTTTGCCAATCAATTTGGCCAATGCGTACAATGTGGCATACTCCCCCATTTGATTGCCGAGACGCCCTTGGGAATTAATTGTCCAAAAGCCTTTGGAAACAACAACAGAGTTTGTAACGTGATGTTCTTCAGTTGTCTTGTTTGTCTCTGCGATGGGCAAATCCACTTTTGTGGAACATTTTGAAAATTGACCTTTTACACGAATGGCTGGTGGTGGAAATGTCCTTAAATGATATGCTATGGACAGTAAAATAACGCTGAACAAAAAAACTCCGGCATACAACTTCTTACCGAAAGAATGGAACTCCATCAATACTAAAGCATCAAAGGAAATGTATAGAAGCGAAAATTGGTTGACAGCAAAGAGCTCTAAATGTCTCTGTCCGTGAAAGAATCCTCGCTGCTTCACCCCACTTAAGGTCCCTGCTTCACTTATGTTTCACTGGAGAGAGAGAGAACGCCTTTCCAAATCTCGGAAAATGATTCCACTACTTTCATGAGAGTGTCTCTGCCCCGGCTGTCGAAGGGTCAACAGTTACTGTAATTGAATAGAAAAAAGTTTTGGTTCAGGGCGAGTTGAACAATCGAGTTACTTTGGGATTCACTGTGATCTACGTTAATCAGTAGCTCTAGGTATTTGAATAATAGTCACAAGGCCACACACGTCATGAATACCCAGCACTGGGACAAGCAAGACTGCAATTTCTACACTCTCAACACAGTTACCCACTCGTTCCCCCATGTCAAAGGGTACAATTTTAGTATCTTTGTGGGGAGCAATAATTGTAATAAATAATAAGAATCACCTTCTGCTATTATTGAGACATCTCAAAGCGCTTCCTAGAATTTTATGTAAAAAGAATTGGCTGCATACTTTTGGAAGGGAAAAGTCTGCCCAGCAGTATCCCACCAAACTAGTCATTGATTGACTGACCAAAACATTTGTTATTTTTAAAAGAAATTATTAACCAAGGAAAAGCAATCCACCAATAGATCAATACCAATAGATCAATAACTACTTACTGCTTAGTAGTGTTCCTGCTTACCACTAGGTAAACAGAAGCGTGTGGAGTAAGAAAACTTGTCTAATCCTTGCATTTGATGTCGTGATTTTCATGTCTTCTCGGCATCTCAAAGCGCTTCACAGAATATACTGTATAATGAACTGACTGTATATGCTTTGTGAGCGAAATGCGGACGCCAATTGTGCACAGAGGTGTCCCACAAACAGTCATGGATTGAAATGAACAATTTTATTTCGAGAGATTAACGTTCCCAAGGTTTTGCCCTGCCTAGAATCGAACCAGGTCTCTCACTTGCAAGTGTTCTAACCACTGAGCTGCAGGACTCGTAGGATTCTCAGGTTTCACTCTGACTGGGAATTGAACCCGTGTCCTTTCGCTTGCGAGGCAACTGCTCAAACTACTAAGCTTCTGGATTGTTAAGTTTATTTATTTTATTCCTCAAAATTGGAATCAACACAATGGGAAAAGCAGCCCTCGGCTACAATGCATTTAGTTTGCATCTCAGAGATGGAGTGAGTCAATGGAGGGAAGTTAGGGAGCTGTGAATTAAGCGAAAGACTTGCCACTCACAAAGTTAATGTATGGATGTAAGGAAGGTTAGAGCAACAAATTAGATTTGCATAGCACCTTTCACGTCGAGAGAATGACTCACGGGAGTGGAATTAAATTGCCTTGAGAACGTTAAGGGATTGGAGGGGCATAGGAGGGGGAAACAGGACAGGTGTGGGGGACCCTGAGAGAACCTTACAGATCCCTGACACAATAAACAAATGCGGAGATTATTAAATATGCTAGACTGTGACTGCTATTAGTTGTTATTCTCATGTGTAGGAGTGGTGGGGGGAAGATACGAGGAACATAGGTAGCATTCATTGGCTGAATATTTTTTCCAATGTCCTGAGGACAAAGGCACTGGGGCTAATTTTTAGCAACGTCAGTATATCATTGCGAGTTCTAATGTGTAAAAATAACAATTATAATAATATTCTTGCTATCGGTATACATTTGATCAGGGTGCGACTGGAACTTTGATTACAATTACAACTGAACGCCACACTCCCTTAACCTACTGAGTTAATCGGTCAGGCAGAAATAACGTTATCTGCTCAGTTATCTGTGAGCAGGCATTTTATGAGTTGCAACAGTGGCTCTGTGTGCCACTTTTCACTAAAAGGTGAACGAGATTCAAAGTGCTTCACAGCTTCTTAATGGGGAACTAGGATTCTGTCCTGTATTCAGGAGCAGAAAGCTCTCACTGGAGGTGGGGCTGGGGAATCGAGTCATCGTTCGACTGTGGCCTTGCTGCTCTCGACCTCTGTGGGATTATTAACACAATACCAATTTGTTCGTTCCCTCCACTGCTCGTCCCACTGCTTGGCACCCTTAACCGTCCACTGATCAGTGGACGGTTAAGGGTGCCAAATTACAATTCAAAATAGATACGTAAGCTCAACAAGCGGCGATAATTTGCTGAATCTTTATTGAAAGATCAGTCCAGAAATCAGCAACACACAACAATAACAACAACAACAGCAGCAACAACAACTTGCATTTATATAGCAATGCTCGCTATTGCACGGTGTCCAGAGAGCTTGGCAAATCACGTTTATACACCACCTTTAACATCGGGAGGACAAAATACACCAGCATTAAGGCAGTCACATTGGATCAATGAATTTTATTCATTCTATAAGTTCTAACTTCGTATAAGTAGCTGGTCAAACATGCTGTAGTAGTATTAATACTTAACCCGTGCTTTGTTACATCAATAAGATAGGATTGATTCATTCATTCTTAAGGCTTGTACACACAGCAGTGTTCAGTGCTTCGCAGTGAGACATCAATTCAGTCACCTGAATAAGGGGGTGCCATGAAGGCAAAATAAAACACGCGGAGATGGGAGCTTATAGGGAAAAAACAGGAGACAAACTTTAAGGCAAAACAGAAAGGCGAGGTCATTTAGAAAGGATGGAAAGGAAAGCCACGTACATTAACACACTCCGTCTCCACCGCCGCCCCCACTGCAATTTCAGCGCATAACTCACTATTGCTGGACGGCAGGCAGTCTGCGATCGAGAATGAGTTCACAACAGCAGGGAACAGGGTCAAAGGTTCCAGTCATCAAACTCTGCCTGATAACAACGCTCTTCGTTCTGAGTGACCAATTTGACTTGGTCCCCAAACCCGCAATCAGGCATCAGCACATTTTGCAACACTCCAAGGATCAAACGAGAGGGGGTTGGTTGAAGAATGAAAACACACACATACACACACATCGATTGTATCATTTTAGTCCATTTAAATACAAAACAACTGCCAAATTATATAATTTTAGAGCGCCTCTCAAGGCCATATGGCTATATCCCAAGGCGCTGAACAGTCACAACGGGACCCGAGTAAGTGGTCTCCATCCACTACACACAATCAAAGGCGCACACACACACACACCCCCACATCCCCACACCCTCACACAATAGATGTGCCACTTCAGTGACTGAAGAATGTACTAATCAATGTTTAATACTGTTGCATGCCAAATATAAGCAACAGATTCAACAACATTCTACATTATTTTTCTTACATCGATACGGTCCAAGGCACAAAATTCCAGCTCGTCTCAGATGTTAAGGTTTTGATTACCTAAGAGCGTGTATATTTATTTTGATGCCCAGTCTTCAATTGCAAGCCGGTTCCTTATTAAGAACAGCATGAAAAGCATCTTTCTGAGGTCAACGAAACAACTAGTTAATCTTCGGGCAGAAGAGATGAGAGATCAGCCGGGATCCCTATCCACTCAGGTAAGAAAGCTGCCTCGTATTTAAAGAGTTTTAAAAAGGGTGAATCAGGTAAAGTGTAGTTAGAGAGATAGACAGTCTCTCCTCCAGCGAGGTAGGAAGCCCAAATACCAAAGGTCCCGATTGTCATTATAGTGTGATTGCAGTGAGCGAGAAGGGAAAAGTCTCTGGCTGGGCTGCTTGACTGTCCATTTCCTGAGAAGTGAACGTCTCCTTTGGAAGCATCTATGTTGTCCTTGCACCAATCCATTTCTTCACTTGTCACCACAAACACCACATTACTGTACTTCTTCCTGAAGTAAGACATTGCTTTTTCCAAATAGCCTTTATCGGCCACAACTCCCTTCCAAACGTTAGGCATTGTACTCACGTAGTCTCCTCTTCGAACATGGACAGCCACATAGGTCACATTGGCTTCCCCTTTGCTGATGATTCTCAAGTACTTGTTGGCCTCCTCAATGATATGATCATGGAAGGTGAACTCACAAAGGATTTCCTCTCGGATGTGATGATAGAAGGTCCATGAACAGGGAAATCCTGTGAGTTTAACATAGTCTCCAGGGATGTGACGGTACCTCTCCTCCATCCAGTCATTCAGGTGATAGTCGGTCCAATACAGATCATTTAATATTCTGTCGTGGAGGGTGGGAAGGTTAATTCTGAAGATGGGAGACAGGTAATTGGCCATGGCCTGGGGAATGTAGGCTTGTTTGCCATTAATTTTGGCCAATGCGTACAATGTGGCATACTCCCCCATTTGATTGCCGAGACGCCCATCAGATTGAACTGTCCAAAAGCCTTTGGAAGAAACAACAGAGTTGGGCACATTGCACTTCCGCTCCACTTTATCTACCATCTTAAACCGGTGAATTATGGAGAATGGACCATGAAATAAATATAAAATGTAAGTTACGAAAAGCAGCACAGAGATCAGTAGGACAATGCCAAAGTACCGCTTCTTACTCCAACTGTTAAACTCCTTCATTTCCAGAGGCTCTCATTGACGCGCTCGCCAGTGATCGACTCTTCGCTTCAGTGACTGTTCTGTGAGAAATCCTAAAACAATACCAGCGACATGATTTGATTGACATGCGAGGCACAACAGAACTCGGTCTACAACAATTCTACGAAAGATTAGCTCAATGAACCAACTGGAAAGAGACCACAACTCTAACAATTGCTGGCGTTATCCGCAAAGAGATCCATTAACGCCTAAGGAGGTTTGTCTTGTGCGAAGGAGTGAAAGGGATGAGCAGAGACAAGCGATAGGAAACAAATCATACTGGTTGCAGCAGAGAGCAAAGGGGGCCAGGAAAAGTTTCAGCCGAGCCTTTTTGCAAATTCCAGAAGCAAGGAGGGCACTAGCATCTGAGCAAGTTCAACAGTTGGCTTCAGTCCAATTGAGGACAAATAAGGAATCGTGGAGCGAGGCAGAAGCTTGCAGTGATGAGCGAGGCGGAGGGAGGGAGGGAGGGAGGGAGGGAGGGAGGGAGGGAGGGAGGGAGGGAGGGAGGGAGGGAGGGAGGGAGGGAGGGAGGGAGGGAGGGAGGGAGGGAGGGAGGGAGGGAGGGAGGGAGGGAGGGAGGGAGGGAGGGAGGGAGGGAGGGAGGGAGGGAGGGAGGGAGGGAGGGAGGGAGGGAGGGAAGCGGAGAGAGAGAAATGCAAAGGAAACACAGGAGAGCAGATTCGTGCGAAGCAAAAGAGCCGCTTCTCTGTACGGGATTTGGAGGAATCGTCAACGCTTTATCCCACTTTAAGATCCCTGCTGCTCTTACGTTTCACTGGGGAGTGACCACCTGTTGAAATCTCGGAGGAGAGTTCCACTTTGTTTACGCGAGCACTCATCAGCTTGCGCACCGGGAGCCCGTCAAGGTCTACCTCTGCAATGAAAGGAAGTACAGTACTGTATTCAGTTTTCAACCACTGCAGTAAAATTTCAAACAACTCCGCGTTAATCATTACCTCCGCCTATTTGAGAGCGGCTTCTCGAGGTGAAGTTTGCTGTTAGTAGACCTTCCCTAGAAGTGTTGGAATAATACACTTGTAATTTTAAACATTCCAGTCAATTATCAAGTAGGAACAAAGCATTGCTTAGCTCCCTTGGGGCATACACACCCAAGGCTTGTTCAACAAGTTTAGCAAACCGTGGCTAGCTCTGTCGCAAGATTAGTCCCTTGCAGAAACATGCAGCAATCATGAGCGAAACAGCTAACAGTAAGGAATGTTTCACTTACGAGAACCTTAACTTTTACAAAAATGTTTGTTTCACAATGGCTAGTTACTAGTTTCTCCGCCAGATAGTCAGATGTCAGTGGTTAGATAATAAATTGGTCATTTTGATCCCTGACTGTTTGTGGGGGACGCTGCTGTGCGCAATTGGCTGCCACGTTTTTCCCACAAATATACAGTCGATTCACTTTATAGTATACTATGTGAAGCGCTTTGAGACGTCTAGTAGACGTGAGAAGCGCGATATCCAATGGAAGGATTATTATGAGAAAGAAAGTCATTACGCGACCCGGGTTGACACACCAGCGGAGGCTTGGAGTAGGGGTGGGGAAGGGGCAGGGGGGAGGGAAGGGGGAAGGGTGGGGTGGGGCGAGCCCAGGGTGCGGGTAACTGCTGAAGTCTAACCAGCAAAAACCACCTGGCTAGCCATTGGGAACACTGAACCGAGCTTCATGGAATCACCGGGGTCGGAAACTTACAGAAATCAATGAATGCAATCGAATTAGTTTCCTCCGGGGCCCTGATAATGATGTTTCACAGTCTCAAACCAAGCCGTAACCGCGCCCTACAATCACCAGAACAGAATCCAACCTGATTACTCAGCAAACCTCACGGTGTCTCCAATACATTATCCATCTGATGGAGCACTTTGAAAGCCACTGCAACCGGTGACTTTCCCCAGTCACCTATTGGTATCATTACTACAGCTGAATGCTTCTTATGGATGGATACCACTCTTGCACTCTGGTACGCTCACCTTGTCTGCGAGCGTGTGTGTGCGAGCTTACTCGTCACACTGGTTCCTTCCTGTTGACAACCCATAGAGAAAAACCCCTTCTACGCATGTTGTCAGTTCCTGGAATTGATCACTAAGAGCTTTCATATTCTCCGGCCCTCCCACAGAGTAGCTTTCAGGGAGCTCTCCATTAATTCCGCCTGAATCTGCTGCCTTACAAGGAGCAAGGAAATGTACAGTGCTGATCTCATTTCCTCCCAACAGACTGCAGAGTTAAGGCCTTCCATCTGCACAACATCATTACAATCATCGTACGTATAATATTTACGTAAGTAAGTCTGGACTACAGTACCTCAATGGTCCGTTAGATGGCAGGGCTGTCAAAGGATAGCTCACAACAGCTAGCTATTGCCATGAGCAGTAATTCATTGGTATTGCACGAGTGAAATGCACTGGCTGAATTTCCCTGGAAGGAATACTTCACAAAGATCATGAGCTCACACGATCGATTCCCTCCTCAATGCCCGCCCTATTGGGCACCCACCCATCGCAGTATCGAGACCCTCTTTTAATGGGTTCCAATGCCCGGACCTCAACCGTCCTTTCCCAGCCATTGCTTACTCTCAGATGCCCGACGCCTGATCTGAATTTGCTTCTTCGGAAACCAAACTGGAGGGCAAATCGGTTGTTTTGTTGTTGTTGAGAGAATTGGAACACAGAAGGCCAAAAAGACCGGGAGATTGCTGCTCAAGTAATAATAATCCTTCGATTTGATATAGCGCTGTTCACGTCTCAAAGCGCTTCACAGAATATATGTAAAGTGAATTGACTGTATATTTGTGGGTGAAACGCAGCAGCCAATTGTGCACAGCAGTGTCCCCCACAAACAGTCGTGGATTGAGTGACCAAATTATCTTTGTTAATTTTTTTCTTGAGAGATTATTATCTATATGCAAAGTTTACGCAAGCCAAATTCCTTCATTAAAACAGCAGCAGAAATAATCATAATAATAATTGCATTTGATATTGCACTTTTCACATCTTCTAGACTTCTCAAAACGCTTGACAGAATATACTCTAAAATGAATTCAATATATTTGCGGGCGAATTGCAGCACCTAATTGCGCACAGCTGCGTCCCCACAAACGGTCACGGTTGAAGTGACCAAGTTATCATTGGGAGGGGGTTTCTGGAAATGTCTAACTGAACCATTAAACAGTATTCATACAAAGTTACAATCCAACAGTTTAGTTCTTTAAACTGAAGAAAATATACATGGTAAAATTTTGCAACCACCCAAAAATTACTTGTACCGTAACTTCTTAAATTGATTTAATGCATTATATTGTAATCCAGGTAGACAAAATTTCATCCAATTCCATTTAAACAACAAAATACAGGATCCTAAAGTTGGAGTTAGTGTTTGCAAACTTTTGGATGGAGGTGAAATATATGAGAAGTTGAATTGAAAGAAGTGTTGTGTGTTTTAACTGATTAATTGGTTAATATTGTTCTGTATAAATCTCTGTTACAAATACATACCCGTATTTAAACACCATTCATCAGAAATATTAAAAAGCACCACCTTTAATTATTGAATGCAATCTTGTTCAGTTCATTCTGATCCATACATTTCAGACTAGTGACTAGCCACAGTTCATTCAGAGGCTGATGAAAATTGATTTTCTATACCTTTATTGTGCAGTTCAGAGACAAAACAATCGAAAGACATAATGCGAGAAAGCGCAAAGCGGATTATGCTCGGGGAAAGATAAAATGACAAGCCAAACATTTAACGAGCAGCAGTAAAATGTTCCCACTGTGATTCTTGAAGTACAGTACTCGTTACTTTGCTACTTGGTAAGTTTCCAAACGAAATTGCACTCCCACGTTCCTGGGCGAGGTTCACAAAATGTTAAGACGGGTTACAAAGAAATGTGAAAGATTAATAAATGGTGAATGGCAAACCCTAGTGTACACCTAGTTAAGATGACGTGGACAGATGCCACTACAATTAACTTGCATTTGCATAGCACCTTTCATGCAGGAGGCAGCTTCTTTACATTAAGGTTGAAACCTTGGGCAAGTTTCCT
This sequence comes from Hydrolagus colliei, assembly GCA_035084275.1. Lineage (NCBI taxonomy): Eukaryota > Metazoa > Chordata > Chondrichthyes > Chimaeriformes > Chimaeridae > Hydrolagus > Hydrolagus colliei. The sequence goes on from CM068768.1 coordinate 7,884,606, forward strand.
TACTCCACAAACACGCGTGATAATAATCCCCCCCACCGCCCCCCCCCCCCCCCCCAGCCCCCCAAAATAAACCAATAATAAATTGGTCATTTCAATCAATGGGATACTGCTGTGCACAATTGTCTGCCACGTTTCGCACACAAATATATTCAGTCAATTTCACTTTACGGTATATTCTGTGAAGCGCTTTGCGATGTCCAGAAGATGTGAACATCGCTCTATCAAATGCAAGTATTATTATTATTAAAATATTATTATTATTAAACCTGCCCCAGAAGATGGGAGAAAGAAGAAAATTTGCAGAGGGTGGGGGGGGGGGGGGGAATTGGGGGAATACCAAACAGAGGTCACTCCATTGATGCATTGAGCCCGTTTGTAGCTGACAATTTCGTAGAAATGAAAACCCGATTGAAATCGATTGAGAAACTATTTCCACTGGCTAGTGGGTCGGTAAGTCAAGGCCGCTGACTTAAAATAGTGGTTAAAGGAAACAGAGGGGAAATGAGGATTAAATTTGTTTCACACGGCGAGTTGTTGGGATCTGAAATCCATTGATATATCTAGAAAAAGTGGTGGAAGGCGATTCGATAACAACATTTAAGAGAGAAGTGGATAGTTATTTCGGGGGGACAGGTTTGCAGAGCTATGGCGAGAGAGTGGTAGAGAGGTAGAGAGAAAGAGAGAGAGAGAGAGAGAGAGAGACCGCGAGAGGAGGAGTGTGAGTGATTTCAACATCTTTGTGAAGAACTGGGGGCAAAATAGCTTCCTTCTATGCTATACAGTTGTATGATTCTATAAAGACGATTTAAGCTAGCAATGGAAGGACATACCCACCTATCTGTTAACCTGCAAATTTTAGGATTTCTCTGACTTACTGTAGCTGTCCGGCCTGGTCCACAAACGTTCGAGAAGAAGTCCACATCGGTTGTGAGTGGTCGGCAGCTTGCGACAAAGGTTCCTGTATCAAACCATTGGTTTCCTAGCTTTGTCTAATGGCACCTGGTGCCCAAACCCCAATCACGCGGAAGTTGAGGGTTGGGTGAAGTAAGTCACACGGTACCCTCCCCACCCACCACCCACACACCCCCACCACCGCCCCCACCACCGCACCATCCCCAACCCTCCCCTCCACTCATTTGCTAAACATCGTGGCGCACACTTGTGAAAATCGTAGAGTTTTTGTACATTTAAAAAAAAGAAAAAGAAAGCTGGCTAGCGGTAACTGAACTGTACAGAGCGGAAGTGGAAAGGAAACACCCAGAAACGGAAACAGGAAATGCTACATCGAGCTCCAAATATTTCACCGTCGATCGTTAACGATTCTCTGCATGAGGAGTGAGTGCTTCAAAGAAAAAACAAATCGCATCGGGTTTGGGTTCTTTTCTAAACATCTGTTCGCTATTCTCGACTCTATTCCGCGTAGCACTTTGAGACGTCTCGAGGGACGCGATAAGCTGCTATAACAAAGATTATTGTCAGGATTATTATTATGCGAAGCTCAAAATATCAAGGACTCCTCACCGCTCACATGGTTTCACCCTGATTGTTCAGAATTGTGCAAAGTCCTTCAAATTTGGTCCAGATTGAGTAGCTTTTAAGATCAGTAAAAAATCATCTTTCGCAGTTTTCCAACCATGTCAATTTAACAGTTTATTTCTTGGGCAGAATAGGTGAGAGATCAGCCGGGATCCCTATCCACTCAGGCAAGTAAGCTGCCTCATACTTAAAGAGTTTTAAAAAAGGTGAATCGGGTAACGTGAAGTTAGATAGGTAGACAGTCTCCCCTCCAGCGAGGTAGGAAGCCCAAATACCAAAGGTCCCGATTGTCATTACTGTGTGATTGCAGTGAGCGAGAAGGGAAAAGTCTCTGGCTGGGCTGCTTGACTGTCCATCTCCTGAGAAGTGAACGTCTCCTTTGGAAGCATCTATGTTGTCCTTGCACCAAGCTATTCCTTCACTTGTCACCACGAACACCACATTGCTGTACTTCTTCCTGAAGTAAGACATTGCTTTTTCCAAATAACCTTTATCGGCCACAACTCCCAACTTCCAAGTTTTTGACATGATGTGCACATAGTCTCCTCTTCGAACATGGACAGCCACATAGGTCACATTGGCTTGTCCTTTGCTGATGCTTCTCAAGTACTGGTTGGCCTCCTCAATGAGATAATCATGGAAGGTGAACTCACGAAGGATTTCCTCTCGGATGTGATGGTAGAAGGTCCATGAACTGGTATATCCTGTGAGTTTAACATAGTCTCCAGGGATGTGATGGTACCTCTCCTCCATCCAGTCATTCAGGTGATAGTTCTTCCAATGTATTCTTTTCCAAATACTCTCGTGGGGGGTGGGAAGGTTGATTCTGAAAATGGGAGACAAGTAATTGGCCATGGCCTGGGGAATGTAGGCTTGTTTGCCATTCAATTTGGCCAATGCGTACAATGTGGCATACTCCCCCATTTGATTGCCGAGACGCCCCATGGAATTAATTGTCCAAAAGCCTTTGGAAACAATAACAGAGTTCGGCACTTGACATTTTGTAGTTGTCCTGTTTGTCTCTGCGACGGACAAATCCACTTTGTTCTGCGTAATAAAGCTCAGTGAAGTAAATGGCATGAAAGAATATGTTACGTAGAGTAAAATCACTGTGAACAACACACACATAAAAGGCAGCTTCTTACTGAGAATATTTGAGTGCTTCATTGTTCAAAGGCCTGGCCAGTAAGAAGGGGAAGGTGATTCCAAACGCAATCGTAGAGAATGTTCTTCAGACGTGACCTAAAGATGAGAAAGGAGAGGATGAGGTAAAAGGCTTGAGGGAGGGAGTTCCAAAGCTTTCGGGAGTAGTGGCTGAAACCGCAACTGCCGATGGTGGAGTGAAGCTTTCAGGGGACAAGGAGGAGCCCAGGCCCAGTAGAGCAAAGGCAGTCGGTACCACTATGAGGAGAGAGGAGGTTAGAGAGGTATTGGGGCGGAGGTTGCAGAGGAGTGAAAGGATTTAAACAAAGAATGAGAATTTTTAAGTCAAACTGGTTGGTGACAAGGATGAGACAGATGTGAAAACATACCTATTTACAAAGGACGTCATAGTAGGTGTGGTTTTAAGGTTGGTTTCATCAATCATTGGCTTGAATTTGAATTTGCAACCAAATTCCAGTTGTAATTCGATAATCCTGTCTATAAACCAACCACTTCAAGGCCTAAGTTCACCACCTCTCCTTAGCTTTCTCATTTGCTCTCTGAAGTGCTCTGAGAAATAGAGAGGCATTCTGTCTGTGCCACCCAACTGCCCTGAATCAATGAGATTAATAAAAAAAAATTGAGGTTCCAGGGTATTAAGGGGACAGTGGCAGTTTGGATTAAGAACTGGCTGAGTGACAGAAAGCAGAGGGTGTGGTTAATGGGTGTTTCTCGAAATGGAAGGAGGTGTGCAGCGGTGTCCCCCAGTGATCAGTATTGGAACCACTGCTCTTTCTAATATATATTAATGATCTGGACTTGGGCATAGAGAGCACTATTTCCAGGTTTACAGATGATACAAAGTTAGGTAGGGTTGTAATAGTGAGGAGGACTGTAACCAACTGCAAGCAGTCATACACAGATTGGTAGAATGGGCTGACATGTGGAAGATTGATTCTAATATGGATAAGTGTGAGGTGATACACTTAGGTAGGAAAAATGAAAGGAGGCAATATAGACTTGGTAGCTCAATCATAAGGGGGGTGAACGTACAGAGAGATATGGGTGTTCAAGTAAGTGAATCATTAAAGGAGGCAGGGCAGGTAGATAAGGCAGTAAAAAAAGGCATTTGGTGTACTGAACTTTATTAGTAGGGGCATAGAGTATAAGAGTAGGGAGATTATGGTTAATCTATACAAAACACTGGTTAGGCCTCAGCTAGAGTACTGTATCCAGTTCTGGACACTTTATTTCAGGAAGGACATGAAGGTACTGGAAAGGGTGCAGAGGAGATTCACAAGAATGATACCAGGAATGGGGAACCTTAGCTATGAGGACAGGCTGGAGAAGTTAGGTATTTTCCCATTAGAGCGGAGAAGGTTACGCGGGGACCTGATAGAGGTCTTCAAGGTTTCGACAAGCTAGACAGGGAAAAGCTGTTTCCACTGGTAGGTGTGTCTGTGACCCGTGGTCACAGTCTTAAGATATCTACCAAAAGAAGCAGAGGGGAGGTTAGAATAATTTTTTTTACTCAGCAAGTTGTTCGAATTTGGAATGATCTGCCTGAAAGGATAGTGAGGTCCGATTCGATAGCAGCTTTTATGAGAGAACTAGATAGTAGGGTCCGTCGATATGGAAATTTTCCGATTTAGATATATCAATGGGCTCATATCGAGATATACCGAAATATCGATATTTTCGGATTTTTCGTACTGCGCATACTCGCACGGCACGCGCATTCTGGGTTCGCGCACATTCGGGGCCTATCTCCTCAGGGGGTAAATATCTTTCTCTCTCTGTGTCTCTCACACTCACTCTCTCCATCACTGTGTTTTTCTGTCTGTGTCTCTGTGTCTCTCTCCTCTCTCACATCCCCCCCATCTCTGTCTATCTGTATATTATCACATCCGCCCCGTCTCTCCCCCCACCCCACCCCCCGCCGCCGTCCCTCTCTACTCCCCCCCCCCGCCGTCCCTCTCTCCCAACCGCCCCCCCGGCCGTGTCTCTCCCCCACCACCACCAGCCCCAGCCGTCTCTTTACCCCTCCCCACCCCGCCGTCTCTCTCTTTCTACCCCCCCAGCCATCTCTCTCTCCCTCCCCCCCAGCCATCTCTCTCCCCCTCCCCCCCCACCAGCCATTTCTCTCCCCCTCCCCCCCACAAGCCATCTCTCTCCCCCTCCCCCCGCCCAGCCATCTCTCTCCCCCTCACCCCACTCCCAGCCGTCTCTCTCCCCTCACCCCTTGCATACCTGTATATTGTATTCGAGTACTATGAATACAATATGGCGGCTTTGCACCTCAGTCTGATCCGAGAGATGAGCATTTTCGGTCTTGTAGTTCAGTGTGCGCGCATTCCGATTTTTCCCCTCGATACATCGATTTTTGGATATATCGATATTTTTGAAATGCCTTTATCGGCGTATCGATGTGAAAATTATATCGGGTTCTAGTGATATATCGATGTATCGCCGGACCCTACTAGATAGGTATCTGGGGAAGACGGGTTTGCAGGGTTACGGGGAGAAAGCTGGTGATTGGGGTTAACGAAAGTGACTTGCTCGGTCAAAGAGCCGACATAGACTCGATGGGCCGAAAGCCTCCTTCTGTGCCTTAATTTTCTCTGAATAACTTAATCTGAAGCTCTCTTGTGATCAGTTTGGGGGAACACTGAAATGAATATTCAGAGATATGTAATAAATCGGTAACTACACTGGGGGAGAACTCAATTTGCCTCAGTAAATAATAAATTGGTGACTTCAATCCATGACTGTTTCTGGGGACGCTGTTGCGTGCAATTGGCTGCCGTGTTTCGCCTATAGAACTACAATCAATTTGCCTTACCGTGTATTCTGTGATGCGTTTTGAAGATGTGAAAAGCTCTGTATGAACGTCAAGAATTATCATTATCCTTTATCAAAAGGTGATTTCTGAGTAATTTTTTAATTTGTGACAGTACTCTAAACTAGCGTCGATATGGAAATTTTCCGATATCGATATATCAGTGGGCTCAAATCGATATATACCGATATATCGATATCGCCGGGGGTTTTTATTCTGCACATGCGCGCGCATTCGGAGGTGCGTGCGCACATTCGGGGGTGCGTGCGTATTCCATGCTCTAGGCCCAGGAGGTTTGCAATGCGGGTGACAAGGTAAGTTGAAAAAGTTCGCATTATACCGATATATCGATATATCACCAGACACTACTCTGAACTCAACCCTCCTTCCTGGTAACCTATTCTGAATATTTGGTTCTGAAATGGACCTCGATAAGGCTCAATCCGTGTTCTCTTGCTCTGCGTATGATTTTTTTTTACCACTTTCACTTCCTCAATCATATTTGGAATCTCAATGACCTCAATAATACGCGCCCAAGATGTCTCCCATCAAGGCTGACGAAACACATCTAATCATTGCTCCTAAGAATTCATTCCTTATCAATTATAAAGGATTCAAATTGAATTATCCCATTAAAAAATATATATACATTTACATATATTTATATGTGTATATATATTTGAATATATATTTATATATATTTTAATATATATTTATATATATTTAAAATATTTATTAATAACTTCATAACTGCCTAAATTGCCTGCTGCATTTCACCCACAAATATACAGTCAATTCACTTTACAGTACATTCTGTGAAACAGAATGAGACATCTTTGAGACATCTAGAAGACGCTATATAAAAGCGCAATATCAAATGCAAGTATTGCTATTAGTATTATGATTACTACACAAGCAAATGGAAGCAGGAAATGCTACGACAGAGACCAGACGCATTTGACCATGAATCTTTATTGATATTTGCTGATGCATTACAAGTGCTTCAAAAAAATTACGTTGCCATTTTTGTTAAATGCACAATATTTGAGACTTGAAATACCACTACCAGTAACAACTTGCATTGATACAGCGCCCCTTCACCCAGCGGAACATCTCAGAAAGCTTCACGTGTTAATCCGCTCAGACCATTTTGTATTGAGTTGGTCAGGTTTTCTCAATTTAGTCCGAATTTGGCCTTAAAAATGTCAAGGACCTTTTTTTCGGATTGGATCTCCTGCATTGGATACAAAACTCAACCACATCACCAGAAGATTCCCAACCCTGAATAGCTCAAGGTTTCTTGGGCCGAAGAGGTGAGAGATCAGCCGGGATCCCTATCCACTCAGGTAAGAAAGCTGCCTCGTATTTAAAGAGTTTCAAAAAGGGTGAATTGGGTAAAGTGTAGTTAGAGAGATAGACAGTCTCCCCTCCAGCGAGGTAGGAAGCCCAAATACCAAAGGTCCCGATTGTCATTATAGTGTGATTGCAGTGAGCGAGAAGGGAAAAGTCTCTGGCTGGGCTGCTTGAATGTCCATCTCCTGAGAAGTGAACGTCTCCTTTGGAAGCATCTATGTTGTCCTTGCACCAAGCCATTCCTTCACTTGTCACCACAAACACCACGTTGCTGTACTTCTTCCTGAAGTAAGACATTGCTTTTTCCAAATAGCCTTTATCGGCCACAACTCCCTTCCAAACGTTTGGCATAGTGTGCACATAGTCTCCTCTTCGAACATGGACAGCCACATAGGTCACATTGGCTTGCCCTTTGCTGATGATTCTCAAGTACTTGTTGGCCTCCTCAATGAGATCATCATGGAAGGTGAACTCACGGAGGATTTCCTCTCGGATGTGATGGTAGAAGGTCCATGAACAGGGATAACCTGTGAGTTTAACATAGTCTCCAGGGATGTGACGGTACCTCTCCTCCATCCAGTCATTCAGGTGATAGTTCTTCCAATGTAACCTTTTCCACATACTCTCGTGGAGGGTGGGAAGGTTGATTCTGAAGATGGAAGACAGGTAATTGGCCATGCCATAGGGAATGTAGGCTTGTTTGCCATTCAATTTGGCCAGTGCATACAATGTGGCATACTCCCCCATTTGATTGCCGAGTCGCCCTATGGAATTAATTGTCCAAAAGCCTTTGGAAACAATAACAGAATTTGTAACGTGATGCTCTTGAGTTGTCTTGTTTGTCTCTGTGTTGGACAACTGAATGTTTGGGGAATTTTGTGAAATTTGAACTTGAAGAATGGACAGTGATGGAAATGGCATTAAATAATATGTTACAGACAATAAAATCACTGTGAATAAAAGAACTCCGAGATACACCTTCTTACTGAAAATATATGATTCCTTCATTTTCTTGAAGGTGTGATCTCCAGTGATACTTTCTTCAGTTCAGTTTAGTTCAGGTCTCTTTAAAAAAAATCCTAAAACATAACAAGCAATGTGTTTGACATCCAGTCCACAATAAGGTTTGTAACAACAACAGCACATCACATTTGAAAAGCACCTTTCACATTGGAAGGATGTCCTACTGTGCTGGACAATCAGGGAAGTGTAGGGGGGAAGGGAGGCTTGGAATGGAGTTCCAGAGGCTGGGGGCAGAGAGGCTGAAAACCCATCCACCATTCGTGGAGGTAGTGGGATGAGAGAAAGGACCAAAGATGGGAGGAAACGACTCTTTCAAGGACCTTTGATAGAAAAGGGAAATTGGAGATGGGCCGGTAGTTTGAAAGCTGCGACACATCAAGGGAAAGTTTCTTGGGGATGGGGGAAATGGTGGCTGTTTTGAAACAGGTGGGAACAATGTCAGATGAAAGGGACTGGTTGAATGTGTTGGCAATTAATGGGTTAAAGTGATGGAGCTGGAGGGTAAGGAGAGGGATGGCGTCCAGGGAGCTAGTCGTGGGCTTCATGGATGGTATGGTGGTGTTGACAGACAATGGGCAGACAAGTTTGAATGTGTGGAATGAGGGATGGGTAGGATTCAGAGTGTGGGAGGGAGGTGTGGAGGGGATGGAAGTTGGAAGGGCAGATTCCCTCGATATTCGACTCGAGGAAATCCAGCATCTCCTCGAAGTGGGAGTTGGAAGAGAGGACCTGTGAGGTAGAGCAGGGAGGGCAGAGGAACCGGTTTGTGGTTGAGAACAAGAAATTTTTGGGTTGTACTTTGCCTACAAGATTGTCCTGGGGTAGAGGTACGATTTAGCGGAGGCCAGAGTAGAGCAGTAAGTTCTGATGTGGTTCAGATATGCCAGATATGCCGGTGGATCTTTAGGCCGGATTTGAGCCAGGTGCGTTCAGCAGCCCACACCTGTCTCTTGAGCAAGCAAAGGTGGCTGGTCAAGCAGGGTGAGGTTCAAGAGTAGGAGGCAGTTCGGGAACTGAGGTGGGCAAGAATATCGAGTGTAGTGGAGAGGCTATTGTGGAGAGATCTTCTTCCATGGGCGGTAGAAGACGGTGGTGGGTTGGATGCAATCGGGAGAGGGATAGAGGGATTGAAAGAGATTAAATGGTGGTCAAAAGTGGTCTTGTCAGTGATGTCAAGAGGGTAAGCCATGAACGTGGGTAATGGAATGGATGCGAATGGAGACATTGAGAGGAGAGGAGGGAGGAGAACTTCGAGGAGGTCGAGCAAGCGGGGGGGGGTTAATTAGAGGTTGAAATCGACGAGGATGATGAGGCGATCAGAGCAGAGGCAGAGGGATGCTGGGAGGGTGGAGAGGTCGGAGATGAAGGTAGAAGAGGATTTTGGGTGGGGGGGGGGTCAGAAAACGATGAGAATTTTGAGGGAGAGATGGGAGGGGTGGCACGCTGAGACATGAGACGCCAGGTTAGCAGGACATGATGAGCCTGCAAGGAGGCTGTGTGGTTTCGGAATTGGCACAGAGGGGTGGGTGGGGGAGAGAGGGGGCAGGGCACTCATTCTGGTTGGCAGTGAAAGACAGATAGGGCTGGGGGTGGAGACAGACTGAGGGGAGGAGAGAGACAGACAGAGAAGGGAGGGTGAGGCGGAGGGAGACACATTAATATGAGTTATACTGTACATGTCGTTGCCTGCTATCATTAAAATACGGATGTGATGACTTAACCTATTTTAGTTAACAGCTATCAACGACAGGCTGAGAATCCAAAGGTGAAAAGCAAGTTCCCGTAATATAAAAATTGTGAGGCGAGCAGGTGGCAAAGGTAGAAACACAAAAAGCAGCGGATGCCTGAACGGGCAAAAGGGATGGAAAAGCGAAGGAAAAGACTACAGAAGGTAGGTCACTCATGAGGCCCATTCATATCCCCCAATGGAACCCACCGCAATCCCCTTTGTAGCAAAAGAGTAATGAGAGATGCAAACCAATCAACAAATTCTCAGAGATGAGAGAGTCTTACCTGCGCTGGAATGTTAGCAGTGAGGCAGATGTGTGCGCACCTATGTTTACTCGTGCTTGATTTAAGGAACAGTTTTGAAGTCAGTTTCTTAGTTCTTGTTGGGTTTTGCTCTGCTGGTAATTTATAACTTCAGCAATAGGCACCATGGGTCGGGAGTGGTGTGGAGCACTTACACTGAATGAAAAAGGATCTGGAATCAATTTCCTGGTATGGCGAAACATTACGCAATTTCCTGACTACATTATTTACTCACCTGTAAATGGGTGGTTAACATTGGTCGAATGGCAGATTGATAATTGTTATAATAATCCTTGCATTTGACATAGCGCTTTTCACGTCTTCCAGATGGCTCAAAGTGCCTCATAGATCACATTGTAACGTGAATCGACTGTATATTGGTGGATTGAGCGACCAAATTATTATTGCTTTTCTTTGGAGGGATTAGCATTTGGCACGTGGAGTAACGATCACTTGTTCCAATGTTTCACCCTGACCTGCCTGGAATCGAACAATGGTCTCTCGCTTGAGAGGCGTGTGCTCTCACCACTGAGCTACAGGACTCCGGGTAGATTGTTGTGGTTGGAAAACCGCAAACAAGTAGTGATATTTATTGTATTGCTCTTAAAACAAATATGGATTGCAAGAGAGTTTTATTTTCTAGATTCACAGTACACTTCACAGGTCTGGGTGTTTACCGCATTTACAAATCGACATTGTCAAAAACTTTTCGGGTAAGTTCGGATCGTAGGGCATCGCGACAACAACAACAACTTTGATTTATGTAGCGCCCTCCACTCTGGACGGCGTCTCAGAGCGTTTCGCAATAGCGGATCCCAGGACCGAGCCAGGGGCAGGGGTAGACAGGTGATCAAAGGCGCGGTCGAAGAGAAAGGTCTTCAGCTGGTACCTAAAGCTGAGAAAAGAGGGGGCGAAGCGAAGGGAGTGAGGAAGGGAGTTCCAGAGCCTCAGGGCATAGTGGCTGAAAGCACGGCCGCCGAGGGTGGATCGGAGGATTCGGGGGGACATGGAGGAGGCCAGACCCAGTGTAGCGAAGGCGACGGGTGCTGGTTTGAGGGGGAGAGGAGGTCAGAGAGGTAAGTGGGGTGAGGGAGAGTGGAGGGATTTGAAGACAAGGGTGAGGATCTTGAAGTCGATCCTCTCTGGGATAAGTTGCCAATGAAATCTGGGAAGGACTGGGGTAACAGGGGAGCAGAGTTTGGGACACAGGTTCGAAGTCCAACAGCAACAACAACAATAAAATTGCACTATATAGCGTCGTTCACGTCGGGAGGACGTCCCAAAGCGCTGAACCGTCAGGTCAGGACCCGAGTGGAGGGTGTGGGGTCGGGGTAGGGGGAAGGGGAGGGAGAGTGGGAGTGGAGGAAGAGTTAGGGCTGGGAGCCGAAGGCGCGGTCGAAGAAGGCAGACACCAGGAAGTATTTCTTAGCAGGCAGGATAATCTAACGGAGGAGCTGGTTAACCAGGAGAGAGACGGGATCGTCTGAACAAATAGAGCCATGGACCAAATACATCCAATCAGTGTCTTCAATGGAAATTCTCTTGTGATCGATGGTGGATTACAGCAAAATTAATATTCAGCGTTATATAATCAATGGATTATGACACTACCGTAGAACTCCATTCATAATAATATATAATGATAATAATCCTTGCATTCGATATAGTGGCTTTTCACATCTTATTGACGTCTCAAAGCGCTTCACGGAAATCACTGTATAGTGAATTGACTGTATATTTGTGGGCGAAACGCAGCAGCCAATTGAGCAAAGTAGCGTCCCCCACAAACAGTCGTGGATTGAAATGACCAATTTCTCAAATTAGTCCGAATTTGGCCTTAAAAATGTCAGGTACTTTTTTTCGGATGGGATACCCTGCATTGGATACAACCACATCACCGGAAGCGCTAAAGCTGATTACCTCAAGGTTTCTTGGGCAGAAGAGGTGAGAGATCAGCCGGGATCCCTATCCACTCAGGTAAGAAAGCCGCCTCATATTTAAAGATTTTTAAAAAGTGTGAATTGGTTAATGTGTGGTTAGAGAGATAGACAGTCTCCCCTCCAGCGAGGTAGGAAGCCCAAATACCAAAGCTCCCAATTGTCATTATAGTGTGATTGCAGTGAGCGAGAAGGGAAAAGTCTCTGGCTGGGCTGCTTGACTGTCCATTCTCTGAGAAGTGAACGTCTCCTTTGGAAGCATCTATGTTGTCCTTGCACCAAGCCATTCCTTCACTTGTCACCACAAACACCACGTTGCTGTACTTCTTCCTGAAGTAAGACATTGCTTTTTCCAAATAGCCTTTATCGGCCACAACTCCCTTCCAAACCTTTGGCATAGTGTGCACATAGTCTCCTCTTCGAACATGGACAGCCACATAGGTCACATTGGCTTGTCCTTTGCTGATGCTTCTCAGGTACTTGTTGGCCTCCTCAATGAGATAGTCATGGAAGGTGAACTCACGGAGGATTTCCTCTCGGATGTGATGGTAGAAAGTCCATGAATAGGGATAACCTGTGAGTTTAACATAGTCTCCAGGGATGTGACGGTACCTCTCCTCCATCCAGTTATTCAGGTGATAGTTCTTCCAATGTAGCCTTTGCCACATACTCTCGTGGAGGGTGGGAAGGTTAATTCTGAAGATGGGAGACAGGTAATTGGCCATGGACTGGGGAATGTAGGCTTGTTTGCCATTCAATTTGGCCAATGCATACAATGTGGCATATTCCCCCATTTGATTGCCAAGACGCCCTATGGAATTAATTGTCCAAAAGCCTTTGGAAACAATAATAGAATTTGTAACATGATGCTCTTGAGTTGTCTTGTTTGTCTCTGTGTTGGACAACTGAATGTTTGGGGAATTTTGTGAAATTTGAGCTTTAAGAGTGGACAGTAATGGAACTGGCATTAAATAATATGTTATGGACAATAAAATCACTGTGAACAAAAGAACTCCGAGATACACCTTCTTACTGAAAATAGATGATTGCTTCATTTCCTTGCTGGTGTGATCTCCAGTGATACTTTCTTCGGTTCAGTTTAGTTCAGGTCTCTTTAAAAAAAATCCTAAAACATAACAAGCAATGTGTTTGACATCCAATCAACAATAAGGTTTGTAACAACAACAGCACATCACATTTGAAAAGCACCTTTCACATTGGAAGGTTGTCCTACTGTGCCGGACAATCAGGGAAGTGTAGGGGGGAAGGGAGGCTTGGTATAGAGTTCCAGAGGCTGGGGGCAGAGAGGCTGAAAACCCGTCCACCATTCGTGGAGGTAGTGGAATGAGAGAAAGGACCAAAGATGGGAGGAAACGACTCTTTCAAGGACCTTTGATAGAAACGAGAAAATGGAGATGGGCCGGTAGTTTGAAAGCTGCGATACATCAAGGGAAAGTTTCTTGGGGATGGGGGAAATGGTGGCTGTTTTGAAACGGGTGGGAACAATGTCAGATGAAAGGCACTGGTTGAATGTGTTGGCAATTAATGGGTTAAAGAGATGGAGCTGGAGGGTAAGGAGAGGGATGGCGTCCAGGGAGCTAGTCGTGGGCTTCATGGATGCTATGGTGGTGTTGACAGACAGGTTTGAATGTGTGGAATGAGGGATGGGTAGGATTCAGAGTGTGGGAGGGAGGTGTGGAGAGGGGTGGAAGTTGGAAGGGCGATGACAGCTGAGCGGATTCCCTCGATTTTGGACTCGAGGAAATCCAGCATCTCCTCGATGTCGGTGATGAAGGTAGAAGAGGATTTTGGTTGGTGCGGGTCGGAAATCGAGGAGAATTTTGAGGGAGAGATAGGAGGGGTGGCACGCTGAGACATGAGACGCCAGGTTAGCAGGACATAATGAAGCAAGGAGGCTGTGTGGGTCGGGATGGCACAGAGGGGTGGGTGGGGGAGAGATGGGGCAGGGCACTCATTCTGGTTGGCAGTGAAAGACAGATGGGGCTGGGGGTAGAGACAGACTGAGGGGAGGAGGGATACAGACAGAAAAGGGAGGGTGAGACGGAGGGAGACAATGAATTATACTGTACATGTGGTTGCCTACTATCGTTAAAATGCTGATGTGATGACTTAACCTATTTTAGTTAACAGCTATCAACGACAGGCTGAGAATCCAAAGGTGAAAAGCAAGTTCCTGTACTATAAAAACTTATGAGGCGAATAGGTGTCAAAGGTAGAAACACACAGAGCAGCGGATACCTGAATGGGCGAAAGGGATGGAAAAGCGAAGGAAAAGACTACAGAAGGTAGGTCACTCGTGAGGCCCATTCATATCCCCCAATGGAACCCACCGCAATCCCCTTTGTAGCAAAAGAGTAATGATAGACGAAAACCAATCCACAAATTCTCAGAGATGAGAGAGTCTTACCTGCGCTGGAATGTTAGCAGTGAGGCGGATGTGTGCACACACACCTATGTTTACTCGTGCTTGATTTAAGGAGCAGTTTTCAAGTCAGTTTGTTTGTTGTTGTTGTTGTTTTGCTCTGCTGCTAATTTATAACTTCAGCAATAGGCACCATGGGTCGGGAGTGGTGTGGAGCGCTTACGCTGAATGAAAAAGGATCTGGAATCAATTTCCGTGTAGGGTGAAACCTTACATAAACCTCCTGACCACACTGTTTACTCACCTGTAAATGGGTTGTGAACATTGGTCGATTGGCAGATTGATAATTGTTATAATAATCCTTGCATTTGACATAGCGCTTTTCACGTCTTCCAGGTGGCTCAAAGCGCCTCATAGATCACACTGTAACGTGAAACGACTGTATATTGGTGGATTGAGCGACCAAATTCTTATTGCTTTTCTTTGGAAGGATTAGCATTTAGCACGAGGAGTAACGATCACTTGTTCCAATGTTTCACCCTGACCTGCCTGGAATCGAACAATGGTCTCTCGCTTGAGCGGCGTGTGCTCTCACCACTGAGCTACAGGACTCCGGGTAGATTGTTGTGGTTGGTTAACTGCAAACAAGTAGTGATATTTATTGTATTGCTCTTAAAACAAATATGGATTGCAAGAGAGTTTTATTTTCTAGATTCACAGTACACTTCACAGGTCTGGGTGTTTACCGCATTTACAAATCGACATTGTCAAAAACTTTTCGGGTAAGTTCGGATCGCAGGGCATCGCGACAACAACAACAACTTTGATTTATGTAGCGCCCTCCACGCTGGACGGCGTCTCAGAGCGCTTCGCAATAGCGGATCCCAGGACCGAGCCAGGGGCAGGGGTAGACAGGTGATCAAAGGCGCGGTCGAAGGGAAAGGTCTTCAGCTGGTACCTAAAGCTGAGAAAAGAGGGGGCGAAGCGAAGGGAGTGAGGAAGAGAGTTCCAGAGCCTCAGGGCATAGTGGCTGAAAGCACGGCCGCCGAGGGTGGATCGGAGGATTCGGGGGGACATGGAGGAGGCCAGACCCAGTGTAGCGAAGGCGACGGGTGCTGGTTTGAGGGGGAGAGGAGGTCAGAGAGGTAAGTGGGGTGAGGGAGAGTGGAGGGATTTGAAGACAAGGGTGAGGATCTTGAAGTCGATCCTCTCTGGGATAAGTTGCCAATGAAATCTGGGAAGGACTGGGGTAACGGGGGAGCAAAGTTTGGGACACAGGTTCGAAGGCCAACAACAACAACAACAATAAAATTCCACTATATAGCGTCGTTCACGTCGGGAGGACGTCCCAAAGCGCTGAAACATCAGGTCAGGACCCGAGTGGAGGGTGTGGGGTCGGGGTAGGGGGAAGGGGAGGGAGAGTGGGAGTGGAGGAAGAGTTAGGGCTGGGAGCCGAAGGCGCGGTCGAAGAAGGCAGACACCAGGAAGTATTTCTTAGCAGGCAGGATAATCTAACGGAGGAGCTGGTTAACCAGGAGAGAGACGGGATCGTCTGAACAAATAGAGCCATGGACCAAATACATCCAATCAGTGTCTTCAATGGAAACTCTCTTGTGATCGATGGTGGATTACAGCAAAATTAATATTCAGGGTTATATAATCAATGGATTATGACACTACCGTAGAACTCCATTCATAATAATATATAATGATAATAATCCTTGCATTCGATATAGTGGCTTTTCACATCTTATTGACGTCTCAAAGCGCTTCACAGAAATCACTGTAAAGTGAATTGACTGTATATTTGTGGGCGAAACGCAGCAGCCAATTGAGCACAGTAGCGTCCCCCACAAACAGTCGTGGATTGAAATGACCAATTTCTCAAATTAGTCCAAATTTGGCCTTAAAAATGTCAGGTACTTTTTTTCGGATGGGATCCCCTGCATTGGATACAACCTCAACCACATCACCGGAAGCGCTGAAGCTGATTACCTCAAGGTTTCTTGGGCAGAAGAGGTGAGAGATCAGCCGGGATCCCTATCCACTCAGGTAAGAAAGCCGCCTCATATTTAAAGATTTTTAAAAAGTGTGAATTGGTTAATGTGTGGTTAGAGAGATAGACAGTCTCCCCTCCAGCGAGGTAGGAAGCCCAAATACCAAAGCTCCCAATTGTCATTACCGTGTGATTGCAGTGAGCGAGAAGGGAAAAGTCTCTGGCTGGGCTGCTTGACTGTCCATCTCCTGAGAAGTGAACGTCTCCTTTGGAAGCATCTATGTTGTCCTTGCACCAAGCTATTCCTTCACTTGTCACCACAAACACCACGTTGCTGTACTTCTTCCTGAAGTAAGACATTGCTTTTTCCAAATAGCCTTTATCGGCCACAACTCCCTTCCAAACCTTTGGCATAGTGTGCACATAGTCTCCTCTTCGAACATGGACAGCCACATAGGTCACATTGGCTTGTCCTTTGCTGATGCTTCTCAGGTACTTGTTGGCCTCCTCAATGAGATAGTCATGGAAGGTGAACTCACGGAGGATTTCCTCTCGGATGTGATGGTAGAAAGTCCATGAATAGGGATAACCTGTGAGTTTAACATAGTCTCCAGGGATGTGACGGTACCTCTCCTCCATCCAGTTATTCAGGAGATAGTTCTTCCAATGTAGCCTTTGCCACATACTCTCGTGGAGGGTGGGAAGGTTAATTCTGAAGATGGGAGACAGGTAATTGGCCATGGACTGGGGAATGTAGGCTTGTTTGCCATTCAATTTGGCCAATGCATACAATGTGGCATACTCCCCCATTTGATTGCCAAGACGCCCTATGGAATTAATTGTCCAAAAGCCTTTGGAAACAATAATAGAATTTGTAACATGATGCTCTTGAGTTGTCTTGTTTGTCTCTGTGTTGGACAACTGAATGTTTGGGGAATTTTGTGAAATTTGAGCTTTAAGAGTGGACAGTAATGGAACTAGCATTAAATAATATGTTATGGACAATAAAATCACTGTGAACAAAAGAACTCCGAGATACACCTTCTTACTGAAAATAGATGATTGCTTCATTTCCTTGCTGGTGTGATCTCCAGTGATACTTTCTTCGGTTCAGTTTAGTTCAGGTCTCTTTAAAAAAAATCCTAAAACATAACAAGCAATGTGTTTGACATCCAATCCACAATAAGGTTTGTAACAACAACAGCACATCACATTTGAAAAGCACCTTTCACATTGGAAGGTTGTCCTACTGTGCCGGACAATCAGGGAAGTGTAGGGGGGAAGGGAGGCTTGGAATGGAGTTCCAGAGGCTGGGGGCAGAGAGGCTGAAAACCCGTCCACCATTCGTGGAGGTAGTGGAATGAGAGAAAGGACCAAAGATGGGAGGAAACGACTCTTTCAAGGACCTTTGATAGAAAAGGGAAAATGGAGATGGGCCGGTAGTTTGAAAGCTGCGACACATCAAGGGAAAGTTTCTTGGGGATGGGGGAAATGGTGGCTGTTTTGAAACAGGTGGGAACAATGTCAGATGAAAGGGACTGGTTGAATGTGTTGGCAATTAATGGGTTAAAGTGATGGAGCTGGAGGGTAAGGAGAGGGATGGCGTCCAGGGAGCTAGTCGTGGGCTTCATGGATGGTATGGTGGTGTTGACAGACAATGGGCAGACAAGTTTGAATGTGTGGAATGAGGGATGGGTAGGATTCAGAGTGTGGGTGGGAGGTGTGGAGGGGGGTGGAAGTTGGAAGGGCGATGACAGCTGAGCGGATTCCCTCGATTTTGGACTCTATGAAATCCAGCATCTCCTCGATGTCGGTGATGAAGGTAGAAGAGGATTTTGGTTGGTGCGGGTCGGAAATCGGGGAGAATTTTGAGGGAGACATAGGAGGGGTGGCACGCTGAGACATGAGACGCCAGGTTAGCAGGACATAATGAAGCAAGGAGGCTGTGTGCGTCGGGATGGCACAGAGGGGTGGGTGGGGGAGAGAGGGGGCAGGGCACTCATTCTGGTTGGCAGTGAAAGACAGATGGGGCTGGGGGTAGAGACAGACTGAGGGGAGGAGGGATACAGACAGAAAAGGGAGGGTGAGGCGGAGGGAGACACACTAATGAGTTATACTGTACATGTGGTTGCCTACTATCGTTAAAATGCTGATGTGATGACTTAACCTATTTTAGTTAACAGCTATCAATGACAGGCTGAGAATCCAAAGGTGAAAAGCAAGTTCCTGCACTATAAAAACTTATGAGCCGAATAGGTGTCAAAGGTAGAAACACACAGAGCAGCGGATGCCTGAATGGGCAAAAGGGATGGAAAAGCGAAGGAAAAGACTACAGAAGGTAGGTCACTCGTGAGGCCCATTCATATCCCCCCAATGGAACCCACCGCAATCCCCTTTGTAGCAAAAGAGTAATGATAGACGAAAACCAATCCACAAATTCTCAGAGATGAGAGAGTCTTACCTGCGCTGGAATGTTAGCAGTGAGGCGGATGTGTGCGCACACACCTATGTTTACTTGTGCTTGATTTAAGGAGCAGTTTTGAAGTCAGTTTCTTAGTTCTTGTTGGGTTTTTGCTCTGCTGGTAATTTATAACTTCAGCAATAGGCACCATGGGTCGGGAGTGATGTGGAGCGCTTACGCTGAATGAAAAAGGATCTGGAATCAATTTCCGGGTAGGGTGAAACCTTACATAAACCTCCTGACCACACTGTTTACTCACCTGTAAATGGGTTGTGAACATTGGTCGATTGGCAGTTGCTAATTGTTATAATAATCCTTGCATTTGACATAGCGCTTTTCACGTCTTCCAGGTGGCTCAAAGCGCCTCATAGATCACACTGTAACATGAATCGACTGTATATTGGTGGATTGAGCGACCAAATTGTTATTGCTTCTCTTTGGAAGGATTAGCATTTGGCACGTGGAGTAACGATCACTTGTTCCAAGGTTTCACCCTGACCTGCCTAGACTCGAACAATGGTCTCTCGCTTGAGAGGCGTGTGCTCTCACCACTGAGCTACAGGACTCCAGGTAGATTGTTGTGGTTGTAAAACTGCAAACAAGTAGTGATATTTATTGTAATACAATTATCGCTCTTTTTAAAAAAATGTGAATTGTAAGAGAGTTTTATTTTCTCGATTCACAGTACACTTCACAGGTCTGGGTGTTTGCCACATTTACAAATCTACATTGTCAACAAAGCTCAGGTAGGTTTGGATCGCAGGGCGAGGGGACACAGGTTTGCAGACCAATCTTAGGGCAGACACCAGGAAGTATTTCTTAGCACGCGGGATAATCTAACGGAGGAGCGGGTTTACCAGGAGAGAGACCGGGATCGTCTAAACAAACAGAGCCGTGGACCAAATACATCTTATCGACGTCTCAAAGCGCTTCACAGAATATACTATAAATTGAATTGGCTGTATATATTTGTGGGCGAAATGCAGCAGCCAATTGCGCACAGCAGCATCCCCAAATAGTCGTGGCTGGAAAACGACCAATTTTTCATTACATGTATTGTGGGGGTTTTTGTGAATGGATTATTATTAAGCGTTGTGTGTGTGTGGAGTAAGGAAACTTTCCCAAGTTTCGCCCTGATCTGCCTGGATTCGAACACAGGTCTCACGCTTGTAAGGCGAGCGCTCTAACCACTGAGCTACGGTAGCTCTACAAGAGTAGGTGTTCAGAAAGCCTGCTCTCAAATTGCCCTCTGCAGTGCTAAACCCATGTCCTCTTGCTCTACTGGGTTATCTCCCATCAAGAGCCTTATGTAATCGTCACTTATGGTATAACTTACTCCCGCATCCCCACCCCACCCCCTCAAAACCCCCATCCACTGTGTGACTCAGCGAGCCGCAGTAGTAAGTTATTTTTCACCAGTGTTAAGACCACACCGACTGAGGGAAGAAACAGCCCCCATCCCCCCCACCCATCTTAACCAGGGCTCACAAATCAAAGCTAACTTGATAACTCAATGGTTAAGTGATTAATTTCGCTGGTTGCTTTCATTCTCCTCTGTCCTGTGGCGCTCTGCCTTCAGTCATTCAGTCAGTCAGTCACCTGCACATAGTTTCCTGGGAAGTAACCAGAGGCCCCATCTGAGAAACCCATGTACCACCCGTCCTCGTTCTTAGCCGTGACGTAAATCACATCTCCAGCCTGAAAACTCAACTCATCATCGTTGCTCTTGCTGTAAGCGTAGATGGCAACGACTGAAAGAGAGGGAAAGGAGAGATTTGGGTCATTGCCCGATAGGAAGTATAAGCTATTAGTGGAGGGGAGGGAAGGGAGAGGGGAAGGGGAAGGCGTGAGAGTGAGGTGCTTTTTTAATGGTAAGCATATAATAATAATAATAATAATCCTTGCATTTGATACAGCGTTTTTCAAGTCTTCTAGACATCACAATGCACTTCACAGATTATTGACTGTATTCAATGATACAGTGGATACAGTGACTGTATATTTGTGGTCGAAAGGCGGCAGCCAATTGCGCACAGCAGTGTCCCACGAGCAGTCGTGGATCGAGTGACCAAATTATTATTGCTTTTCATTGGAGGGATTATTATTATTAGGGGTGTGGAGTAAGGAAACTTTGCCCCCTGGGCCTCGCCCTGGCCTGGAGTCGAACTCAGGACACTCGCTTGCGAGTCGAGTGCTCTAACCGCTGAGCTACGCTGTCGGACTCTCCACTGTAACCGGTCGAACAAAGCGTCTATAGGGGGTAGAGGACGTGTATTTGTAGGCGGGTGGGGGCAGCTAGTTCGCGCGCGTTGGTCCAGCGCAATAAACAAACGGCGCAAAGTGGCCTGGCGTGAAAAACCAGTAGACTGCTCTGAAACCAAAGTGGAAACTCACTACCTTTCTCAATGTAGTCGGCTGCGGAGTTCCCGTCCGTATAGTCCACAGGAGGCGGTGGAGGAGGGGCGGTTTCGTCGCAATCAGGCATGTAATCGCAAGGGGGAGGTGGCGGAGGGCAGTCAGTGACTGAAAGTGGATTTTAAAAAAAAAAGTGCGTTACGGGGAGATCCACGGGATGGAATTTCACCCGCAGGGAATGATTGTCAGAACCCCAAACGAGTTAGATTCATAGTCGCTTAGGTTCAGAATGACGCAAATAATAATCATTAATAAGAATAATAAGCCTTGCGTTTGAGATAGATGCTTTTCACATCTTATCGACGTCTCAAAGCGCTTCACAGAATTTACTGTCGTGGATTGAAATGACCAATTTTATTATTGTGGGTTTTTAATGGACAGATTATTATTAGGCTCGTGTGTGTGTGTTGTGTGTGTGTGTTTGTGTGTGTGGAGTAAGGAAACGTGCCCAAAGTTTCGCCCGTGACCTGCCTAGCTTCGATCACAGGTCTCTCACGCTCGTCAGGCGAGCGCTCTAACCTTTGAGCTGCCGGAGCTCCACGTGTTTGAGTCACTCCTTAAGTTTGACGCCTTTCACGTCGGGTGGGAGGGCGCGTCTCGATCGGCTTCACGGCATTTGCCACAATGTGTGGCGACTGACCAGACTTCGCTTTACAACGGCAACCCAGCCCCGCGATTTCACCCCCCCGCCGCCACGCAAACAAACAGGCCGCGAACTCAATGAACCCAAATGTTATTGTAATGCGCCCTTTTATTCTTTGATCAGCCACGTTCAGGCAGCAGATTTCAATGCCAGCTGTCTACCTGCGAAAAGCCAGCCAGTGAGAGTTGAAGCGATTAGAGCAGAGAGTATAATTTCTCCCAGTTACGCCAGCACGTGCAGAAAGTGAGGGAATCAGAGGGGATGGTGGTGATGGGAGATGGGTGGGTGGGAAGGGAGGTGGGGTGGGGTGGGGTCGGGTGAATGGGGATTAGGATTAAAACGCAGCGCGTGTCAGTGAGGCGAACTTACTGCATTCCTGAAAGCGGGCAACAAAACCAGTCAGGGGGATCTGTGGAGTAAACGGCAATGGCGGGGGGAGGACGGGCACTGGGGGACAAGCTAAGGAGGTGGGTAGAGAGACAGACACACACACACACACAGACACACACACACAGAGAAAGCAGCCGTGAATCACAGACAAGATAGAGCAGGCGAAATCGGATTTGAGTCGTGCGGAGGGAAGCTGGGACGATCGGCCCGCTAAAGCTAGCGTCTCACTCGAGCCCTGGCCGGAAGGCGGCTGCGGTAAGGCAAGCGAGCCCGCGGCACGCTCGCGGAGGAGGCCGTGCCTGGGGCCCTGTCGCAGGAAAAATGGCGGTGGGGGGTGGAGGGGGGAGGAGGGAGGGGGGAGGGGGGAGGAGGCTAGCTGCGACGGACAGCATCAAAGCACAGGACAGAGAATTCAGCAGGAGCCTCTAGCCTCTGCGATTAACTGGGTCCGAACCGGACTATGGACTCCACACGTAATAATATTATTAATAATAATGATGATAGTAATAATAATCACGCAAGATAGTGTCACAGGTCACCCTATCCCCCTTTACAATATACTATGTACTCTATTCCCTTAGCAGTAATCATAATATTAATAAGAATCCTTGCATTTGGGTGAAACGCCTTAACTCATCCAGTCGTCGATACGTCTCAAAGCGCTTCACAGAACAACAAGAACAGCAAATTTACATTTGTATAACGCCTGGCAGGTCAGGGGGGGGGGGTCATTCCCACGGCGTTGAAAATACATCATTGTGAAGACAAGACGACGGTGTTTTTTTGTGGGTGGAACCACAGACTGGTTTACCGAGAGCCAAGGCTCGGTGGATCTCAGATTGTACCCGGGCTAAGGCGTGGTTAACTGCCAGAGCCGAACCAGATAAAACAATACCCTTTGCCATTGGGAACACTGGCAAGCTTCCCACTGCTCGTCCGGCTAGGACTACTATCTCCGTAAGAGCTTTGGCTTGCACGGTTAAGAGGCACTGACTGATGGGGTGAGATTTAGAGGCAAATCACACGACTTTTCACACGAGGCAATAATAACACGTAATGCTTGTATTTGATGTAGCGCATTGTCGCGTCGTTGAGACGTCTCAAAGCGCTTCGCGGGATACACTGTAAAGTGGAGTGACTGTGTGTTTTGTGGGCAACACGTAGCGATGTGTGGTAAACATGTCGATTTCACTACAGCGGACGCAAACGGAAATTTGACACTGTTGAACCGGAAGGTCAGAGAAGCACCTCACCTGACAAAATGATATCTGACGGAGGCATTGGCGGGGGAGGAGGGAGGAGGAGGGAGGAGGAGAACTGGGCAGGAGGTGGAGGGAGTTCATCGTCGGGAATCTGAGGGGGTGCAGGGGGAGGGGGGGGCAACGGGGCAAGGGGCGGAGGGTTTGGTAATCCGTCCTCATCTGTCGGCAAGGAATAAAGTCAACAACAACAAGAGTCAATCACACTGAGTAAAGGCCCCTTACAAACCCATTCATCCCGAGCGTTTGATAGCGCTTCACTTTACAGCAAGTAAATTGGGAGGACATCTCAAAGCACTTCGCAGGATAATAATAATCCTTGCCTTTGATGTACAGTAACGCTTTTCACATCTTCTAGACGTCAAAAAGCACTCCACAGAATAAACTGTAAAGTGAATTGACTGTATACTTTTTGTGGGCGAAACGCGGCAGCCAAATTGCGCACAGGAGCGTCCCCCACAAACAGCCGTGGATTGAAATTATGCATTTTTATTATTGTGGGAGGGTGGGGGATTTTTGGACAGATTATTATTAGCCGTGTGTGTTTGTGTGTGTGTGTGTGGAGTACGGAAACTTGCCCAAGGTTTTGCCCTGATCTGACCTTCCTGGATTCGAACAACAGATCTGACACATGTAAGGCGAGCGCTCTAACCACTGACCTGGTTGAAGCGATGGTAGAGGTGGAGGAGGAGGTAGGGGCGCGGAGCTAAACACGGAGCTTCCACCGGCTTCACTGTCCCTAACCAAGCAGCCGAGAGGAACACACAAAAGGAGGAGTTAGCGGAGCTTCGCGGATCGATCGATCGATCGGTGGCTGTGTGTGAAACCCTTTGTGGCTTTCAAAAGAGCAAATACAGTCACCCAGTGAATGGCGCCACGGGCAGCGAAACCGCGGCCGTGCGCGTGGACTCCGCCGCTCCCAACGAGGCCGTCGCTTTCTTTCCTCCCAGGGATCGTTGGCGCCCGTTCGCCATTTCACGGCCCGCGACGCGAAGGGTGGGAGGGGGAGGATGGGGATTGTCGGCCGGGAGAGAGAGAGAGAGAGAGAGAGAAACTCCCTTCCATCAATGAAATGTTTCCTAGCACACAACGTACCTGAACGCGAGAGGGTCAACGGACGCGCCGCTTGTCACGGGGCTGCTGTATCCACTGGGGACAACAGGGGGCTGAACAGGTCCTGGCGCCCTCACACCCCGCCTGAAAAATCACAGAGAAGGCGGGTGGTGGGGAGTCTTTAAGATCCATCTCACTCTTAAATCCCGCGTACGGTCAGCAAAGAAGATAGCCTTTCCTAACTCCCCCACTCCCACCGTCCACACATCCCCCACTCCCCCCACACCCCACCACCCCGTCCACCCATTCCTGGAACGCTTTCCCGAAGCCTCGCGAAGAATTTCCAACACGGAAACTGATCACTCGGCTCAATAAATCCACGTCGGGTTTTATACTCCACACAGTTCTTCAGGGCCTGGCGCCCTCACCTAACTTCTCTCACGCTTCTCCTCCTCCCCCTACCCCCACCCACCCCCACCCAATGCGAACATCTAGCGGACGCTTGAACGCTGTCTCATTCGACCAGGCGGCCAGTCACGCAAACATCACTTATCATCCTGTGTGGGTGTGTTTGTTCCTCTTAAATTGTCCTTCAACAATTCGATTCAATCGAAATTCTCTGAAACAATGACTTGTCTGGCACCTTTGGACGTGCGTCTGACGAGAAAGGCGCTCTACGGGTGTAATTTTCTTGTTGTTGTAGTTGTTTTTTTAGGGCCTCTCCCTCCCCCTCCTCCTCCTCCCCCCGCCAAGTCATTAGGTTACGTCAATTCCCACACGTGTCCCTCTAACCAAACCCTACAAAATCTTTGGCAAATGTCTACTACGGGACAACCTACCCTAGGGTGCCCTGCGTTGACACAGTGGGACTGGTTGGCACACTTGGGGGCCCATGTCTCTGGGTCATAGTCCTCGATCTCGAGATCTGATGGTTACATTCCTAAGAATCAAAAAGGAATTCGAGAGATCAATGCGACAACAGTGAATCCACCATCAGGAGTCTTCAACTCACTCCTTTAAGCTCTCTGAGATGTCCACTCTGGGCATCTCCAGCTCAGTGGCTCAGTGGTTAGAGCCACTCACTCGCCTTACAAGCCTTACAAGCGTGACGAACCTGTGTTTCGAATCCAGGCGGGTCAGGGCGAAACTTTGGGCAAGTTTCCTTCCTACACACACACACACACACACACAAACACACACTCACACACACCTAATAATCCTTGAAAAAAACTACAATAAATTGGTCGTTTCAATCCACGACTATATATATATATATATGTATATAAAGCACTGTAAAGTGAATCGAATGTATATTTGTATATTTGTGGGCAAAACACGGCAGCATAGCAGCGTCCTCCCCACAAACAGCCGTGGATTGAAATGACCAAATCATTATTGTGGTTTTTTTTTGGAGGGTTTATTATCAGGTGTGTGTGTCTGTGTGTGTGGAGTAAGGAAACTTGCCCACAGTTTCGCCCCAGCCTGCCTGGAATCAAACCCAGGTCTCACGCTTGCAAGGCGAGCGCTCTAACCACTGACATACAGGACTCCACGGTTATTAACAGTTCCACATTATGAACAGTTCCACTTGCACCAATGAAAATAGGAACTGTGCTTGTCTTATATGAAATGTATTGACTTTGCTGACCATTTTGTTGACTAACTAGTTTCTAGAATCACTTCTTTCATATATGACTTCCTGATCTTCTCTAGTTCCTCATTTAAGACATTATTGTCATTTGGATGATCTACATCAATGATAGTACATGTATTATTATTATTATTATGATGTCTTTCCTAGAATTGATTCCAATTAGCCTGAACCTACAATTGTCTGATAACATTTTGGGGGATTAATCTTGCATTTGATGTAGCGCTTTTCAATTCTTCTAGACGTCTCAAAGCGCTTCACAGAATATACTGTAAAGTGAATTGACTGTATATATTTGTGGGTGAAACGCGACAGCCAATTGCGCACAGCAGGAGATTTGGGTGAGGAATGTGGGAACTGCAAACAGTGGAGCTTTATGTAAACAGCCACAACTGTCAGCCTCTTGCTTACACTAAGCCAGATATATTGCGCAGTTTCAACCTCGTCGCCCCACTATCTCGATCTTCGCCTTTTCCTTCCCCTCTCGCCCAGCCTCGCTATGTGGATCTGCTTAGATAGTTCAAGGGTCTGATCAACAAGCTGTGACAGAAAGCTTTGTACTGGTCTTGTAATATCCTATGTTTGTTTTAATAACATTCAGTCACCCTCTCTGAATCTCCCTCACACCAACCCTGCCCCCCTCACTAACCCATAGATTTCACCCATAAATATACAGTCAAGTCACTTTACAGCATGATAATAATCCATCCCAAAAAGTACACAATAATAAAATTGGTCATTTTCAATCCACAACTGTTTGTGGGGGTGGGGTGGGTGACGCTGCTGTGCGCAATCGGCTGCCATGTTTCGCCCTCCCACAGATATACAGTCAATTCACTTTGAGTGCTTTGAGAAGTGCTTTGAGACATCGATAAGAGGAGAAAAGCATGATATTAAATGCAAGGAATATTCTCATGGTGATAATTATTAAGATTGTGATATTATTGCTGTTATCATTATTATTTCAGACTCGATCTGGTCCGCGCTGCTTCGATCCTCTCACCTTCATCCCGTGGCCGATATCGTCGAGGGTGGTGTAAACGATGGGCTTGCGGCTGTACTTCTCCCGCGGTTCGGAGGTGACCGGGGGGACGATCTTGTGTAGTCTCGGCAAGGTTTTACTGATCGTGTAGCAACCGATCTCTCTCCGAGCCACCTTCTCCTTGTGCATGTCCACTTTCTAAGGCAGACCAAACAAGAAAGTGGGTGGGTGGGTGAGTGGGTGGGTGGGTGGTGGGGTGGGTGGTAGAAGGGGTTAAAAAAAATGCAAGGATTATTATTATTATTATTAACGATTGTATGATTCCGAATTCAGACTGAATTGAAAAGTTTCGCACAGTCGTGTGGATGAACTTAAATTTTAAGACCGACAAAATAACAGACCCCCCCCCCCTTCCACCTTGTAAACTGAGACCGGGGGTGCAAACGGCGATAAAACGCGACGCGATTTGCCTTTGGGACGGCGTCTCGAGGGAGACTTTGCGGACCCGGGAGATTTGGCGATCGAGTGGATTTTTGCGGGAAGTCCTAGCGACAGCCGCGCAGTTTCAGGGTTTTCGGGGAAGAAAGTCACCGGGCCTTGGGAAAGGGGATTAAACGCTTTGTCCTGTTAAAAAGATATTTGAATTCAGAGAGGAGCTTGGATTTCAGCACTTGTGTGCGTACAGGAGTCATTCTCTAGCGTTAACTTTATTGGCATCGATTTCATCACTCGTTCGCTCGCTCGCTCACCCCACCTCCCCCACTACCCACACCCCTACCACAAATACAAATGCCTTGAGTGTTTTCTGCCTGCAATGAAGCCAACTGCTCTGTTAACTGTGTGAGGGCCTGGATGGTTGCAATAAAGGCAAACTTGATTAAGGCAGTTTTATCTGTCTGTCGGTCTGTCTGTCTGGCCCTTTCATCCGACCTCTATCTCCCTTTAAAGCCCTCAATAACACGTCCTAAAAGGTACCTACAGTACCCCTCTCATCACCCACCCACACTCCTACTTTATGGAGTCCCGTAGCTCGGTGGTTAGGGCGCTTGCCTTATAAGGGTGAGACCTGTGTGCGAATCTAGGCAGGTCAGGGCGAAACCTTGGGCAAATTTCTTTACTCCACACACACACACACATGCTTGATAATAATCCGTCCAAATAAAAACACAGTCATAAAATTGGTCATTTTCAATCCACGACTGTTTGTGGGGGACGCTGCTGTGCGCAATCGGCTGCCGCGTTTTGCCCACAAATACACGGTCAAATTCACTTTACAGTATATTCTGTGAAGGCGCTTTGAGGCACAGTCCAGAAGACCTGAAAAGTACTATATCAAAGGCAAGGATTATTATTCTTATTCTTATTACTTTCGGCTGATAATCCAAAGCAGCCAACAATAAATTACATTTATCCAGAGGCCTTCTTCACACATACACATTCAGGTCTGAGAGACAGTGGAAACACACTACAGATCTTGGAATTAATCCCAGTTTTCAAGAGGATTCTCTGGCACAAGACACCGGCCAGACTGTGACCTGGGTGGGCCCAGCTTCTCTGCCTCCGTTTCCAGTTCTAAGAAGGATAAAGGCCCAAGTTTTGCATTTTGACCAGCCCAGGAAATCGTTCACCACTAGCCGCCGATTCCGATAACAGAGCGGTCGGCTTACAATCACAGATAAACTCTCCCTCTCTCCCACCCCCCACCATCTCCGACTACACACTGACTGACTGACTGACTGATGACTGACTGAGCAAAGTGAGCCACTGTAACTTGCAACACTCACTTAGAGTGAGTGTAGCATTGGCCCCCCAATGCTAATAATATTAATAATATTGGGAAGAATTTCCACCCGGGTCTAGATTGAGTCCATTTACACGGTATTTTCGAGCGCCCACAAATTGGGAGATTCTTAAATTCAACCCCCCACCCACCCCGTTTTGGTAATAAGAATAACAATAGTGGGTCCCTGCGTGCGATATAGTGTCCTATCACATCTTCGAGACGTCTCAAAGAGCCTTCACAGAGCATCCCGTGCAAAGCCAACGGACTTTTGTTTTCTGGGCAAATTATTATTATTGTGTCTTCATCGCTCGCTCACTCGCTCGCTCGCTCGCTCTAACCACCGCGCTAGAGGATCCTCTGTACGTTTTCGAGTGCAGTCGGCCAAGGGCAGATTTTCTTCGGTACGGTTTTCTAACGGACGACCGGACGAGGAATCGGACAATTTGCCAAACCTGTAGTATGCAGTTCATGGAAGATTCGATTTGGGGGATCTCGGCAGCCTGGAGATCCAGCAGTCTCAGGATTTTCCCAGCCAGTGTGTTGATCTGATAAGCCACGCTGGCCAGTGACTGTGCAGTGAAGGCTTTGGCTTCCTGGAGAGCCTGTGTTTTGTCTTCCGACTGCAAGACAAGCAAACATGTCAAAGCAACACACACACACACACACACAGAGTAAAGGGAGGATACACTAGTATGATAGTGTAGTGTAGGGCTGTGTTCACTTTAACAGAGAGGTATACACGCAGTCTTGTAGTCTTCTGTCCCGATAAATGCCAGTGTTCAAATGAGTAAACCTTGCTGAACACTGCGTGGTTTCAAAGGAGATTATCAGTAGAACTGCTGTCAAGTGTAGTGACTGCGTGTTTGTGGGCAACTCGTTGGAAGTAAGTGAACGCAGGCAGAGCCAACTCGTGTGAAGAGACGGGACCTCAACTTAATCTTAAAACCGCTCGTATTCGTGAAACAGAATCCCTTTCACGTCTTCCGGACGTCTCGAAGCGCTCCACAGAATATTGATGTAAAGGGAATCGACTGTGTGTTTCGTGGACAAAACGCAGCAGGCAAATTTGTGCGTCCCACAAACAGTCGCGGATTGAAGTTTATTGTCCTGGCTTTTTTTTTCTTGAGTGGTTTATTGTTATCAGGCGTGTGGAGTGAGGAAACTTGCCCGAGGTCTCGCCCCCTGGACGGGAACCGAACCCAGGTCTCTCGTTCGCTCAGTTTGTTCGTGTTGCGTTCCGCCCATCTATTACCGCCCCGCGCCCCCCCCCCCCCCCACCTCCCTCCCCCCTCCCCCCTCCCCTCCCATCATTCCAGTCAGACTCAAAGCTTCCTCATAAACTGTGTGGAATTTCCCTCCGCGAACCTTCCTCAATCTCATCTCGTTGAGTCAACAAGAAATTCAGTCACCCTCAGCGTTATCTCGGTTTCCCAGCGTCAACGAAAAGCGCCGAGTTACTTCCTCGAGCCTTGAATCTCTTTATACGAAAGCATTAACCAGCTCAGCCGGGTTTGAGGAAGTTCCTCCCAACTCACGTCCCCCATCCCCCCCCCCCTCCCCCACCACCACCACCTCTACTCACACTCTCCTAATCCCCTCTATTTCCTCCCACACGCCTCGCCCTCCCCGCCAGGTATGCAAATCTTCTTGTCAACAGGTTCATACTTTCTGTTTTAAAACTCAGTCGCTTCTGTCGGTTAGTTACATATACTCTCCCCATCCTCCGCTTCAAGTCGCCCCCCCCCCCCCAAAAAAAAAAACTCCCTTTCAGCCTGTCGCAATCATAATAATAATAATCCTTGCATCCGATACAGCGCTCTTCGCATCTTATCGACGTCTTTGCATCCTATCGACGTCTCAAAGCGCTTTCGCCGAGTACACTGTCGAGCGAATTGATTGGATGCTATTTGGTGGGCGAAACGCGGCAGCCAATTGCGCACGGCAGCGTCCCCCCCCCCCCCACCCCCCGCCCCCCCCCCCCCCCACACACACACATTAAACAGTCGTGGGTGGGTGGGATGGGGGAGTTAGTTTGCACAGTGAACCAACCACACACGAAACATGGAGAGGAGAAAGAGGAGGAGGAGGAGAGGTTTCATTTCACATTCAGGTCAAACCAGAAACGCTGGTGGTGAGCACGCCAAGGGTGTTGCAGATCGCAGAGCGTCGCTAAACCCCGAGGTGACTGGGGGGAAGCAAAACTTTCCACTTCTGCATTTCGAGGCGCTCCGAGATCAAACGGCGAACCCCGAGCCGAGGGATGCGGAGGGTGCCTGTAAGCTCGGCGGGTTAGAGCGCGCGCTCGCCCTCACGAGCGAGATGACCTGGGTTCGATTCCAGGCGGGTCATTCGCGAAAACCCGGGGGCAAGTTTCCTCACTCACACACACGCCGGGCGCCAGCGCGCGCACACACGCGCGCACGCGCGATAATAATCCCTCGGAAATGTTTGCGGGGACGCCTTTGTGCGCGTTTGGCTGCCGCGTTTCGCCCACAAATGTACAGTCAATTCACTTTGCAGTGGATTCCGTGAAGCGCTTTGAGGGACAGTCTAGAAGGTAAATAATGCATTGTTTCGTATTATTCGTACAGTATTATGATTGCTAGATAGCGCCCCCTTGCGCAGGTTAGAGTCCTAGAGTACCGGATCACTCTGGAATCTGAGAATAACAACCTGTCCTTATATAACTCTCCCCACACAGAGTAGACTTGTTAAAGGGGAGAGCAACGGAGGGATCGAGGGAGAGCTTTTCCCGAGTGAATGAGCTGGGGGTTGTGGGCGGCTTGGAGTGGTGGAGGGGGGGTGCGGGGGGTTGGAAGTGAGAGGGGGGGGGGGGGGGGGGGGCGGTAGGGTGGGGAAGGGGGGAAGGCGGTAATGCAAAGTGAATCAGAACAGGATGACGCCCACCGCGAGCAAGGCTAGGCGTTCTGACACCTATTAATTCCGTCGATGTCCGCCCACACCTTCCTGACACCAGTGACAGCAATAATCCTTGCAATTTGCTCCAGTGACTTCACGGGATATGTTGAAAATGCGAACTGGCCGGTTATTTTGGGGCGAAACGCTGGCAGCCAATGGCGCACGGCAGCGTCTCCCCACAAACAGACGTGGAATTGAAGCGACCGAGAACATTTTTATCGGCATTATTATTATTATCATTCGACGAGACTTTAAGAGGGAAACTGACTGACTTCTACTTTTTTTTTTAACTTTCTTTTGCTAACTTTAAGAATGGATTAAGAAGTGACAGGAGGAGGGTGGGAACGGTGGGGGGGGGAGAAGTGGGGTGGGGGTGGGCGTGGGAGAGGGGGGTGAGAGGGGAAGTGGGAGGGGGAGGCGGGGTGGGGGGGGGGGGGAAACATTGACGTTTGTCTCTTGGGGTGGGGTGACATGCATTTGGGTTCAAAAAATCCTCGCTTCGATCCACGAGCGTTTGTGGGGAGGACGCCCGCTGTGCGCCAACCGACTGCCTCGTTTCGCCCGCGGGGTACACAGGTCACTCCGCTCTGAGAGCGCGTTCCGCGAAGCGCTCGGAGACTCAACTCCACCCGTTCCGATAAGACGCGTTGCAAATGCAAGGATTATTAGTATTATCGTGACATTTTTTTGAAAAAGCGAAGAACGGTAAAGAGGCAGACCATTAGAACAGTGCCTTTTCATTCTGAGGTTAAATGTCTCACGTCTGTGTGTGTGTGTGTGTGTGTGTGTGTGTGTGTGTGTGTGTGTGTGTGTGTGTGTGTGTGTGTGTGTGTGTGTGTGAGTGTGTGTGCGTGTGCGTGTGGTGGTGGTGGTGGGGGGGGGGGGGGGTGGAGAGAGACTTCAATTGAAAAAAAAAACGCATCGTATTCTGAAAGGGTTTTTTTTTCTGAGCCGCTTTTCACCGCGGGTTTCCCATTGCTTGCAGCCATTCAGATGCAAAGCAACGCGGGCGCTGTAGAAACTGGTGCAATCCGACTGCCAACCAGCCCTCCTCGCACAAAAGGTGCGGACGAGGGGACGCAAAAACAACAACGACAACGAACGATACATGGCATTGAAGCCGTGCCTCTCACGCCGGGAGGAGGTTCCAAAGGGGGGGGGGGGCGGGGGAGAGGAGGGGGGGAAGGGGGAGAGGGGAGGGGGGGGGTGGGGGGGGGAAAGTCTCCCTCAAACACAAACCTGAAAAGTTTATCTACGAGGGGAAAACTTTTTGGA
>CM068768.1:7917877-7980661 GCA_035084275.1 Hydrolagus colliei
TGAGAAATGTTGGGAGCGAGGAAATTTAAGACACTAGACCAATACACTCGGTCCCTCAATCCGCGGCTGTTTGCGGGGACAGCGCTGTGTGCGCTTGGCTGCCCAAATCGTTTCACCCGCGCAACACGCAGTCGATCACGGGGGGTGTTTCCTGCGAAGCGCTTTGAGGCGTCCCGCGGGACGCGGCGACGCGCTGGTTGACAGACGCGAGGATTTGTTGCGCACGGCGACAAATGCACGGTAAAATGTTCGGCGCGTTTCACGCCGCGAGGACCCACCCCCCCGCCCAATGGTGACTAGTGTCGACCGTGACTTAGAATATTAATGATAATCCTGGCCTTTCACGTCCTCTAGACTGTGTCTCAAAGCGCTTCACGGAATGTACTGTAAAGTGAGTTGACTGTGTATATTTGTGGGCGAAACGAGGCAGCCGATTGCGCACAGCGGCGTTCCCCCCCCCCCCCCCCCCCCCCCCCCCCACACACACACACAAACAGCCGTGGATTGAAATGGCCAATCTCTCCTCACCGCGCCGGTGAAGTGACTGCACTGACGGTGGTTTTCTCGGCAGATGGCGCCGCTTGACGCCGGGGGAGGGTTTCCGGAGACCCCCGGGGCAGGGGACGGAGACGGAGCCCGGCCGAGGGGCCGAGCCCGGGCCACGGAGACCCCCCTCACCCGGATTCCCACCGCGCTGGGCGGGGAGAGGGCGGCGTCCGGCGCAGGCGGCTGCGAGAGAACAAAGTCCACGCCTGCCGGGCGCCCGGGGACGGAGGGTTTGAGAGGCGATCGAGGTACAGAGAGCGCGCGTACAGGGTTAATGTGCGACATTCGGCGCGTACGGGGTTAATGTGCCTCGTGGGCGGGTTAAACGAGGGAGGGAGGGAGGGAGGGAGGGAGGGAGGGAGGGAGGGAGGGGAGGGGAGGGAGGGAGGGAGGGAGGGATGGTGGCCGTACAAACGCAAGTTGCTGTTGTTGTTATAATTAATGTACTTTATAATACATGTTTGTGGAGCTCCTGTAGCTCAGTGGTTAGAGCGCTCGCCTTACGAGCGAGAGACCTGGGTTCGATTCCCGGCAGGTCAGGATGAAAACTCGGGCAAGTTTCCTTACTCCGCACATACAACACCACACACACACACCACCGCACACACATACACACATACACACACGCCTGTTAATATTCCATCAAAAAACAATAATAAATTGGTCATTTCAACCCACGGCTGTTTGCGGGGGCCTTTGCTGCGCGCAATCGGCTGCCGGGTTTCTCCCACACAAAAATATACAGTCAATTCTCTCAACGGTATATCGTGTGAAGCGCTTTGGGACGTCCAGCAGACGTGAAAAGCCTTGCATCAAATGAAAGGATTATTATTATTAATACAGTTAACACAACTTGCTGCACTTCTCCACACAGCCACAGGAGGGAGCACCTCGCTACGCCCTTGCAAACCACTGCTTCATTTCACTCACACTTGCATTGAAGTCTAAGGGATTCTTATTATTATTATTAATGTGTGCGAGGGAAGGGTCTATCACGGGTGTCAACTTTGGAACTCCCTCCCTCCCTCCCTCCCTCAACCCCTTCGTCTCAACGCCCTCCCCCACCCGGCCTCCGCGCCCCCCCACTCCTTAATAATAATAATAATAATCCTTGCATTTTCATGTAGCGCTTTCCACGTCCTCTAGACTGTGTCTCAAAGCGCTTCACAGAATACACTGTCGAGTGAATTGACTGTATAATATTTTGTGGCCGAAACGCGGCAGCCGATTGCTCGCAGCGGCGTCCCCACCCCCCCACCCCACACAAACAGCCGTGGGTTGAAATGACCAATTTATTACACTTTTTGGGGGGAGGGATTATTATTAAGAGCGCGCGCGTGATGTGTGTGGAGTAAAGAAACTTGCCTAAGGTTTCGCCCTGATCTGACCTACGCGGATTCGAAACACAGGTCTCACGCTTGTAAGGCCAGCGCTCTAACCACTGAGCCACTGTGCGCTATGTAAATACGTCGTTGTTGTTGTCATTCAAGGGTGAACGCCAATTTTCTCTCTCTCTCTCTCTCTCTCTCCCCTGGCCCCCCTCTCCCCCCCACTCAGCCAGCGACAGACAGAAGACAACGGCTCCCGGCTACAGGGATTGAACACGGGCGCGAGGCTGGGGTGGGAGGTGGGGGGAGGGCCCCCCCGCCGGGCTCCAGGACAGTGTGGCCTCTGCGCTCTCGCGAATGCAGCGGGATATAGCGAACATGCGCGAGAGGATCGCAAGGCTGGAGGCTCGACTAACCTGCGCAGGTACAGGGAGACATCGGTGGTGAGGGGAGGTGGGAGAGTGGGGGGTGGGAGGCTGGTTAGTGGGGGGGGGGCTGTGGTATAAGCCGTGAGCTCTTCAGCTGAAGGCCTTTCTTTACGACCGCGCCTTCGGTCACCTTTATCCCCCCCCCCCCCAGCCCACGGCTCGGGCCTGGGATCCATTATTGTGAAGCGCTCTGAGACGCGGTGGAGGGCGCGATGTAAATCAAAGTTGTTGTTGTTGTAGCTCTTGCAACGATGGACCGAATGGCCTCCTTCTACGCCTATGGTTCGCCCACAAATATACAGTCGATTCACCCTACAGTTTATTCTTTGAGACGTGAAAACTGCAAAGAGTTTGAGCCGTTAGAGGTGCTGCATTGATAGATACAGAGATATATATAGTATATAAATATACTGTATTGTATGTAATAGATATTTCATGTCTCAAATTATTCAAATCCTGCATCCAAAAGTATTATATTCTAAAAGTGATCGATCTCATTTGTATTTGCATCGATAAGATTGTGGATATTTTCAATAGCTGGTGTGTGTAGCTCTTTGGGTACAGAGCTAATCTAAGCGCTCAGAGACACTGTCCGGCGTGGAGGGCGCTGTGTAAATCCAAGTTGTTGTTGTTGTTGTTAATCTCCTTGTGTTTTCCAGAGAGCTTCCAAATGGTCCTTTGGTCGATCGGGGCCATCGTTGATCTTCCTGATGTTGTGGCCGTTTGTGGCTCAGTGGATAGTTCATCTCATCCG
Source organism: Hydrolagus colliei (assembly GCA_035084275.1). Classification (NCBI taxonomy): domain Eukaryota; kingdom Metazoa; phylum Chordata; class Chondrichthyes; order Chimaeriformes; family Chimaeridae; genus Hydrolagus; species Hydrolagus colliei. Next base: position 7,920,934 of record CM068768.1, read on the forward strand.
TCGCCGGAGGAAGAGAAGCTGAGGAACACGAGGTGAGTGCGCCTGCCCTGTCTTCGCTCCCCGCTTTCACGCGTCCTGCCTGCGTTCACGCGTTTCACGCTCTCGCCTCTGACACAAAAGGTTGTGGCTTCGAGATTTCGTTGCTATTGTTGTCGAGACTTAGAATCGCAATAACAATAGCAGCAAAATCTATTGTATGTATACAGGTGTATACACTATACATACACTGTATATGTCAGTATATTGCATGTGTCGGGACGATGTCCCAAGCCACTGGACAGACAGACCCAAACTGGGGGTAGGGATTGAGGAGGTGGAGAGCGGTTTCCTTACTCCTCGCGCCTGATAATAATCCCTCAAGATAAAAAATAATACATTGTCATTTCCAATCCACGACTGTTTGTGTGGGGAACGCCGCTGTGCGCAAATTGGCTGCCGCGTTTCACTCACAAATGTACGCTCAATTCACTTTATAGTATCTTCTATGAAGCGCTTTGAGAAGTCTAGAGGACATCAGCGTTTATCAAATGCAAGGATATAGTAATAGACATGTAATAGTAATAATCACATTATTATTGTAATTATTGTAATTCCAAGTCCTGTCTACCGGTTCTGGTGGACACTAAAGATCGTGGCACTGCGCAAAAAGGGAGTTTCTCTTTCCCTCTCTCTCTCTCCTGGTGTCCTGGCCAACAATACCACCCCCCCCCGCCCCCACACACAATCCCACTAACCCCACTCACCCCGCACCCCCACCCCAAATAAAAGTGGTCACTCACTCCACAGTTATTAATGGGACGTTGCCTTGTGCAAACTCGCTGCCGCGTTTCGCCCACAGAACGCAGTCCAAAATCGCATGTATAATTGATACCCTAGAGCGAGGTCTTTCCTCTGCTTGTTTGTTTTCCCCCCCTCTGAATTTTTTCCTTTCCTTTTCCAGATCCGTCTCGATCCGTCTGGTTCCCGAGTCAAAGACGGAGGGTGGTCTGGTTGGTTTCAGGGTGTCCTCACGAAAAAAAAGGAAAGCAAAACCCGCCCGCTTTGCGCACCCGACCGTGGGCATCGCAAGCGAAACGCAAACCTCCCTGCTCGCCCGCGAACTTTCCATCGGTCAGGATTGCGGGAAAGCCAGGAGGAGGCAGGGAGACCAGTGCGGAGATTGGACAAAAGTGAGCGGATTTGAGCCTTGTTACAATACAGATTACAGTTACACGGGAACGATGTCTCAGAGCGCTGGGGGAGGGTGGGGGGGGGGGGGGGGGGGGGAGAGGTGGGGAGGGGGAGTCCGGTAGCTCAATGGTCGCTGCACTCAACTAACGTGTGAGCGGAGAGAGACCTGGGCTTCATTTCCGGGCAGGTCGGGGACGAAGCCACTGTTTTTGGCGGACACGCGCGATTGTTACACTGCGTTTTGGCCCACACAAATATATATGGTCAAGTCACTTTGCAGTCTATTCTGGGAAGCGCTTTGGGACGCCTCTCTGTGTGTGTGTGTGTCTGTGTGTGTGTGTGTGTCTGTATACAGAGCAAAAACTCTGATCCACGAGCTCAATGTGCTACAAACTCGGTCCTTGACAGGAAGCACTGTCTGTCACCCTATGAATCAGTCGGAGTCTAAGAACACATCTCATTCGGCTCGGAGCAGGTTTGAGGCTCAAGGACTTAGTTCTTTCGCTTCAGGGGTTCTCTGGGTCTTATGATAATAATAAATAAATAATAATAATAATCCTTGCATTTGACATTGTGCATTTCACAATTCTAGACATCTCAAAGCGCTTCACACAATATACTGTGAATTCAATTGACTGTAAAATCTTTGTGAAACAGCCGAATTGCACACAGCAGCATCCCACAAACGATCGTGGATTGAAATGACCAATTTATTATTGTGGGGTGTTTATTTTTAGGGATTATTATTAGGCGTGTGTGTGTGTGTGTGTGTGTGTGTGGAGTAAGGAAACTTGCCCAAGATTTCGCCCTAACCTGACCTGACCCGGCCTGGATTCGAACACAGGCCTCACGCTTGTAAGGCGAGCTCTCTAACCACTGAGCTCTCTGTTATCTCTCTGTTCTGGCTGATCCCCCCCCCCCCCCCCCCCCACACACAAATATACAGTCAATTCACTTTTACAGGGCAAAACCTAAACCTTGGGCAAGCTTTCTTATTCCACACAAACACACACCTAATAATAATCCCTCCAAAACAATAATAATTTGATCATTTCAACCCACGGATGTTTGTGGGGGAGATCGTCTGTCGTGTTTCGCTCTCCCACACCTACATATATATATATATATACAGTCAATTCACTTTCCGGTATATTCTTTTGAGACACGGTCTAGAAGACGTGATAAGACTCTGTATCAAATGCCGGCGTGGTTATTACGATGATGTTATATCGGTGCCAGTCGTTGCCGCCTTCGGGTTCAACCCGAACACAGGCAAAGAGGGGGTGCGGAGGCAGGGACAAGAGATTCAGATTCAGTCAAATCTGCTTCAATTACATGTTTATTTATTTGTTGTTATTGTTGAATACTCCCCCCCCCCCCCCACCCGCCCTGACCGAGCAGTACCCCTCCTCCTCTGACTGCGCTGCCCTGAGTCCCAGGACGCGCTTTGCGCCTCCTCACTCCCTTCCCTCTATTTATTGATAGATTTATTCACCGCCGCTTCTCTTTGTGTTCAGGAGCCAACGGGCTCCTTGCCGCTTCGCACCCGTGAACTTGTAAACAGTATCCATCCGCCTTAACGTCCATAGGACATTTTTACGCCTTCAAATTCACTCGCGGTCGGAGATTCTCTATGGAAGCCTCCCCACCCCTCACACAATATTTGCAATAACCGTTGATTGTGGTTTGTTGTTTCGGGTTCGGATGCTGAACCGCTGGTGTTTAGGAACTATTTGTTTGAATTCTACCATTTGACTTCGAGGGGAGACGATGGGAGCAGGGGGCGCTGTGGGCTTCGTGTGTTTTAATTCCAGCCGAAAGCAAGCAACCCATTACAGGAGTATGATCTTTTTATATAGTTTTACATAAACTCAGTAAGGTTTTGTGCTTGACTGCTTGCTGAAGTTAAACAACCTTTCATTCCTCCTCTCCCCCCCCCCCCCTTCCCTTGTTCGAATGGTACCCTCGCAAACTGTAAACTCGGTTCACGCCCCCAAACCACGCACTGTCCCAGATGACTGGGGCAAGTGGGCGGGGCTGGGTAACCCGAGATGATTGACGGCAGCTTTGGCCAATCCACGCGCGATATCCGCTTAGCACAGACTGGAGTCGACACTGATTGGACGTTGGGGACCAACGGGCGCATGAAGGAAGAGGTGGAGGGGGGGGGGGAGTGTGTATGCGAAGGGAGGAGGGCGGGTCCTAGAGGAGCGTAGTTGGAGAGAAGAGGAGGGTGGGCACGGAGGAGGGGTGGGGGAAGGAAGGAGGAGGTTCTGGGAAATGTAGTCGTTTGCCGAGCGAGCTGAGGGCTGTTTAGGAAACAGTAGAACCACAACTCCCGTTGTGCTTTGCGCCATGCGCATGCGTCCTTTCCCCCACCCTCGGTATATAAAGCAGTGTCCGGCCAGCTGTAGGATCAGTCAAGTGGGTGAGTGGGGAGGGAAGTAGGTAGGCAAGCGAGCCACTTAAGCAGGGGTTGGCGGTGAGGATGGGTTAGTTACTTATTAGTGAATGATTGAAGGAGAGAGGACTTCAGGTGGGAAAAGGGACAACACACACACATTGGAGAAAACTTCTCAAACAGCCTCTGACAAGACACTAGTCCGGGTCAGGTTGACAGTAGAGACTCTCCTCCAAGAGAGATACCACCCTCACCTCTCCTTTCACTCTCTCTTTCGTTGTCCCCCTTCCTTACTTCAAAGTGGGGGTGGGGGGGGGGGAAAGAAGGGATAGAAAAAATGGGTGATCAGTTGTTCCTGAAGCCGCTGTTGTACGCTACGGAGCTGGGCGAGCGAATGTGTCAGGGTGGCAAGTGTCCAACCCTGAGGGAGGTGGAGGAGAGGGTGGCCAAGAGGTCCCTGGTGGCTCAGATGCCCCTACAGAGTGGCGAGCACCAACAGCGTGAGGGGAGGCAGCCTCAAGCGCCTCCTCAACCTCAACCTTCTCCACCACCTCCTCCTTCCCCCACTCGGGGCTGCCAGCTCAGGCTGCCCAAGAGGAAGCACCGGAGGCGACCGTCCAAGAAGAAGCGCCGCTGGAAGCCTTACTTCAAGCTGACGTGGGAGGAGAAGAAGAAGCTGGACGAGAGGGAGAGCGTCAGGGCGGCCAAGACCAGGGCCGAGATGTTCGCCAAGGGCTTCACGGTGGCGCCTTACAACACCACCCCAGTTCCTGATGGACGAGCACGACCGTGAGGAGCCCGACCTCAACCCCGGCTTCTGCCCCAGCGCCGTCACCGCCGCAACCACAGGCGGAGCGCCGGCAAAGTGGACGCTGACAGCAGCGGCGAGGACGACGAGCTGCTGCTGGAGGAAGAGGAGGAGGAGAGCGGCAGTGATGGCATGGGAGGCTCGGGCAGCGAGTTCCTCCAGAGGGACTTTTGCGAGACCTACGAGAGGTACCACGCCGAGACCCTGCAGAACATGAGCAAACAGGAGCTGATCCGAGAGTACCTGGAGCTGGAGAAGTGCCTGTCCAGGCTGGAGGACGAGAAGAATCGGCTGAGGCGCCGGCTGGAAGCCACCGACCTCCAGAAAGGATTGGAGTTGGGTTTGGAGCCCAAGCTGCAGCCCCAACTCGGGGTGGGGGGGGAGGAGGAGGAGGAGGAGGAGGTCCAACGCGAAGTGGAGAGGCTGAGAGCAGAGAATCACAGGCTGGAGAAGGAGAACGAGCTGTTGTTGGTGTGCCGGAGGAGAGAGGGGGGAGAGGAGAGAAAAGTTGCCGGAGATCGGGGAGTGAAATGAAAGAACTTGGAACTTTCTCTGTCTTTTGAGGACATTTTAATCGGCTCGCTGTAAATATTTTAATGTCTGTAAAGCGTTTTATATATATATATACATACATATATATAAAAACACCAATGCAAAATGGTTCATTGTTTTCTTGTCAAAAAGTATATGTGTGTGTATATACTGTGTATATATATATATATATATACACACACACACATATATATATATATATTCCTGTGTGACTGTTGAACTTTTATGATACTTCTGAGTGTGAATGCCTTTCTCGTCTTTTTCTTCTCACCAAAACTGAGTTTTTTTTTAATAGTGTGATATCCCAGCCGCTTTCTAACTTTCCCCCCTGAGTCTTGGATGTCTTTGACGATGTGATTCTTTTTAAAAAGAAAAAATATATAATCGGTATATGAGGACTGGTGTAAACTTGATACGTTTACATTAGTCAACTTGCCAAGTTGAACAGCGACTTGACTGACTGGCGTTGTGTCCACACCCTCTTCCCTCCCCTCACTTTTTTTTACACACACACAAATGTCACAACTCTGGCAACGTTTTCTAGCCATAACTTATCACGGCTCCCAACTTCTGCCCTTTTAAAACGCGGGTGAATGTAAACGTTTCATTCCCATTTTTGTAGTATAGTTACCTAATATGCAGGCGCAAGCTAAAAATACCCTCTTTCAACCCACCTCCAACCCACTCAGCTTCCAACGTTGAGTTGAGCACATTGGGATGGGAGGGAGGCATTGGCGTGAGATCTACCAACGTTTGCATTGGAATGGATGATCAAATGGGTGTTGGATATGCTCTTTAACGATAGGTGCACGGTAACAATGGGGAAAACGCGACGTTGACACACACACACACACATTTCATGGAAGTTTTTATTTTAATTTTAAATTTGCAATATGAGTAAAGGTGTCATGGGGGACCGTGTCGAGTAAGGAATTTATCTTGAGAGAATGGCGGTCTGACGGTTCCTTCACATCCCTGGAGGCAATGGAGGTGTGGAGTTCCCAATCCAAATAAGACGAGATCTGGAGAGCAGTAAACAAAGGAAGACCACACTCTTTAAGGCTCAGTTGGTGTTGCCTAACGATTGGAGTAGAGGTAAGTGAGATCAGAGGAAGGGATTGATTGGATATCGGTAGCGATGGACGAGGATAAGGGGGAGGGTCTTGGCTTGCTCGATAGTCACTTATTGCAGCTTCATTTTTGCCTAGATTTTGTACGACACCCCAAAGCCTCGCGTTGAAAAGAAATGTAGGAATTTCTTCCAGGGTGGGTGGGTGGGTGGGAAACATCCCCAGCGTGTTAAAACGCTTCTGCATAAATCTTCAGTTCCTCTGTGTACAAACCTACAGGAACTGGCTCACGAAATCATTCCGAGTAATTGGGACAATGATGGGATCATTTTTCAAATGTGGATTGGCTGACTGGATGTGGGGGACGGGAGAGTGACAGGGAACTCACACATTGTAAACACATGAATATCATCTATTGAACAAATGTGGAATTAATCTTAAATTACCTCCCCCCCCCCCCCCCCCCCCCCACACACACACACATCACATTCCACTATTTTTTCAGACAATTATCGTAGTTTATTTTTCTTTCTCAGTGGCAATTGATTGAGATGTTCAAATTGAATCCCTCATGTATCCCCAGCCATTTCCAAGGTGACCATCTTGAGGTGGCAATAGTGCTCCTAGTCCCTGCCCCCACCCCCCAGAATAAACAGGGTTCATAGCTCAACCGTGAGTCCGGAAGACTTACTGTGGGGTGGCAACAATCTGGTGGTAGATAAGACTTGTCTTTGGTTGAAAACTAATGAGTTTTTGCCTTTGTAACAGTGCTAGTCAAGACTGGCATCCAAAGGGATCAAATTAAGTATTTTTTGGCATTGCCATCTGTTTTAAGAAACCTTTTTTTTTACTGGACGTTGGACACCAACGGGCGGAGTGAAGGAAGAGATGGACTGGATGTAAATCAGTACAGAACAATGAAAATTAAAGCAATCTCATCCACAACCTGGTTGGTTTACAATCTCTCCCACTTCCTCAAACCGGCAGTCTTCTCTGCTGCTCTTCGAGCTTTGGTCTAACTCAGGTCATCTCCCATTGGTGGCTGAGCCTACAAACCACCCTTCTCTCTGAGAATCTCCAAACCCTTGCTTGCACCTGCTCCCCTTGCACCCTCCCCCCCCCCCCCCCATGTATAATTTGATCAATATCTCTGATGGTAGTCAAGAATTTTCAAACCTTCAGAATAGGTGATGGTGAGAGTCCACATTGTGAAGTGGCTGGTTGTTGGCGATCGGATCCAAAATGCTTTTGGTGATACAATTATCGAATAGATAAATCTCTGCTGGTAGCACTCTGACCAAGTCTTTGGTTGGAGTACCAGATGTCGGAACACTATACATCTTAGGGAAAGTTATGATTTGAACCTGTTTGCTTTAATGCTGGTTGCACCAATTCATTGTGAGCAATTACATCTGTGGTATCGTAGCTTGTCCTTTGCTTGGTATTCCCTGTAGTAGATGACCCACCTGATTCTAGCAATTAACCTTCCGCGACATCTCTTTCCAAGATTGAAGAGCCTTATCTTATTGAATTGTTGCTCTGGGGTCATTCGTAAAATAATATATTCTTGACTCGCCTCTACACTGCCTCTGAGATTTGAAAATCCCACATATGTCATGGAAACCAGTATGGTACACCACCCTCCAGAGGTGACCTGACCGGAGCCCTAAAACTTGAGCATTAATTCTGGGAATGAAGTCTCACCAATCTCACTAATGTCACATGTAGATCACAGAAACAAATTGCAGGTATTGAGGGCAGGCTTCTTGCAGAAACTCATAGATGAAGTGTACAAGCTTATTATGGAGAGGCAGCTCCTTGAAATATTTCCAATTCCAAAGATTTTCTCCACTAGTCGAGGAATAATTTGTGTGGAAATATTAGACTATTCAAACTTGTCATATTCATAGATAAGACTGAATTGCAGAATATTCCATAATTCTGTGCAATCTTAAATTGTATGGCACAGTAGTCATGGGGTTAAGACTAAATTACATCATGAATTTTAATAAAACCCCAGCTTGCTTTATTTCCCCAAAATCTTATTCGTTTTTTTCAGTGCCTGGCCACTTTTAAGATACCTTTTTTTGCTTTCATATTCCCCAACAAAACAGTCAATTCACTTTACAGTATATTCTGTGAAGCTCTTTGAATCATCTCGAAGACATGATAAGGTGCTATATCAAATGCAAGGATTATTATTATTATCCATCTGCCTTTTTTTAAACAGTTTTATCCATGCAATGGCCTTATTTCTCCCCATTTTTGTGCTGAACTCCTTTGTTAAGCATGTTTACTCTGTGCCCATAGCAATGGAGCTTTGAAACAATTCAATTTTCTTCCAACATTCTATCCAATAAAATTACGTCACTGTATCAATGGCAAGCGAGGTGGTTTTAGCTGGTTAGACTCCAGCAGTTACCCCAACCTTGGGGTCCCCAAGCCTCAGCTCTTGCCAACCTGCACTAAATACTTTCCGGAATTAAGTAAACAGGATGCTTCCCTCCAGGGAAAGCACATTGCATTCCAACAATCTATCTCCGGGATTTCCATGTGTATGTGGGATGCATAGAATTCCCAAGTTGGTTGGGTACACTTAAGCACGGTGATGTGTTTCCGCACCTGGCTGACCCAAAATAAATTACCCTGAAACTGCTATCCCAAGTTTGGGTCCAATGCTTTTACTTTCGCTTAGTCTGTTATCTGTCACCAACTACGCTGGGGGGAAATTCCCTGAACATTATGATTTGGTGTCTTATCATCCTGTAGAATTTCAGATTGTAGCCCAGACTAATGGTATGAAAACCCCTTCTCTTGTGTACTTTTCGCAGATCAGGGCGAAACCTTGGGCAAGTTTCCTGACTCCATGCGCCTAATAATAATCCATCCAAAAAAAAACAAAAGAATAGATCATTTCAATCTACGACTATTTGCGGGACATTATTGTTAGGTATGTGCTATTGGCTGCCGCATTTCGCCCAAATATACAGTCAATTAGCTTCACAGTATATTATGTGAAGCGCCTTGAGACATCGATAAGATGTGAAAAGCGCTATATCAAATGCAAGGATTATTATTTGTAGAAAGTAGGCAAATGTCACACTGATGTAGAAGGTGTGCGTTATTTTTCTGAGATGTCAGATATCCTAGAAGGAGATTTGTACCCAATTGTACTACACATGACTCCAAAACTCAAACTGGTTGCCTGAAATCTCCAGGACCAAAATGCCTTAAAAGATAAACTTGGAATAAAACAGTAATAAATTTGTTTGTGCCATTGTGGAATTACACAATGCTACGAGCATGTCAAATATTGTTTTTACTGCAATACTGTGGATTTTACAACATCAGTTTAAAAACTGGCAGGCCAGGAAGCTGTAAATTCTTTTGTGTAGCCAGCGCTGAAAGTAACACAAACCTTCTCAACAAAACTGAAAGAGTGAGACATTCTTGAATGAATTCAAATATTCGAGTGGCAGATTCTCTTATCAAAATTTAAAGGGATGATCCACTTGTAATTGAGGTTAGATGTACCTTGAACTGTTTCTCAACACAATCTTCCAGCAGATTGTGACTTTGCCTTTCATCTAAAAGTAAATGATAGCATATTTGAGCAAGCCTTAGGCAAGTGACCCTCCAGCTATGATCCCGCCTGTCCAAGTGTAACTTACCTTAGCTGAGCAAGACTTTCAGCTTACAGAGTTTGGGAAGCACTGCATTGTCCTGTCCTTCCGATAAACTGGTAATTTACTTCATGGCTTTTTGTAGGAGGCCTTTTTTGCGTACACAGTCACCTACAAATTGTATATTCACCACACTTGACAGCAATAATTGAAGAGCATGGAGATGTTTAAACAATGTCGCAAATTAAATTTCTAATTGAATTTCTCTACCTAAAAGCTTTAGTTTTGAGACCAATTTGAGAGATTACTCTATAAAATTCACATTTCATCTGGAAGGATATACTGTATAGTGTATTCTGTGTTTTCACACTTGTAATTGTAAAACTATTGATGAGATTACCATGTATACCGCGCTCCCCCACTACCCAAATTGGCATAGCCCAGAGATGTAACTCGCAGATGCCTGTACAAGCATGACGAGATGCTATCCTATGTGACGAGTGCTATATAAATGTAAATTGTTCAACAACGTTACATTCAAATCAGTGACGGAAAATGGGGGTAAAGTCTTCATGGGAGTGGGAAAGGATTCTGACTAACTTATGGAATGCAAACTTTATTACAAATGTATGCATCTAGTTGTATTATATGGTATCCCATCTGCTATTCAAGACATTCTCCCATCTCTATCAGTATTAAGTTCATTCTATTCAGGGCTGGCCAGATAGAACGCAGTGTGTGGAAGGGTGGTGAGGGGGAACCAGGTCTGCACTTTTCTGTTACTATTATTAGACCTTCAGGTAATGGAACCCATGAGAAAATGTTTCAACCATTCACCTGCTCTCTTGAGTGTCAAAGTGTTGACTGAATGGAGTTTTTCGATGAAATGGTCATTTATCTCATTGCTATTTATGGAACGTTGCAGAGTGTTTGCCTACAAAGAAAATCCACTACCCTTGATTGTAATTACTTCTTATTCTCTTCCAGATATCTTATGCGTTACATCAAATGCACAGACTATCATTAATTATTATTAAAATGACCGCATAACAATTTGCAATCATATAGCACCCGCCATGTGGGTAGTCTCTTGAAGTGCTTAACAGTCAAAGACGCAGGTCTTCAGTTAAGACAGTTAAGGTGAGGAGATTTACAAATCAAACAACTTGTATTTACAAACTGTATACACACTTTCTACGTTGGCTAATGTCTCATAGTGCTTCACAGTGATGGATAAACACTGATCAAAGGGGAGATGTAGAGGAAATTTGGACACTACTGTACCAATATCTAAATTCCAAATTTTCAGAATTTTTGTTTATTCAGGGGACAAGGAGCAAGCCCCAAAAGGGACAGGGACGAAGCCCGAATTAGCAGAGTGGACAGCAGGACAGGATTGTGGCTGGTTGCCCAAGAATATTAATCAATCTGCTGAGTGAAGATATGTAATTTTTAAAAAATTGGGGTGAGCATTGTTTGTGCTTCCTCCTGACCTTAATGTACGATTAGAATTATTACGTCCCAGCCTGGCTCAGTCGGTAACATTCACACCTCCGCATTAGAGGATTGCAGGTTCAAGCTTCACAAGTCAGGATGTCGAGGGCACAATTAAGGCTTAGTGCTGCTTCTTCCGAGTGCATCTAACATCATCACTGATGCTGTTTGCTGCGTGCAACAACAAAATAACATTTACATAACGCCTTTCACATTCAACTTATTTCAACAACAAATTACATTTTAAGGTGCAAATTGCGCACCATGTTCACCTACAAAATGGTCAATTGATTTTACAGTGTACTCTGCAAAGCGCTTTGAGACGTATCGCCGACACAAGGTGCTGATAAAGTATTGTGGAGTCCTGTAGCTCAGTGGTTAGAGCACTCACTTTACAAGCGATTCCAGACAACAACAACAACAACAAAATTACATTTTCAGTTTGACTTTCATGTTGGAACGTCCCAGGGCGCTGAAAGGTAAGGTCGGGTGGAATCTTGGGCAAGTTTCTTGATTTCACACTCCTACCAATACTAATCCCTCAAAAAAAAGCACATTGGTTAATTTCAACCAAAGATTGTTTATGGGGACACTGTTTGACGCTGTGCGCAATTGGCTGTCGCGTTTCGCCCACAAAATATACGGTCAACTCGCTTTACAGTATATCCTGTGAAGCGCTTTGAGACGCCTAGAAAACATGATAAGGTGCTATGTCAAATGCAAGAATTATTTCTATCAAATGATTATCAATCTTAGTTCATTTTGAACGCCCTGTGACTTACAGTGGAGTAGCTTGGTGGGGGGGGGGGATAAGTGGGCAGATATTTGCGATTACTCATTACCATGAAGCACATTATTTTAAAATAATGCTTATGTGTGTGTGTAAGTCTCTGTGTATGTGTGTGTGAGTGTGGTGCCGTTTGCATCGCCTTGACAGGGGATCAGTACGACACGACGCGGCCTTCGTGCGTTGGGTTCTCGGCACAAACTTCAGCCGATACCCGAGGCTTTTGGGCCTAAATTTTAATATGAATTTGTCCTCTCTTCCCCCTTCTCTCTCCCGCCCCCTCCCCCCTCCTTATTGCAACCCCTCCCCGTGGCTATTGATTTACATTTTCATTCGGGCTTCTGATTTTTCTAACCGCGGTTTGAAACTTTCGAATAAAAACAGAATTCGGGTGTCCGCCACGCCACACCCCTCTCCTCCTTCCGCCGCCCCCCCCCTCAACTCACGGCGCACGCGCGCCCAGCCCCACGCGAGGAGCCAACGGTCGCTCTTCCAACCCGGTCACGTTGGACAGCCTCGGACCGGACCCATTTCCCACCCCACTGAGGGTTCAACTGTCAACCACACTAGGCTGGACACATTAAAATCGTCGTAACAGAAAGGAGACACCGTGGGAAAACACATCAGTTGCTGTTTCTAACAGTAGACGTTAGTCGCAAAGATCTTATCTGCACGTCGTTGCTTTGTGGGTGGTTTTCTGCTCTTCCCCCCCCCCCCTTCCAAGGAAGTTGAATGGTAGCGCCGCAGGATTAATTGGGACCTGGAATAGGGGCGGTACACGTGGATTTTGATTGACGGCAGCATGGACCAATCAACCGTCACGATTCTGTAGGCGGGTCTCAGTGGTCACCAACCAACGAATAAAACAAGCGAGTCTAGCGGGTGGCTGCCGTTGACTGGCTTGCAGTGAGATCCCAGCGACTCTGCCGCACTGACTTGTGGGAGGTGTAGTCCCCACGTGGCAGATTGCGTTGCAGCCCAGCCTGGAGCGAACTACAGCTCCCACAAAGTAACCCACATGACACGCTCATGCGCACTGGCGCCCGTCAGCCCTTTATATAAAGCGGCCGCCCAAGTAGCTGGAGCATCAGTTAGTGGGGGGAAAGGCAGGCAGGTTGGTCGGTCGTGGCTATTTGCATGTGGGTATCGTAAAGCCCCTTCACTGTCTAAAAGAAACGAGGCACACAAACAGGAACGCTCAACTCAGTTGGGTGGCTGGGTGGGGGAGGGGAGAGGGTGTGGCGGCGTTTAACGGAACTTTTAATAGAGGTAGAGGGGCTAAAAAGTTCGTTGGGGGTCGCGGTTGAAATGAGCGAGCCGGTCGTTCTCGCCCAAGCGGGTGTGGGGCCAGTGCTGGCGGCTGCGGCGACGACGATGGCAACAGAAACAACAGCAAGCAGGCAGCAGGAGGAGGAGGTGGAGCCGCGCGACCAACCGTCGGCGCCTGCGCGAGAGCAACCGTCGGCGCCTGCGCGGGAGCAACCGTCGGCGCCTGCGCGTGACCAACCGTCGGCGCCGACCGTTGGGGGTGGCGCGGACGGCAGAGGGCGAGCGTCTCCTCAAAAAGCGCGCGGCGGCGGTGGCAGCGATGGCGGACAGCAACGGCGGCCACAACAACAACATACGCCGGGTAGCGACGGGGAGGTTCCCTCTGCCCCAGGCAAGAAGAAGCACCGGAGGCGACCGTCCAAGAAGAAGCGCCGCTGGAAGCCTTACTTCAAGCTGACGTGGGAGGAGAAGAAGAAGCTGGACGAGAGGGAGAGCGTCAGGGCGGCCAAGACCAGGGCCGAGATGTTCGCCAAGGGCTTCACGGTGGCGCCTTACAACACCACCCAGTTCCTGATGGACGAGCACGACCGTGAGGAGCCCGACCTCAACCCCGGCTTCTGCCCCAGCGCCGTCACCGCCGCCAACCACAGGCGGAGCGCCGGCAAAGTGGACGCTGACAGCAGCGGCGAGGACGACGAGCTGCTGCTGGAGGAAGAGGAGGAGGAGAGCGGCAGTGATGGCATGGGAGGCTCGGGCAGCGAGTTCCTCCAGAGGGACTTTTGCGAGACCTACGAGAGGTACCACGCCGAGACCCTGCAGAACATGAGCAAACAGGAGCTGATCCGAGAGTACCTGGAGCTGGAGAAGTGCCTGTCCAGGCTGGAGGACGAGAACAACCGCCTGAGGCTCCGGCTGGACGGTAAGAAGCAGGCGGCCCGGGGCCCGGACGGAGCGGGCGGCCCGCGGGCCAGCGAACTGGAGTTGGAGCGGGAGCTGGAGAAGTTGCGGGTCGAGAACCAGAGGCTGCTGAAGGAGAACGAACAGTGCAAACAGGAGAGAAAGCTTCCGCAGGAGTAGTGCGGAGTGAGCCCAGCACATGTTCTATGTGTGTGTGTGTATCTCTCTTTCCCTTCACCTTCCTCCCTTCCCTCCCCTCCTTGAGTGAGTGAGCTCTGCACCCCTGTAAATATTTTTAGTCCCTTACCTTTGTATAGTTTCTGAATTTAATTGTCATTTTTTGTTGTTTTGTGTGTTTTTTTTACTTTCATCTTCTCGTTCTGGGGGGGTTTCAATTTTTTTCTCTCTCGTTGTTTTGCGAGTTAATCGGTTTGCTTTTGCTATATTAAAAAAAACTATATACAGTAAATATTAAAAAGAAAGTGGGGGAAAAAAAGTTGGTGCTGGTTTTTGAACCTCTCACACGGCTTGACGTCTGGTTTAAAGTGATGATAATTTCTCTCACAGGTAACAATGACCTTCCCTATTTTCCTTGAACACTTGTTCCAAAGTACAAATTTAGATCGAAGTGTACAAATGGTAGGTCTGACAAAATCCTGTAACTCAAGGGTTTTATCAGTTTGAAGCCCTCTGCATGTCAGACACTTAATTTACCCCCTTTGGCCTTGCTTTCAAACGTCACCGTAAAGGTTTTTAAAAATTTATTAATGTTTTGTACACACTTCTGTAAACAACTTCCATCAAAAGGTGCATCAACCGAAACCAATTAGCCCAATGTTCTGTAGAAAGTTTCAAATGCAATGTCTTGCTTCTGATAGGGATTTGGGAGTCTTGTGTATATGTGCGTGTGTGTTAATGCATCAATCCATCTTGAGTTTTGTAATTAACTTTTTCTTTAAAAAGAGGAAACTCTTCATTTGCCTAGAAAGTATAAAGCTGTACGAAGTACATTACATACCGCAATTTTTGTTTTTACTGTTAACACAAGAAGCTGGATTACCTTCCAATCTTGCTGAAGAGACCATTTTTTTAAAAATGGGGAATATTTCCAATGTGTGCCTTTCAATGGCTGCATATTCCATTACTAAGAATAAAATTAGTGTCTCTTCCTCTCTAAACTTGATCTATTGTCTTATTAAAATATATTAAATCTTCAGGGTTCTTACCAACAACACATGACTGCTGGTGCTGTTTCATATGAGGAGCTACAAAATGTCTCCCTGTGGAGACCTGTGTATTATTAGACTAGAAGGGCTGGGAAGATTCCTGAGTTCAAATGACAGTTCTCCACTACTGCTTCAGTCTAAAGTGAGGTAGTTCTTTTCGTAGATTTTGGCAATAATTATTATAGACTTGCATATGGGTGGTGTGTAACAGGGAAGGATTGAGGTAGCATTCTTGACTGTAAAATCACTTTCAAAAGTCTTTGTGGTTTTTTTAAAAGAGTACTTGCCATTTAACCGTAACTTATAGGTCTACAATATACATATTCACTACACTTTTGACAGCTTTGATCAATGTGGGAAAAGGGAGCTGACGCTTTTGTATCTTGGGTGGAGGGGAATGATACACAAGCACCAAGGTGACGTATTTGGCAGTTGGGTTTGGGTTGATTAACCCATTAATTCCAAATTCCATTAATCTGTTTCCTAGCGAGGTGTATCCAAAGCACTATTGATGAGAAAGAACCAGATATTCTGCATCATTGGCAGGGTTTGGAGAAACAGAGTAGACAAGGCAGGGATTCTTCCAATTTGGCTCCTGTTAATCCTGCAAAGCAATACTAATAGATCCGTTTGCCAGATCCTGTTCATAATGACAAGCGGTGGATTAATCGGGTGAAGCTCCAATTCCACCCCCAACAACTGGGTCTTGAAGCATTGGTTATTGTCCACCTGCACCACAATAATAATCCTTGCATTTCCCTTATCATATCTGAGACGTCTCGACACGATTCACAGAATGCACTAAAAATGAATTGACTATTTTTGCAGTGAAACGCACCAGCCAATTGCACACAAATGTTCCTGGGTACCTTCCTCAGGGAATAATGTTCATTCTACTCTGCTTCTGGAAAATTTCCATCAATATATTGGACTCTTATTTGATTTGGAGATTCTGGGGGAAGGAATTCGAAACCAAATGGGTATCTACACAATGGACAATCTAGAGTGAGTTTTCTGAGTGGCCTATCATTCTCTTAATTTTAAGTATTGGGATTCTTAAATTTCAGTCTTCCAAGAAAGCAGTTTCTAACAAAGCAGTTTAGAAATTCAGACTGAGTAAGAATTTTCCATAGTTCAACATGATAAATTCTCAGACTGAGTGGTCTTATGAACTGGGGTAGAATTTGGGGTTTCTCTAGCCTGCTTTATTTGTAAATGTCAAGAAATATATGGCACCAGCAAATGTCCACATTACTAAAACAACAACTACTTACATTTATATATCACCTCACATGCAGAGTAGAGTCTCCACATCTTGACAGTGACAGAGCCTGACACAGAGCCTATTACTAAAATTAGCAATTGTTTAATGCAATGTTTACACTGCCAAAGAGCCATGTAGAGATCTTTACATGCTAAAATAACTCCATAAGCTTAAAATATTCACAAAGGGATAAACTATCCAGGACCTTTTCAGCGACCCAGCCTATCCCAATTGAACTGCCTTTCGCAAAAGGAATTCACTTTCCCTCCAGAGGCTCAGGGATATGTTTGAGCATGTCTTTCGGTGGGATTTAATGGGTGAGCAGATAGTGATTACAACTACTAATATGAAGCCTGACTTCTGAGGCAGAAACTCTGGATAGCACGGAGAGAATGTCAAAGCTTCATCAGTGCTGAATAGTGTCTGGTATATCTACCGATATACCAGACACTATTCAGCACTGATGAAGCTTTGACATTTAGTAATATATTCACATTGATATACCAATATTGGAAATTTGAATTATCGGTAGATCGGAAAATTCGGTATTAAAAAAACAGTATATCGCAAAACCAGAATATAGTGTCTGGCGATATATGGTTATATCGGTATAATACAAACTTTTTCAACTTGCCTTGTCGCCGGCATTGCAAACTTCCTGGGCCTAGAGCACGGAATGCGCACGCACATCCGAATGCGCGCGCATACACGGATAAAAAAAAACTGGTGATATCGCTATATCGGTATATATCAATATGAGCCCACCGATATATCTATATCGGGAAATTTCCTTATCGACGGACCACAGTGATGAGTTTATTCACTGAAACCTTATTTAGCTAGGTTTAGTTTTCAGCCATGAGGGGCCAATGCTACTTACTATTGCCACTACCTTTGGCTACATTTTAAATTGGCTAATACATTTCAGCCACAAATATAGTCAATTCACTTTGCAGGACATTCTGTGAAGCGCTTTGAGATGGCTCAATGACGTGATAAGGCGCTAGATCAACTGCAAGGTTTGTTATTATTACTACTGATGTTACATTATATAATTTTTACTGACAGGAATTGGTGGACTTAACAATTTGTCTGGGATATAATCTTGCATCAACCAGCCCCGTGGATGTGTATGTGAGACTTATTTGAAAGGGTGTTCAGTCAAAGTCAAAAGCAGGCTGCCCAGTACTGGTTTTGATTACTCTTTGTGCCCATTCATTCCCTCCTACGTATTTTGTGGGTGAAACGCAGTAGCCAATTCTGCACAGTGGTGTCCCAACAAACAGTCATGGATCTGGCAGTGAACTACCAACTGTGTTCCTTCTTATTGTTCGGTTAACTTACTGCGAAGTTAGCAGTGTAAGAACAAGGAAACTTACCTGCTTGACCCACCTGGTCAACAACTACACTATAGGATTCCATATCATACTCTAGGCTCAATTCTCAGCACTGTGCCAGTCTGATGACTCAATGATTCCCCCCAAAACAGTGCAAGGAAAAGGTGAGTGCTCTCCAGATGGTGACCTTTCCACGGATATACAAGGTAGGCCAGCACTATCAATTACGGTACTAGCAGGAAACCTTGCGTCTCTGTACAGGACAGCTAGAGCAGACGAGGAAGCTTAATAAACAATGACTGTGGCCAGGGTTATGTCGCTGGCATCAACGAGGGTGTGAACACATGGCAGAACAATAAATGTGAAACAGTTCCGTTAGTACAGTTTCTCGATAGCAATCAAGGTTAATGAGGGAGCAGGTGTGTCAATTTAGCTCAATTTGAGGCTGCAGCTCAGCACTGCATACACTGTTGGGGCTTGTCTTCTTTTAATTGGCGCATTAAAACAGGTTTCCGTCGGCCTGTTAAGATGGTCATTAAAGACTCATCGCTATCGAGACGGTGGAGGGAGTTCCTCCCAGAGTCTCGGCCAACGGCATTTCAGGTAAAGTGGCGATCGGATTCACGGCTGTTTGCGAGACTAAAAATACACCAAAAGGCAAACACGCCAGATTGAAGCCATTTATAAGTATGGCCTTTGGTTAAAGTCCCACTTTAAAATATAATGATATAATGGATATGTTAATGTCGTCTGTCTTGACTCATGTGTTTGCTGCTGGTTTTTTTTTTACTGTTTTGAGTTTTATTCCATGTGATTTTAGGGTATGTGACTGCTGAATGATATCACAACATGATGCTGTACCAAGTTTGGAATAAAACTCAGCCCCTGGTAGGCAGGCCCTCTCAGAGGTTCAGAGAAGCTCCCGGCCACTTCCAACTTTTGAGGCCCCTGGCCATTGAAAAAAAATGACGGTTAAGTTCCTATCACGGCCTCACCGTATTAAATAACTACAATATTAGGAAATTATCATTTAAAATTTATTTTAAACAAAGTTATTAAAACATATGTCAAAACGTTAAATCCTGTTTAAGGAGCTGAGAGTGTGTGTCATGCTTTGGTTCGAAAGGGTGGCATATAAAAACAACACGTCGTGAAACTTAACAAATGCCCCCCCAAAATTAACAAGTGTCTAAATTTGAGGCCTGCTTTGAGTTTGAGGCCTCCCCGAGCTGAATGACCTTCTGGCCTCCCCTCTGATTAGCCCCTGCTGGGAAGAGACTTGACGAGAGAGAGAGAGCCGCTATAAAAATAAGGTTTCTACAGTGTATAGCAATCTCAGGTGATTGAAAGAGACCACTGAGTCAACATCTGTGCTCCAGTTACACAATGACGATAGTGGGTATAGTGTATAAAGAAAGGCTAGTGTGTAGGATAACATGTCTCACTGTGTGGTAACATTGCAGCAAAATCAACATAGTTCAGACTGGGGAAAACTGCCTGTGTTTTTCACGCTGATGGCAAGTGCAGCTCGAGGAGAGTGACTCGGTGCTGTACTGTACAGCTGTCACGGCATTGGAACATCAGCCTGGATTAACAGAATTTGCTGATATACACGAAATAGGAATAACCAGCCTGTGGTCAACAAGTTGCATTTGAGTAGCGCCTCCCATGAAGGTTAGCGCCCTAGAGCGCTAGGCTGGCCGAGCACCATACAGAGCCTAACATGTAATCGCACATTAAATGTTAAGCTTATTATATTTATGTTTTATAGAAAACTCATAAGGCTGAAGACAGATTTTATTTTTTTAAAAAGGCCTTGTTTTTCAAATCCAGAAATTCGGGGCTGGGTAATTCCCATTGGAGCCCACTGCACTCCTTCAGAATCAATTCTACAAAACTTGCTGCTGTCTTTCCCAAGTTCATGTGTTGCTGTTTGGGGAAAAGCTTTGTAATGGAGGCAGATGATTAGTAATGCTTTTGAAAGTTCCTCTACATCACAACAGCTGTTTTTACTCCCAATTTTTTTTAAAAAAAAGCTGAAGCAACCCTTTTTCCATTGACCTACTTACCAAGATTCACAACTGAGCATCAGGCATGTTCTCTCTTTCTCTCCACCCCTCCCTCACCCACCCCCACACCAATACAAACAATACTCTCCAGTTGCCAAACAATATTAATAGCACTTTACAGCATGCACAGTATTGTTTCTCGATGATCGTATTAACTTAAAAAGATTTTGCAGGATATCACAAGTGCATCTTGAGCTGGGACTTGCAACAAATGCTGAGTAGTGTTGCTGAGCGCTTTGGAATAGACCCCCCACCCCAACGTTCCTCAGGAAGAATATCTTTATGACTAAGATATTTGGCAGTGCTGAGATCCCTCTATCTCTTATCAGCCTGTGTGGCTGATGAAACACAAAATTCATGCCTACAGCTGACAAGTGTTTTGTTTTACAAAATCTTTTTGTCCCAAGTGATCTCCCTTAAATACACATGCGTATACACAAGCGTATATTACATATACGCACACATATATGTACTGTACAAGTATGCACAGAATAGGTAGCTCCTTCATATCTTCAACCTGTTAGGAAGTAATACTAATAATCCTTGCATTTGATATAGCACTTTTCACATCTTCTGGATGTTTCAAAGCACTTCACAGAATACACTGTAAAGTGAATTAACTATATATTTGTGGGAAAACGCGGCAGCCAATTGCGCACAGCAGTGTCCCCCGCAAACAGTCATAGATTGAAAATGACCAAGTTATTATAGGTTTTTTTTGGGCGGTTTCTTATTCTGCTTGTGGAGTTAGGAAACTTGCCCAAGGTTTCACCCTGACCTGCCAAGATTCAAAACACAGGTCTCACGCTTGTAAGGCGCGTGCTCTAACCACTAAGCTTATGGGACTCACCGTATTTCTTCATGAGGTTAATGGCAGTTCATATGTATACACAGGTTTTCGTATATATATAATTATATATATATATATATAATTCATGTGCACATGCCTATATATACACACACACACCTTCAATCAGCTGGGAAATATTTCTTCCCTAAGGCTTTTATCACGTGAGGTTCGATGCAAGTTCATATTGACAATTTTAGGTCATCTCGCTCCTGGGGAAACAGGGGCTGGTGCTGTGTGATTTCTCCTCACAGTGTTATGATGTAATACCCTCCGTACCAAATACAAGGATTATTATGTTCATTATGAACATTTACCTGCGAGGCTAAACGTCTCTTTCTCTCTCGAGTTTGTTTTAGTCAGCTAAGCCCCAAGAATGCTTTGTACCCCTCATGTAATTCACCAGCTATCTTCCACCACTATTTTTAAAGGCTGGTGAATTTCTGAAGCCAAAGTAAATGCCAGACGGTTGTATTGAGGTCACCGTGTCTCCAGTTCAGCGGCAGGAACCTCAAAGGGAATGGGCTCTTGTGAGGCAGAACATCACAGGCTGCTAGGTTAATGTTGTAAGTGAGTTATGAGGGGGAGAAAAAAAAATCGCTCACTTCAAACCACGACCGTTTGTGGGGACCACTGCTGTGCGCAATTGGCTGCCGCGTTTTGTATATAGTATATTCTGTGAAGCGCTTTGAGATATCTGGAAGACGTGCAAAGCGCTATATCAAATGCGAGGATTATTATTTGAGGAAACTTTTGGCGTCCACCTTCAAGTCTGTGTGTGGGGATTAATCCCACAGTCTTCCGACTCAAAGGTGAAAGGCTATGGCTGTTGATCACCACTTACTTATACTCCCAGCTATCGAGGTAACGGAATGGATCCAGAACTAATCACAGGTGGAATGTTCCCGAAATTAGACCCGATTTATAAAATCTTGCGCCCCCCCCCCCCCCCCCCCAACTCTCCCCTCGGTGGGTTAAATCCGTTGCCCGCACTGATCATCTAATTACAGTGAGGCAGACTCGAATGCTACAATTTTCTCTGGTTTCTCAATCTAAAATTAGCTGTAATGTAATCGTTTTTATTCCCTCCCCTCGCACCCCCACCATCCCCTCGGAATTCTAAGAGATTATAAATAACTTGGTTCATGATCTCTCTGCCGCGAAATTGGTTTGACAGTCGGTCGCCGGGTTGAGTGGGGGGGCTCTCGTCCGCTCGGCCTCGTTGCCCCACACACGCCACTGTCCGTCCGATATTTCGCCCGCAAAATATAGAGTCACCACGCTTTACAGTGTTCTGTGAAGCGCTACGAGACGTCTCGAAGATGCGATAAGGCGCTGTATCAGGCGCAAGGATTATTATTCATGTCACTGGAGGGAGGGGATGGGAAAGCGAAGGAATTCTCTTCCCACTTCAGGACACAGAGATACCGATACACTGCCACTGTGTCGCACTGGGGTTTGTGTGAAATAAGAGTTTCGGCTTCTGTTGCGTTTGTGCGAATGAAATAAATAAATGAACGGGTTTGACTCCTCTGAGCAGTTTGTGTTATCGAGGAGAGATATTGACTTGCATTATAATAGGAGCCTTTGCCATACAATGTCCGGCACGTCAATTCCTGCATCTCTGTGTGAGCGTTGTCCTAACTGCATCCTGTTTAAAAGAAGCCTGAAGGCAGCAAACCCTGTCAGCTCTGTGGGAAGGGAGTCGTAAAACAAAAGGTTGGCTAGCGTTGTCGGAAACTGACACGAATATTCTGCAGCCAAAATATTTGTGACGAGAGAGAGAGAGAGAGAGAGACAGAGATCGGTGTCTGGGAGAGTAGGCTGGAGACACGCTTGCTTTTTAATTTAAAAACCAAAGAAATCTGCAATGGCATTACCAGTATAAACCTAAACGCAATCCTACAGCTCAGTGGTTAGAGCATTCGAGCAAGTGAGAAGACCAGGGTTTGATTCACGGGCTAGGCGAAACCTTGGGCAAGTTTCCTGACATCAGCTGCCTCTGTTTCCCCGGCTGTAAAGTGGGAAACCGCTTGTTAAGTCGACTGGCTTGTGGGACGCTGCCCCGCGCAATCGGCCGCCATGTTTCATCCACAAAATACACGGCCGATTCACTTCGCAATATATTCTGTGAGGCGCTTTGGGACGTCTCGCGACGAGGCGCTTGCATCCCCCAACGCAGTCACTACACGATTCGGCGACGCGCCCGAATCGGAAGTCTTTGAAAGTTGCATGTAAAGAGTGCCGGTTGCGTACTCGTTGCCTCCCTCGCTTGAGCCAACCCTTAGGCCGACTGTCCCTTGTGCTGCACGCGTGCCGAGCAGCGCAGCGCTGCAAACTGCGGCCGACAAGAAAGCAAATCCTCGTTGGGAAAAACTAAAATGGTGGTTACAAAAAGCAGTGTCTTTTAGCCATTCTGTGGACCAGCCGCTGATTTAACAGCACAGAACAAAACAGCCTTTGGATTCGACTGCTACTGCTACTCCCACCCACTTTCTCTTAACCCAATGGTTGTCTGTGCATCAGGCTAACTGCCTACAGACAGAACTCACTGCAGTCTCTCTCTCTCTCTCTCACACACACACACACACGTACACACAGAGATGGAGTTGAGTGCAATGTGGCAGAGGCTTTACGACTACAAGTCCCACAGTTCCAATGTCAGCAGCAAAGCTCCAGTCCGCACTGTGAGGCCAGCGACAGCAGGAAGAAAATCAAAGCCCGAGGAACAGCCTGAGAGGTCTGGAAGGAATCTCACGGCGAAAAATAAACGGAAACTCTCGCTGCGAACCGAACGTGAACTGAAATAACGGCGGCGAATAACACCGGTTTGCGCCCGCGCAAGACCCCGTCGATTCAATTTACGACACATTTGGGGGGGGGGGGGGGGGCGCTTCACCACAGCGAGCGCGAAATTACATTTGTCGCGCGCCCGAAACGTCTGACAGCGCTTCACAGGGCAGAGTGTAAATAATAACACGAAGAATAACCCTCGCATTTGATATAGCGCTTTTCACGTCTTCCAGACGTCTCAAAGCGCTTCACAGAATACATTGCAAAACGAATTGGCTGTGTGTCTATGGGCGAAATGTGGCAGCCAATTGTGAACAGTTCCCACAAACAGTCGTCGATTGAAATTTTATTATCTTGATTTTTTTTTGGGGGGGGGGACGGATTATTACCAGGTGTGTGTGGGTGTGGGTGGGTGTGGAGTAAGGAAACTTGCCCAAGGTTTCCCCCTGACCTGACCTGCCTGGATTCGAACCCAGGTCTCGCGCTTGTAAGGCGAGTGGCTCTAACCCCCGAGCTACGGGAGCTCCTGCCCGCCTGAGTGGAGTCACCGTGTACTCTGCGAGCCCCTCGCTGTTTGCGGGGCCGTCCGTCACTATAACGCAGGTAATTTCTCGGTGATCGGGAAGGGTGGGTTCTCCCTGCTCCAACGGCAGAGAGAGCTGGCAGTACTGGGGAGGGCAATGCTCAATGGGGAAGTGCGTTCCATTGCCAACTGTAACATAACCAACCGTCTCTGTTGTGCAACACACTCACAGCATTCTAACAGGGCATGTTATAGTTTGTTGGGGGTGGGGGGTGGGGAATGGCGAGATGATATATTTGCTGGAGGGTGATATGGAGTTGTGGAGGAGCTCAGTGGTTAGAGCCACTCGCCTTACAAGCGACAGACCTGGGTTCGATTCCGGGCAGGTCAGGGCGAAACCTCGGGCAAGTTTCCTTACTCCGCAGGCTGATTGATAAGCCCTCCAAAAAGAATACAGTAATAAAATTGGTCATTTCAATCCACGACTGTTTTGGGGGGAAACGCTGCTGTGCGCAAACGGCCGCCACGTTTGGTCCACAAATGTACAGTCGATTCACTTTACAGTACATTCTGTGAAGCGCTTTGAGACGTCTAGAATACGTGAACAGCCGCTATAACAAATTAAAGGATAATTATTATTATTATTATGATTCACACTAAATTGCAGTTTCGAGTGGGTTACGTCAGTTAAATCCAATTTATCATGGTTTTAATCCCTTTTTTTAAAAAATGATAATTTGGTCACTCAATCCACAACCGTTTGCGGGACCTCGCTCCGCGCAATTGTCTGCCGCGTTTTCACCCACAAACCACGCGGTCAATTCACTTCACAGTCTACCCTGTGAAGCGCTTTGAGACGTCTCGAAGACGTGACAAAGCCCTCTCTCAAACGCAAGTATTATTATTATAATAATTAAGATCCCCGGCCGCCATGTGTAGGTGCGAGTTGTTGTTGATCTCAGTTGGGTGGGGTGGGGGAGTGGGGTGGGGGGGGTGGGTGCAGTTAGTTTCAATGCGCTACTGGGTTAAGAAGAGCCCAAATTATGCCCAAATTAAGATCCTCGCTGCTCCGGCACCTCCCTCTGCCGTTGCAGCAACAATTCGGCTGCGCGTCAGTTCAACGGCTGGGACATTAAAGTGTGATTACATTGAACTCTTCCATTTGCAATAGGGTTTCTCTGCTGAGAATGCGCAGAGCTCTGGTGGGCTGCGTCACACTGTGGCAACATGTAGCATTGCAGCCGGCCTTATAAATAATCATGATCATCCTTGCATTTGATTTTCACGTCTTCCAGACGTCTCAAAGCGCTTCGCACAATATGCTGTAAAGTGAGATGACTGTATTTTTTTTGTGGGAGGCAGCCAATTGCTCACAGCAGCATCCCCACAAACAGTCCTAGATTGAAGGACTGGATTTTTTGTGAGGGATTATTATTAGGCCTGTGTGTGTGTGTATGTGTCTGTGTGTGTGTGAGTAAGGAAACTTGCCCGAGATTTCGCCCTGACCTGCCTGGATTCAAAACACGGGTCTCACGCCTGTAAGGCGAGCGCTCTAACCACTGAGCTACGGGGCAATGTATGTGTCCATCCAACATTGAGGCAACAAAACTCGGAAAATATAACCTGGAACCACTTAACGAGTTGCAATATTCTCTCTCCGTATTCTTGTGAAATCTGACGGTTAGCAGTCTTCGGAATTAGGTATATTTTAGCTCGTTCCCAATCATCCCTCCGTTCGGCAGTCTCCGGCCTGCTCCATGTTTCTTCAGCCTCTCTGCCACCCCCCCTCACCCTTTGGAACCCCATCCTACAATCCCATCGTCGCGCTCCTTCCCCCTTGGCTCCTTTGAAGGCACAACCCAGAGTTTGCCGTGAGGTGTAGTGACTGCATTTTGCAGTCGAACGCTGCACTCCGTTTGCGCTCGGCATTGTCCCACGGGCGGCCATGCGGTGCGTGGGCAGATTTTTTTAACCCGGAGGTTCGTCAGGCGGGAAGCTCTCTCCTCTTTACGATAATCGTTTGCATTTCGTACGGCGCCTTTCCTGATATCTCAAAGTGCTTCACAGGAGAGCGAGTAGTGACTGTGTACTTGCAGGCCAACGCAGGAGGCCAGTTTGTTATATTGCAAAAGCTTCACAAATAATGTGCCCAAGTTTTCACCTAGAAATGCACAGTCACTCCTTCTGACAAAAATGTGTGACGCGTTTTGAGACGTTCTGGGCGACTTAGGTCGCTGTATAAAGTATAAAAGAAATGTTATTAATATTATCAACGTGTCACGCTGACGAACTGCCAATAATTCCAGGGGAAAGGTTGGTTTGATGCTGTCGCTACATGATTAGTCGCATTTAGCGTAGATTATTGATGGCCAGTCATTGGCAGACTGTAAACTACATCCCCAATTACCAGACAGTCAATCCCGTGTCTCGGACTATCTTCTCTGTGGGACGCGTTGGGTAATTGAGTAAGAAGATACTCTCTATCTGTCGAGCTTTGACAGGCCGCTTAACACATCAGCACTTGAAGCGGCCGTATTGTCCGTGTTGGAGCTCGGTGGAGCTCCTGTGGCTCAGTGGTTAGAGCGCTCGCCTTACAAGCGTGAGACCTGTGTTCGAATCCAGGCAGGTCAGGGCGAAACTTTGGGCAAGTTTCCTTACTCCACACGCACACGCGCGCGCCTAATAATAATTCGCCCTAAAAAAAAATTGGTCATTTCAATCCACGACTGTTTGTGGGGGGGACACGCTACTGTGCGCAATCGGCCGCCGCGTTTCGCCCACAAACGTACAGTCAATTCACTTTACAGTATTATTCCGCTGAGCCCTGAACAATTTACGTCCAAATGACACTGAGGCGAAGGAAATGTTATTATGTATGCAAAACTGGCGGCTTCAAGGGCAAAGGGCTACGAGCTGAGCAATCAAGGGATTTGAATAGTGCGGGTGGGAGGGGAAGGTGTATTTGGATGGGGAGGCTTGCGAAAGCAAGTGTTTTCTCCCATATTTTACTCCACGTCGATTCTCACAAACCATGCTGTTTGCATAGGAGCACCATTGTCCATGAGTCAGGAGCGGTCGTGGGAAAGTCACCTTACGTCTCTTGAATAATAATAATA
This sequence comes from Hydrolagus colliei, assembly GCA_035084275.1. Classification (NCBI taxonomy): domain Eukaryota; kingdom Metazoa; phylum Chordata; class Chondrichthyes; order Chimaeriformes; family Chimaeridae; genus Hydrolagus; species Hydrolagus colliei. The sequence goes on from CM068768.1 coordinate 7,948,180, forward strand.
ATACCAATGATAGTAATAATCCTTACATTTAATGTAGAGCTTTTCGCAGCTTATCGACCTCGCAAAGCGCTTCGGTGGGGAGGATTTGGGGTAGGGAGAAGAAGAGTAGGAAATTGGCTGTGTCACAGTATTTGTGGGCGCTTCCTTCAATCCTTCAAGACAAATTACAGCTCAGTGTTACGTGACTTGTTGCCGAGAGGGGAGCTGTGTTAATTCTGTAATTTACTGATTCGTCAGTCAAGGCTGTTGCGCCTGTCGTGGTTAATAAATAAAAACACACTAATAATCATTCCTTGCCTTTGATTCAGCAAAGCGAACTGACTGCAATCTCGTGGGCGGAACGCACACAGCCGATTGCGCACACCTGCGTCCCCACGAATAGTCGTGGGTTAAATGACCAAATTATTATTGTTTCTTTTGGGGGAATATTATCCTAGAAAAGTGATTTCCCCCCCCCCCCCACCCCCTCTCCCCGCCACCAGTCGATTAAGTAAACAGAGGCGTCCGTGTGGAATAAGGCAACTTGCACAACATTTCGCCCTGTCCATGAATCAAACCGAGATCTCTCGCTCGGGTAGCTAGTGATCTAGCCAGTGAGCTACGGGTTTGGGTGCTGTTAACTGCAATGAATCTCTCCCATGCCTCGGAAGAACCGATTGAATTTGACTGTTTTCACTTTGGCTATACATTTGCCCCCCCACTCGCCCCCCCACCCACCCTCTCCCCCACCCACCCCACCCAGTTTGCGTTATTGCAGAGGTCGAGGGAACCTGGGTCAGTGCCGGACATTTAACTCTTTCATCGATTGAAATCAGCTGCTGAAACAAAACTACAGTTGAGCGAGTGGTCAAACTTAGGGAAAAAGGCTCTCTGAGGAGACAGACAGACAGACAGAGAGAGGGAGAGAGAGAGAGAGAGAGAGAGGACGGAAGCAAATTCAATAAATTTCTGCTAGAAAATAATAACATCTTGGGAACGCAGTGTACAGTTTGGGACACGACATGTCAAGCGACTGCCAGGATGGTGAAAGGCGAACTGGACGGACTTTGGTCTTCTCCTTTCGCCTAGCGAACCCATCTGTTCTTATGTTCTTAATTACAGCAAGGGCACAACGGGGGAGGTTCGGATAAGGAATGCTTTTTCGGGATCCGTTTGATGTTGGCAATACACCTCCCCAATGAGTCCTTGCATTACAGAAGCGAGCTGTTTCTTAAATGACTCCCTTGGCCTAGCCTCTGAAACTCCCTCCTCCCACCCCTTTATCACCTTTCTTCCCGATTCACCTCCCCCACCCACCGCAATATTTTCTTGAACGTTGTTCAATCTACTTCCTTCCTCAGTCACTTTCAGTTGACGATGGAGCTCCTGTAGCTCACAGGTTAGAGCGGTGGCCTTACAAGCGTGAGGCCTGTGTTTGAATCCAGGCAGGTCAGGGCAAAAACTTGGGAAAGTTTCCTTACTCCGCACACACACACACACACACACCTAATAATAGGTATTAGCTTCTCCACAAAAAACACACAATAATAGAAATTGGTAATTTCAATCCACGACAGTTTGTGGGGGACGCCGCTGTGCGCAATCGGCTGCCGCGTTTCGCCCACAAATATACGGTCAAATCACTTGACAGTATATTCCGTGAAGCGCTTTGAGACGTCGCTAAGATGTGAAAAGCGCTACATCGAACGCAAGGATTATTATGTTATAAATAACACAAATGTTGTCGATTACGAGCAAAGGGGTGGATTCTTTTTTAAAACAAAAAGGTTTGCTATGTTGAGAAGGCCGGCTCCCAGTGAATTTAGGGATTTTTTTTTGCCCACCATTCCGAAGATGCGAGGGTGCGAAGGCGAGGCAGGCTGAGACCAGGTGGAATCTGAGGCCTCGCACAGCTCCGAGCTCAGACACTTCGATTGCGAGGGGCACCGAGAGAGAACGCTGGTCTCGCAAGGGTTAAGGAAACATCTGCGAGCCGCTTGTACGATTGGACAGGACTTCCTGTACCTCGCGTTGCCAGTGCAGGGAGCGGAGGCTTAAGTCGTCACCAAGTCGAGAGCGGGTGTGGGGGGGGGAGGGGAACTGGCTTTGTTGGCTAATGATTTGCCAGATGAATCTGCCAGTCAGTGGTGAGGACCGAGGTAAATAAGGTCTGGTGCACCCGGTTAGCCTATCCCTGCCGTGCACAACTGCGAAAATCAAAAACAGCTTGAAAAGAAATACGATGACAAATCAAACGCTTTTCGAATTAAAACTTCCCAACGTCCCCAAAACGCTTGGCAAGATTTACAGTAAAACACAAGGGACTGCGTACTTTCGAGAAGTTTCCTGCAGCTCAGTGGTTAGAGCGCTCGCCTTACAAGCAGGAGAACTGGGTTCAATTCCAGGCAGGTCAGGGCGAAACCGTGAGCACGTTGGTGGGGGGGAAACGCTGCTGTGCGCAATTGGCTGCCGTGCTTCGCTCACAACTAAACAGTCAATTCGCTTTTCAGTATATTCTGCGAAGCGCTTTGAGACGTCTAGAAGACGCTGCATCAAATACAAGGATATTTTTTTTTAATGGCATCCGATTTGCTGATACCAATGTCCCCAGGGAGAATGTTGATCAACTCATCAGTAATATCTCAAATAATCCCCCAGAGAGTCGCGCCCACTGCAAATTAAACGTTTAAAAGGAGTCATAGTTTTTTTTTAATTGCTTTATTGGCTATTCCGTTGCTATTTGTTACCAAAGCCCTTTCTCTTCAGGGAAAGGTCCCTATTTGAAAGGCTTCTCGAGGAATGTGAGACAGGCTGTGTTCACAGATCGCTCTGTCTTCGAGGTGCGTTTTGTTTTCTGGTTTATAGATTGCAACGCATAGAGAAAATTCATGTCAATGACCCAACACACACACACACACACTCGATCACTGACTCATACACACAAACTCACTCACACCGCAAATCCTTACCTTTGAGACCAGTTGCATTTCAGTCCATTCAGCTAAAATACCGTCTGAGTGGAAAGGTGTGACCTAATGATGTCTTCACCCTTTATTTCGAAGTAATCTTTATTCTGCAAAGTGTGTTTGCGACAAGTTTGTTGTTGGGCGAGAGCCGCTGTAACAATGCGAGTTAATGTAGTTATGTTTTACTGAGAGCTATGTCAGTGTCGAAAATACTTTGGCTTAATATTGTCCATTGCAGAGAGTGTCTTTTTGCTGCTGAACACCATCAAATGCTCTATCATATTCAAGGCCCAATAGGAGAAAATGATATAGATTCCTGTACTCTCCACTTCTCTGTACATTTGGGGCTAGGGATCAGCGAGGGGTGGAAGGCAGGGAGGGTAGGGTTAGGAGGGTGAGTAATCGAAGGCATGGTCGAAGAGGAAGGTGTTGAGACACGCCTAGGAGGAGGCAGAGGAGGGAGTGAGGAAAAGGGGCCTGTGTGATAAGAGTTCCGAAGAGTTGCGTTGAAGTACAACCTGATGCAATACAAATTAAGAGGCCAATTCACCCGCACTTTTTAAAAATCAGTTTTGAACTCTGGGTACAATAGTAATTTACCCGCTAGAATTACTGAGGGAGCTTCCGTTGCTTAAGGGGACTTGTGACTCCAATGATTAGGTTTCAATTTCCACTTGGTCTGTTTAACTTGCCCCACCACCCAGGCCAATGCTGTCCTCGCTGGTCAAGTTGTGCAATGCTTTGGTTAACCAATTGTGTTGGTTTTGTGTGTCAGACATGTATATCTGTCTACCGTTAGTTAACTTTGCCATTTGACCTCAACTAGCCTAACCACATCATATACCCTCTGCTATCAGGGGACTTTCTGATCATAACCCCCCGCCCCCTCAACCCACCCCACCACCCCCCCCCCACCCCACCCCGAGTCATCATTTATGGTTTTCGCTGTCTGAGGTTGCGGATCTGACTCGGAATATCGTTCACCGTCTCGTACGCCACTGATCCACAATCTCCAAAGGCTGCTACATGTTTTCGGTGCGCGCCAGAACCATTTTTATCTCCTTCGCCAAGGCTGCCATCACCTGGTGAGCGAGACGAGACAGGGGGACGGGCAATTGTAAGGCTTTTTCGCTTAACGCTCCCTCTTGTGGGAAATACCATCAACAGCAATGCCGCCCTCAAAACAATTCTGCAGCCTGCACTCTCAGGAAACACTGTGGGTTCTTTCTGCTGAAAGACGTTGTGTTGCTCATAACTCAAAACCAATTTCCTGTCATTCAGCCCAAAGGATTTTATGTTTTGAGTCATCGTGGCTCAGTTGGCAGCTGTATAGCCTCTGGGGTGTGAGTCCTTGCCTTGTGAATTATGGGCTCGATGGTGAATACTGCTGGAACACTGAATTATCACATCTTCGACTTTTCATATTTAGTATTAAAATGATCTTCAATACTCTCTTCAAAAAGAGTTAGTTTCTTCTGTTGTCCTGCCAGCAATCCTTCAGATAAATTGGTATTGTTTAGCTATTTGTGTGTGCAAAAAGCCTGTTTTGTCTATGGAAAAAAAGCAGCATCTGGAAGGCTTGTTATGTGCCATAAATGAGAGAAAGTACAATAGCGCTACCTCGGACAATTCTGTTCTTAATCAAACATTTCCACACTAGGGATAATCCTCCCATTTTAATCATCTTAGAATGGGACAGAGTGAAAGATAGCTGCCATGTCCTTCACACAAAAAAATACGTATAAGCGTCTTATCACGTTTGAGGCGTCTCAAAGAGCTTCACAGGATATTCTGTAAAGTGACTTGACTATATTTGTGGGCAAAACGCAGCAGTGTCCCACAAACAGTGGTGGAATTAAAGTGACCAATTCATTATTGTTGTTTTCTTGAAGGAGTATTATCAGGGCATGTTGAGTAAGGAAACTTGCCCAGGGTTTTTCCCTGCCTGGAATCAACCCAGGCCTGTTGTTTGTGAGGTGAGTGCTCTATAGGATTTAAAATATTCACATAAAATTAATCAATCTTCCTTCACATAATTATTTTGGGTGCTCTTTGAACTGCTTCCACAGTTTTGGACAATACTGCATTTCAGAACATTTTCTATTAAGATAAAAGAGTCTCAAAGTACATTCCTGGACTGAACATACAGTACTGGCCTGTACTGCTGAGATTAAAAAAACACACATCAAGTAATTTAGTAGCAGGCATGCTGACTCAGAGATCTAATGTGTCCCTAAAGTATAAAATATATGATCTGTCCATTAAATAAGAAATTTCAATTCATGAATATAAACTTTTACTTCACATTCACAAAACCAAACATATAATACATATATATTTTTAGATATAAGTTGTTGTGAGCGGAGCATTTTTTGGCAGATTTGCCATTTCTTGGTAGATTTTTCCTAACAAGAGACATTTTGTAAATCATTTATTTTATGTACATTATGAATAACTTTGATAGTTGCCATCATTTTAAGATTAGATGTTAAAATAAATTGCTCACTGAAAAGTGCTGGCCAGCCCTGAGTTCTAGATGCTTAACCACGGTTAATCAGACCTGCCAAATGTTTTTCTCTGCCAATTTGTTCACCTGAAGGAGTTTGACTCCTTTTCTCTTCTACCAAGTAACTGCTGTTGCACTTTTATGTAAGTGACAAGTACAATGCACTAGATTACTGTGGGTAAGGTCAGAGGTAAGGTTATTTCACAAAAGACTTTCACTCTGTTAATCACTCAAGTTTAAATTTTATTTGCACATGTTCTTCCAGCACAGTGCAATTAAAAAAAAATAAAGCTCTACAACAACAACAACTTTCACTTATCGACGTCAACTCTCAAAGCTTCAATCTCTAAGTGGCAATCTAGAATCTCTTAAAATATACTAGATTGTAGTGATTGGTGTAATCGGGAACAATCAGCATATGATGTACCTGTATTGTACAAAAATACAATTAAAATAGTGATTAAACAGCAACAATATGGTAGAACAGAATGCACAATAAAAATTGTGCAAACATTAACACTTGCAATCAAGCTGCAATTATTGGTCGTACCTGCAGCACAGTGACAGATAATGGAAATGCATTCAGTGCTTTGTAACAAATGCCGGTTTTGCTTTTATTTTCTGAAAATTACTGTCCACTGCCGTACATCGTCTCTATCAAATGCTTCTCTTTTTTCCCTGCAGCAATTTTCTTCAAAACAATTGGGTCCTGAAAATGAGTTGACGTCACTCACTTTCCTCTCTTTCAGCATAATATAATTCAAAAAATAATAGCTTTGCACCTAAAATATATAATCTTATTGTTAAAATAAGATAATTATCCGCTTATTCCCTTATTCCTTCTAGAACTCAGCGTCAAAATGTTCTGACGTATCGATAAAGTATGGATGAGCGAGAGCCTCGTACGTTGAGATCCTTCTACCTGGACTGAAATGCAGACATTTCTGGAGAGAGAAAAAACAAAGCAATAAAATTAATTGGAAGAAAAAAATGACTGAGCCTTAAAACAACTGAAGACTATTGAATCACGTTTACCACGTGTGAGAAATAATTTGTGTTTAAGGCTGCCAGTGCAGTATTGATTAATGCTGCGTTTATATTACAGAACTCTTTCTGGGATCCTGGTATTATGGAATTCACATCATTCGTGCCCCCCGAGGATTCCACCGCGAATAAGTACACTGAATCTAAGACAGCAATTGCAGGCTTGCAGTGTGTGAAGCCTGACATGGTGGTTCAAAGTACAAGATGAAGGTGATACTATTACTGACAAAGAGAAGGTCCTGGAACCTTGAAGGTCTTGGTCAAGGGTGTAACGGCGCCGACAGTCAGGTTGACATTTTTCAGGAAAACACAATTTATTTATGGTTGAAGAAAAAAAAATGATGTAGAAGAGATTTGCGAACTTGTCACACAATTTGCTGTATTTGATTGACATATGGCGAAGATTTTCTCAAAGGTGATTTAGGGGAAGTGTAGTGGAGACTGGAGGAATGTGGAGGAAGTGTCAGTCAGAAAAACACAAGAAACAAGAAGGATAATGGAAACACAAGTAACATGTGGTGTTAATGGAGAAACATTGCTGAGGTCTCTCACATGCAGTAGATCTTTTCCTAATGAGTTGATTTTAGGCACAATGTCTTCAACGGGTTTGTTTGGCCTAGGAGTAAATGAACTGTAGGGCAGTGGAGAGTCTGCAGGCCAATCCACTTCCTTAGGAAGCCCCACCATACTGCAAATATAAAAGCTAAAGTTATTCCATGGACTATGAGTGCTCATACTCAATCCTCTTTGCAGATATTCACTGGTGTGCTCAGTGACTAATGACACCACATCCTCCAGAAGCTCCTCTCAATCACACTACGATAAAAAGAGTTCACCACTTCTTTTGCTCGACATCTATGAGAACAGAGACTCGTGATTCAAGTGGTCAGGAACACTGACTTATCTAAAGCCCTTTATTATATTTTTTACATATATGTATATATATTTTTTAAAAACACTGTAATGCAGTAATTGAATTCTAAAATGTAATCACACGCCATTATAAAATTATTATGTAGTATTATCACTAAATTGTTGATATTAATAATCTATTTCCCCCCCAATTTGAAACACATTTCTGTGCAAACTCTGTGAAATCGATCATGTTTGCAATTAGACCAAATTCCAAGAAGGAGCTGACTGAAAATCACTCACAGAACACAGACTGAGATCCAGAGTGATTCGGAAGGCATGCAGAAATGAACACATGCTACAGATTCCATTGCTGAATTCAATTATTAACTGCTGCTTTGGTCAATATAGCTACTTCTTCTTCCTGACTTCTTTGTTGAACACTTTTAAGACATTCACTCCAAGTACTGTAAATGGTTTCCGTTTGAATGCAAGCTTCACTCCACTCCACCATGTTTTTTTTCTGTTCACATCAACCTCAGCTTGTGTAGAACAACAAATCGCATTTATATAGTGCCTTTCACATCAGTAGGACATCCCAAAGTAGAAATCAAGTGCAAAAAAAAACATTGGACTCAATGTATACATCCCTGTCGTGTTTTGACTTGTTCCTTGCCAGTTGTGAAATAACAGACGAAAAGAGCTTTGCTTGTGAGAAAATCACCAGTCAAGTCAATAGCAGAAGGGCAGACACAGCTGGGGTGCAACTTTCACAGCTTATTAATTCTCTGAGCATTACATTTCCCTGCCACGGTTCAAAACAACTTGAGCACTCTGCGAAAGCATATATACTGAATAGCCCCTTTACAGCTGTCAATTCACATGCAAGTCTAGAAATTTGTTAAAAATTCAATGGCAACACACACCCTCTCTTCAAAGGAATTACAAGCTGACAGTTTTTTAAGATCTGAATATTTGCAGGCGTTAAAATAAACCTCAGGTGAACTCTGTTAAAGAAGACAACAGTGGATGTGGCTGCTGCATTAGTCATGACTAAAATAATGCTGAACTGCAAACCTCTAATCACATGATAAACTCAAAGCAGAAATGTGTACCTTTTTATAGCCTGCTCACATATTCTCAAGCTCTCAGTCTGATATAAACAAAGAAAAGATTCACCTACAAAGATCAAGACAATATTTGAATAACAATTGAGTAACTCTATTTTTTTGGGTGTCTCCATTTGGTGGGAATGAAGCCCGTTCCCAGGCCCAATGTCACTCTTGAGAAGTAAGTCTCGCCTAAGGCAGTTGTTTTTCTTTCCTCCCTCTGAGACAAATACAAAGCTCTGATTTCTCCCTTTGTTTACAGAATAGTAAGATTACCACAAACTAAAGTCAATGCAACTTACAGTAAAATTCTATGAAGCACTTTGAGACATCTCAACATAATGTGATAATGTGCTATATTAAATGTAAGGGTTATTGCCACCAAGTACTGAATTGTTGGTGTGAAGTCCTGCCTTCTTCATGAAACACCTCGATGTTAAGCACCATTTTCGTCATTTGGTTCTGTGTGTTATACCACCACACTCACTTTCAAAGTTCAAAACTAGGTGTATTTCGAGAAGCATTTCAAATTCGACACAGACTGCTGAAATGAATGCCTTCACACTCTCCAGTAACTGTAAATGGCACTGTGTGAAATAAGACTGGACAGTGTCAAGCTATTTGTGGACATGAGCTCAGCTCTAAACTGTTCATAATTTGGCCTTGATTTGACAATATAAGATAGCTGTTGGAAGTACATGGGAAAATCGATACTGGCATGGGATGTCCTCCTGAAGTGGAAGGTGCCATACAAACGTAATTTTGTTGTTGACATGGCAAGTGATCTGAAGATAGGATTAAGTACATCATCTAAATTAGAGTTCAAAATAGAAGTGTATTCCACTTCCTAGAGCTAAATCTCTAATTTTCATCAAATTTTACTTGCAACACTAATCAGAATCTAAACCAGATGTCCATAGTGATAAAATAAAGCCTTATGCCTACAACAGATGTGCATGCTGGTAGAATTCACTATTATTTTATTGCAATACAAAATTTCATTTGTATGACAGGTACCTTCCATCTCAGGAGGTTGTCCCAAGGCATTTCCATTCCAAAATACTTTCACAGATCCAACCCTAGCCCTTAACAACAGTTAACATAGTTTGCATGACTGCTGTCATTATATTTAAGCACTCAGGCAATTAATTAATTAATTATCCTGAGCAAAATCAATCATCCACGCAAATTTGAGTAATACTCACTCAAATATTTTGTGAAGTTGATCAATATCTGAAATCCCACAAAGCAAGGGCCTATAAATTAAGAGAAACAAAAACTATTAAATGAAGTACAGAGACCACAAAACATACATATGATATACTTCACAGTATATTCCTTGAAGGGCACTTTGAGATGTTTTGAAGACATGATAATACGCTGTATCAAACGCAAGGATTATTGTTCAATCATATTTTGCTATGAAACGATAGGATGCACCCAGGCAACAGGGTAACAGGATAAGAACACCATGGGAAGAGATTAAGCCATAATCAGCAACTGTATTATTATTCAAACTGCTATACTCATTTTGGGAACCTAATGAAGGAGATCATTCAATGTTAAGCATGCAATTGTTAAAGGTAATATTTGTGCATTCATTATCAAGGTTGAAACCTTACCTTAACTGAACCATTTCGGCAAATATGCAGCCAACACTCCAAATGTCAACTCCTGATGCATATCCGGAATACAGCAGAATCTCTGGTGCTCGGTACCAAAGAGTAACAACCTTAATAAAATAATAAATTGTATAAATGTCTGCTGTTTAATAGGTTACAGACCATTGTGTATGGATATTGTTGCTAATGCAAAAGTAAAGCATAAGTAATCTTATAAAACTATCTCTGGTCCTGTGACACACAAATATTTTATTACAACTAAATATCAATAAATATTTGCCACATATACTGTGCGGTATATTGTCCTGCAAGTTCTCACTATTGTACTACAAGTTCATTATTAAATAGTGCCACTAGGTGGTGCTGAAACAATACAGCAAGAAATCTATAAAACTTACAAGCTAACATTTGTTTTAAAACTACCGAGGAAAGGAGGTTAGAACATTATTTTGTACTCAAGAACAATATTCAAAGGTTCAGGTAAAAATCTTATTATTATACTTTCTAGAAGAGGGAAATCGTTTGGTTGTTGACAGTCCATAGTTGATGTAGAATAAACAAGTTCTTATTTAGTTTAAAAGATGAAAGAAATACATGTGGAATTCCTCTTTTATCTCAGATAATTTTTCAAAGTTTGGTCTTTTAAATTAACTTAATTTACAGAAATATAGATTCAATAGACATCAATTACCCAGAACTTCAGAATGTTACTGCACTAAAGGAGCACATTTGGCCCTTCATATTCCTGCTGGCTTCGCTTTCAGTTATGTTGCCGCTATTCGAAAAGAGAAGAAAGTTTTTCCTGGTGTCCGTCCTACAATCTCCAAATAGGTTTTTTCGACATTCGCTACAGTTGCGTTGAACTGAATATGAATTTATTTGCCAAATTCAATTATTTTTCAAACACCTTTATTTGTTGATAGTTGCTCCAACAAAACAAACTGGAGTCTTGTGGCTCAGTGGTTAGGGGGCTCGCCTCGTAAGCGAGAGACCTGGGTTTCATTCCCGACAGGGTGAAATGTTTGGCAAGTTTCCTTATTCCACACACTTGTTTACCTAGCAGTAAGTAGGAACCCTGTGGTTAGACGGTGGGCTGATCGCTTTTCAATACCTTCAAAGAATAATAATAAATTGGTCAATTCAATCCATAAATGCGCGTGGGACAGTTTGCTTTGTTTCGCCCACAAAGTATAGTCAATTCACTACAGTATATTATAAAAAGGTAAAGCTTTGGAAACTTACCAGAGGTGTCAGTGCCATGTTAAAGGTGTACACTCGGGCCAGGCCAAAATCAGCTAACTTTACCTGGCCAATGCTTGAGACCAGAATATTTTGAGGCTTCAAATCTCGATGCACCACATGATTTAAATGGAGAAAATCCAGACCTCTAAACAGCTGTATCATCATGTCCTAAGTGTACATTTTAAATCAGTTAAAAGAGAAAAACACAACCATCACTTACAGCATTACATTTTTTCTATGACGTTACTTTTTATTGCAGATCACAGCTGATTATATATGGAGTCATTTTAGATTTTAATCAAAGGCAAAGAGTTATTTGCCCTAATAGAAAGTTTGCTGGAGTAAAATAAGCACTTAAATGTTGGATAAAGATTGCATGTTTGGAAAAGAAAGACAGCAAAGTCACTCTTAATTAATTCAAGAATTAATTCAAGAATTAATTAAGATTGTTTTACTGGCAATTTTTTTTAATAACAACATACTGAATTTCTTAAATGTTTTGCTATTGGCAAGCATGTGCGCTCTATTTTATACCTTTATCTTTTTATTCGGGAGTCCTTGCTTGTCTGCCTTCATCAGTAAAGTTGATAGATCCTGGTCTATGAGTTCAGACACAAGTGTCAATTTCATCATCTGATCATTTTGCAGGGTGAGGTGCACATCAAATAACCTGAGCAAAAATGAGTGAGTCTTCAGAACAGATACGCTTGATGAAATGAACAAATATTGTACGCTTTCAGATAAGAGAAGTTTAGAGATAAACTATAGTGTTATTCTATTAGGTTGGCATTTGGATGGGCAAAACAGATATAATCAATTAACTGTTACACCATGCAAAGATACCTACAGTTAGATGCTGCTCGCAAATTTGGTGGGAAGATAAAATAGTAGAAAAGAACACTTCAAAAAGAGTGCAGATCACCTAATTACATTTGGATGGTCAAAAACTGCCAACTTCTTTAAGCAAGCCACTTCACGAATTACTAAGAAAGGGATTCCTTCTTCTCTTCTGGGAATATCAATTCTCTTGAGTGCCACAAACATCCCATTTTTCTTCAGGTCTCTTGCCTTGTAAACTTTTCCATAAGCCCCTTTTCCAATCTCAGCCAGGAGTTCATATTGCACAGAGGAATGATGGCCATCCATTCTTGTAAGTGATCAGGTCATGGAAAGGATAATCCTGCATGAAGCGAATAAATTTCAATAAACAGCAATTCTCCCGGTTTTGCGTAACTTGGTACTTTTAAAATTACAGCCCAATCTATTTTTTTAAAAACGCTATAAGGAATCGAGATTCCAGATACTGTGTATTATGTAGAATACTTAATATCTTATCACTTGTTTTGTCTTGTTGTATCTGCATTACAAACATTCCTGCCGATCTCAGTGCAAACTTTTCTCCGAAAAATTCGTATATTAATCTCTGCTTTGCAATAATAACGGCAATAATAAAAACGAATTAGTGCCTAGTGAAAGGACATAGCACAAAAAGGAAGAACAATTAAGAGGTACACAAGTCGAATAATAATAATAATAATCCTCGCATTTGATACAGCGCTGTATCAGGTCGCTGAGAAGTCTCAAAGCGCTTCACTGAATATACTATACCGTAAACTGATGTGACTGTCTAATTGATCGAGCGCTTTTTTTTCACCGAATCTTATCGACGTCTCAAGGCGCTTCACAGAAATATACTGTAAAAGTGAATTGACTGCGTATTGTGTGGGCCAAACGCGGCAGCCGATTGCGCACACAAGACAGTCGTGGATTGAAAATGACCCTATTTTTATTATTGTGTGTGTGGGGGGGGGGGGGAACACACGATTATTAGGGGTGAGGAGGAAGGAAACTTGCCCTCCCCTCCCCCCACCCTCTCCTCTATCTTCCTCAGGAACCATTTGCCCCCATTACCCCCGGGAACCTTTTTCCTTCATTGCATCAGGAACTATCCGCCCCCCCCCCCCCTAAATTACATCAGGAACTATCTCTCTCCCCCCCCCCACACCCTCTCTCCCTACCTCCTGGAGATAGTAGTTCGTGATGAGCCAAGGGGAAAAAAAAGGAGCAAGAGATACAAACACACGTTTTTCGCTCTGGAGACCTGACAGTCAGGCGCCGGCACACTCAAACCATAGCGCTGTCGGGCGGCCATTGGAGGGGAGGCAGGGAGGGAGGGAGAGAGAGAGGAAGGGGAAGGGAGAGGGGTGCGGTGGGAATGTGTGTGTGGAATAAATCCAGACCAGACCAGCCGGCGCGACGGTGGGCGCGCGGTTCCCGCGCCCAACCGCCACTGACGGCCAGGGATTTTGAAAAAGAAACCGTTAGTCGCTCCCAAAAAGCCCGCCCGAAAGTAGTCCCGTTCGTTTTGTACGAGAGCTCCTTTTTTTTTCCCCCGCGCCTCATCGACGCCTCGAAGAAGCGCTTCACGGAATGTCAACTGTCAAGTGAATTGGCTGTCTGTTTGCGGGACAGCGAATGCGTGTATGTATCGGGTGACTTATCAAATCCCCCCCCCAAAAAAAAAACCTTGATCAGGACCGGTGTAATGTATAATCCTTTTATTTGTTTGACGGCTGGTGAACGCGCGCGGTGCGTTAGGGGGGGGGGGGGGGTTGTCCCGGAGCTCAGCGGGTCAAGAGCGATGGCCTCGTTTAGGAGCGTAGGTCAGTTCTCGCTTAATTAAGCCCGCCTCACCCTATCGAGGGCACCACGATATCCGGCACGATTCAAGTTTCAGTGCCGCTATGCGCAACGTGGGTAGAGTGTCCTCTCCCACCAACCCCCGTCCTCGCCCCAACTCCCATTGGCTCCCCCATCATCCAGAGGGTCCAATTCAAGATCCCGGTCCTCACCTTCAAAGCCCTGCCCCCACCCTACATTGGCGGGCCAGCCTTCAGCCACTCTGGCCCTCCAACCAATGGCTCTCCATCCTCCACCTCTCCCTACCCCACCCCTCTTCCCTCCCTCCCTCCCTTCTTTCAAGTCCCATCTCAAGACCTTCCCCCTCGACGGTCCCATGGGTCAGCCTAAAACCCCCACTTTCCCCCCCTCCCTCCCCCCCCCCCCCCCCCCCCCCCCCCCGGTCCCCAGCTCGGGTCTGAAACAATGACTGTCTCTGGGACGCCCTCCTGACCTGAAAGCCGCTATTGCAAGAGTCGCGTTGTTGTCGTTGTTTAAACGTTGCCTCGGGGGACAGAAACAAAAAATCTTGAATATCACATTGATTTTCTTTTCACGGAATGAATTCTTTATTTGTTCAGACACCAGAGTGTGAAGAGGTTGCAGTGTACGGCTTATCAACGCTGTGATTTCTATCAATGAAATGACCACACTCTGCAATAATTAGTTTGATGTTACCTCGATAATTACACACTGGCCTTAAGTGTAGTTTTGTTGTTTGGCTCAGGTCGAATGGGATTTGATTGACACTGATCAAACTGAATTTCATTAAAAACCCTCGAACCGCACAGATCATATCTGCTCAGACGATGGCGATATTATAAAAGTGATGCTAAATGCAAGCAGTGCCGACAATCACGTCTTTTCAGATTGAATTTGACGTCCAACGCTAGGCTTTCTTCTCACGTTGGGATTTTTTAATTCGCCTTTTCAGTTTCATCATGTCCACGTACAGATTTCGACCGAGGATCCTTGAGGCGCAGAGAACCGCACCTTGCAATGCTCCTACGAACCCACAGCAAAATATATCCTGACCTGGAACAACAATAACAACAAAATTAGATTTATAGAGCGCCTTTCGCGTCGGGAGGACGTCCCAAGGCGCTGAACAGTCAGGTCGAGGCCCGAGTAAGGGAGAGGGACAGGGAGGGGAGGGAGAGAGTTGGGAGGGCAGCAGAAGGCACAATCAAAGAGGGTCTTGAGACCGGCCTTGAAGGAGGCAATGGAGGGAGCGAGGCGAGAGACTGTGGGATGGAGTTCCAGAGTGTGAGGGGAGTGAGGCTGAAAGCCCGTCCGCCAATGGTAGGTGGGTTGGGCGGCGGACATGAAGCAGTGAACGGAGGGGGCTGGCAGGTTCATAGGGGTACAGCAGATCAGAGAGATAGGGAGGGGGGGCAAGGCTGTGAATGGCCTTGAAAGTGAGGATCTTGAATTTGAATAATTGAGGGGATCAATACATCATAATGGTCATTTGTCATTCTCAGTTTCACAGCCAAAAATGCACTCGTTCGTTTCTGTTCCTTTACATACACAGTGCAAAGAAACTGACATAGAATCACATTACAAACCATTGATTTTAGAAAAAAAGTGTGCGGTCAGTGATATTAGATCTTTTTAAAAAAAAAACTGAAAACCATTACAAAATGCATTTGAAATAGATGTTTCCAAGTCATTAAAAGTCAACCTATCTTTACACTTCAGATACCATCCTATAAACATTGTTTGCTATGCATTTCCATTGAGTATTACATTGATTTTCAATGAATAACATGCATTCTTTATTTGGTAAGGTTCTGTAGTGTATGAGGTTACAGTGCATGGTTTAACAATCTAGCCTGTTTTTGCTTTTATTGCTTGTTGTGCGATACGTTATGTAAATCACATTACTGTATATGTTCTAGCTATTTCCACTAATCTATTCTGTTCAAATTCCATGTCAATTTGACTTTTATTAGTTTTCCAATTATTTTTACTGGCCATACTTTTCTCACCTCATTACTAAAACTTGTTGGGAAAGGTGCTCAGTGTTTGACATATGTTTGACATATGGGACTGATAATTAATTGCTCCTGGCTACTAATTCTTTTAAGATGCAATTTATGACTGAGTCCGAGTTACAACTTGAGGATCTGCATGGTGTTTAGCAAAACAAGTCTTGGATAATTCTTCTGTTGCAGACATTTCAGATTTCCGCACTGTTTATTCTTCAAGACCTATCTCAAGATCTTCCTCTTCGACCGGGCCTTCTGTCACCCTCCGACCACCCCCACTCGCACCTCACCCACCCTCCCTCGCCCACCTTCAAGAACCACCTCAAGCCCCCTCCTCTTCAACTGGACCTTCGATTACCTTCCTAATCCCTGCCCTCTCCGATTTCCACTCCTCTCCTGACCCCAACCACCAGCTTGGGTGCGGATCCCTGGCTGTAGAGCGCCTTGCGACGTCCTCTTGACGTGAAAGGCAGGCACTGTGTAAATGCCATTTGTCATTATTGTTGCGGTGAAACGTGTTGGGATTACCTGTCAAATAGAGATTCTTGACTGGAGTTTCAGCTCTGAGAGAGGCGATCGTTTCAGGCTGAAAGCGTGACATTCCATGGTGCATACCATACATCTCCCCATGAGAAGCAGCGATGAAGAATTGATGTGAAAGCGGAGATCCAGCTTTAACGTACTCAACCTAGAGAGATTTCCGATACATAGAGCAAGCCAGGTTGGTGCAAATAATAATAATAATCCTTGCATTTGTTATAGCGCCTTATCACATCTTCAAGATGTCTCAAAGCGCTTCACACAATATACTGTGAAGCAAAGTGACTGGATGTTTTCTATGCGAAATGGGACAGCAAATCGCGCACGAACAGTGGTGGATTGAGTGACCAAATCAGCCTGAGTTGATTAATTATTACTTATTTTCTTAAGATAGAAATGGCGAACCATACGCAAACAGTTCCAGGATTTCCTCTATCACCATATCCAACCTCAGGCGAAAACATACCCTGTCTTTGAGCTGCGGAAAATACTCCATGACGTTATCTATTAATGTCTGTGCAATGCCCATCTTCAAACTCTCATAATCTTCTCCCCTTTTCTTCACTCGTTCATCCTTCCATTCTTCAAAGTTGTCGTAGCGTGCGTATGTCACGATAGTCAAACAAGACTTCCCTGGATGTTAAGAATTTCACGTGTTTAACCAATTGAGGCAGGATTTTAAAAATTAAGAGGTGTGTAACATCTAAACAATTGTTTGGATGCCACACATCAGCACAGGCCATTTTGGGCATCAAGTTTGGAAAGCAACACTTACACTCACATGCCATTTAGAAACAAAGAAACTAAGTTGGTGAAGCTTCACAAGTGGGTAGATGTGAGAATCCTTGCATTCGATATAGCTATATAATAATAATCCTTCCATTTGATATTGTGCTTTTCACGTCTTCTAGACGTCTCAAAGCACTTCACAGAATATACTGTAAAGTGAATTGACTGTATATTAGTGGGCGAAACATGGCAGGCAATTGCGCACAGTGGCGTCCCCAAAAACAGTCATGGATTGAAATAACCAATTTTATTATTGTTTTCATTTTTGAGGGATTATTATTAGACGTGTGGAGTAAGGAAACTTGCCCAAGGTTTCGCCCTGACTGACCTGCCTGGATTCGAACACAGGTGTCACACTTGTAAGGCTCTAACCATTGAGATACAGGACTCCTATAGATATATACTGTATATCGTTGCATTCAATATAGATAGTCAAGGCAACGATTAGAAAAATTGTGTACTAAAGCAGCGCCACACAGCAGTAGTGTGATTAACTCTTACATACAGGTTACCTGTCCACTGTCCCACTGGATACCTATTTTATTTACCTGGAAATCTTTCATCCCAAGATGGATCCTTAGCCGAAGGGAAGGAAACAAACATCAGAGGGCATTCATCAGAGGTATTTTCCATGTTGGGTGAGAAGTATGGTCCTGCCCTGCAGTAGGGGGAGGTGGGTGGAAACGATCAACAATTTTTGTTTTGCCTTGCTTCACGAGTGATAATAATAATAATCTTTGCATTTTGTTAGAGCGCTGTTCACATCTAGACATCTCAAAGCGCTTCACGGAATATACTGTAAAGTGAATTGACTGTACACTTGTGGGTGAAACGCAGCACCAATTGCACACAACAGCGTCCCCATAAACAGTCGTGGATTGAAAATGACCAATTTTATTAGTTTTTTTTTGAGGGATTATTATTAGGCATGAGTGTGGAGTAAGGAAACTTGCCCAAAGTTTCATCCTGATCTGACTGGATTCGAAACACAGGTTCTCACGCTTGAAAGACAAGTGCTCTAACCACTGAGTTACAGGACTTCCAAACCTGACAAAGAGTTTCATATACTTTACAGGGTGTTCTGTGAATGGGATGTCTCCAAGCCGTGAAAACACACATGTCAATTTCCTAGCTTGCTACTGACTGGTAAGATTGACTCAACGACTTACAGCTTCTCCAGGTTATTATGTTGGTAAAACCAATAATTTGCTCCTTTCAATCCCAACTCTTCTTTCGAGCCGTTAAGACCCACAAACACACTGAACCCTCCGACTCCATGTTCTATCATTTTCAGCTGAGCCACGATAGCTGAATGAATTCAAAGAAAAGCATCAGTCAGCCAGCGCGCGCCATTCACGGTTAAAAACAAAAGTTTGGTTCACTTCTGTAAGTCAATATAAATGAGAACAAGTCATCACGGCTCTCCATCTGCCTTCATGTCCCGTCTTAAAACCTACTATGTTGAGTGCACCTACCTTCCTTCAAGTCTTGCCTCAAGACTCTCCTCTTCGATGGACCCATCGGCCACTCCTAAACCCCCCCCTTCCCTCCCCCCACCATCTCAGTCCTCAGCTCGGGTTGGAAGTAGTAATTGTCCAGCCCCTTGGGATGCCCCGCTGACGTGCAAGGCGCTGTACAAGTTTAATTTTGTTGTTGATATCTTGGGATTATTCTGCATGGCCAGTGGTCAATTAATTTCACATGATCAGACAATGAGTGAGGAAGACAAACAACAGATCTATAACTTTGCCAATCCTCAGGAGTAAAACGGCTGTATTGTATATACTGAACATGATTCAGTCTGAGACACGGCCCTAGCTGAAGGCCGCTATATAAATTGCTGAAAATAAACTTCTGTATCTAAGCACCTGGTTTGCTCTGTATCTCCAAGGGTAAGAGGTTTTGATAGGTGTTAAATATCCCGGCATCAGAAATCACAACAGGTGCTAAGAGGTCTATTTCCATGTCGCCCTTCTTCACAGATACACCTGAGACAAGAGACAAATAATAATAATAATAAACCTATGGTCGGGGGGAAAAAAGCGATGAACAATTTTTGTTTTGCCATTCTTTGTTTCGGTCTGACGCATGAGTGATAATAATCCTTGCATTTGATATAGCACTTTTCATGTCTTCTAGTCTTCCCAAAGCGCTTCACAGGATACTGTAAAGTGAATTGACTATATATATATATGGGCGAAACACAGCAGCCAATTGCGCACAGCAGCGTCCCCACAAACAGGCGTGGATAGAAATGCCCAATTTTTTTTTGAGGGATTATTATCAGACACGTGTGTGTGTGCGTGTAGAGTAAGGAAACTTTCAGAAGGTGCCCGGAATCGAACTCAGTGCTGCTCACTTCTAAGGCAAGCGCTCTAACCCCTGAGCTACAGGACACTGCGAAAAACAACTTTTCAAGTTGGGAAGCCGATTAAAAAAAAAAAAACGCAGGGCAGACTTCCTAAAGTCTCTTTATAGACAGCAGCCGCTCACACCTACCGCAAGCCTGCCCTTCCCGATTTACCAGGATACGTTCCACAGGAGCCCGCATCAGCACACAGCCCCCAGCTTTCTCAATCACCGGGATGATATGAAACGCGATCTCGCTGGCCCCACCTCTGGGGTACCAACCACCCATCTTGAAGTGTTGAATCAACAAAGCGTGCATTAGAAAGCTGGCATCCTTTGGAGCTCCCCCTGTGCGGAAGTCAAATAGAATAACGTCTTAAACATCAAACAGCAAAGGGGTAAACTGCAGAGGGGCATGGGTAAACTGCGCAAAGCAACTATCCTAACACCTTTCCGTCAGTCGGGAAGAATGCCTCGATGCACTGATTCAATAATGATTAGGAGCTTGGCCCAGAGAGAGAGTTCCGTGCCTTACTCTGAAACATATTTCTCAGGGTAGACAAATAATATAATAATAATCCTTGCATTTGACATAGCGCTTTTCACATCTTATAAATGTCTCAAAGCGCTACTGTAAAGTGAATTGACTATATGTTTGTGGGCAAAACGCAGCAGCCAATTGCGCACAGCAGCGTCCCCACAAACAGCCGTGGATTGAAATGACCAATTTTTATTGTTGTTTTTTTGGGGAGGGATTATTATTAGGTGTGTATGTGTGTGGAGCAAGGATTTGGCATGTGGCCCAAGGTTTCGCCCTGACCTGCCTGGATTCGAAACATCGGTCTCTCGTTTGTAAGGCGAGTGCTTTAACCACTGAGCTACAGGAGCTCCACAAAGGCGGAATCACAGGTGGCCAAATTTGACCTCTCCCTCCCAAAAAATTATTGTATGTTGATGAAAAGGCCAATACCGTAATTCCCGCAGATGTAGCACATGACCGCTCTGAGGTCTTGATTGTTGGTCAGTCGATTGACCACTTTGTTCAGAGGTGTGGACGCCAGTTTGAACATTGATGTGAACCAGTTGATGATGCCAGTCCGGATGAGAAAGAGGGCCAGCCAGAGAGGAATAACTTTGATCAGTGCCATCATAGGTATACGTTTGTATGCCGCCTAGGGAAAAACAAAACCCGTTCTAACAAAATAGTACAAAGCAACATTAATCTCCCTCCTCCCCCCTCCCCCCTCCTGTGTTTTTTAAACAGTTGTTGGAAATATTATTATCCTTTGCTCTGTACCCTTTTTAATTCAAAATATTAATAATCCTTGCATTTGATATTGTGCCTGTAGCTCAGTGGTTAGTGCCACTCGCCTTACAAGCGTGAGACCTGTGTTTCAAATCCAGGCAGGTCAGGGCGAAACCTTAGGCAAGTTTCTTTACTCCACGCATTCCGGCCTAATAATGATCCGTTCAAACAAACAAAAAAAAATTTGGTCATTTCAATCCACGACTGTTTGCACTTTGCTGTGCGCAATTGGCTGCCGCGTTTCGCTCACTTTACAATATATTCTGTGAAGCGCTATAAGACGTGAAAAGTGCAAGGATTATTATTCTAATGTCTTTGACACTTCTCAAGGCGTGTCTTCATTCTTTTTTACTGCACCCTTTTTCTATTCTCTTATTCACGCTAATGACAGAGAGTTCTAATTTGTAATATCTTATTGCATTGCCTCAATTCAAATATCACCTTAAAATGTTAGACCACTTCAAGGCAGTTTGTTCACACTGTGATGCCTAGTGGAATGTAGCTAGCTGATGTTGCAAGCACTATTTTGTATAGAAATCAAGGATTATTATAAATGTACAGGCAATCTAAGTACAAAAAAGTTTTATTTAATTAAAAAAAACCTAAGCTATTTTCAAAATCAAATTGAGAAAGTTGCCAAAATATTGCCAGTAAAAATAATAATATTAATCCTCTCATTTATTATAAAGCCTTAAAATATGCAATTTAAATTGCATAATAATAATTGTTTCTGATCAAGGAAATAGCCTTAAATATCCCAATATGCTCAGGTACTGCCTGCCTACCAGGTTGGGACAGTGGTAAAATAAACTAAAGTTTAAAAACTAACCGTCACTAGTTGCATGAATTTGTCAATAGCTTCTTCCTCTTCAGGGAAATGCTTCTTCAGGGAATCTCTGTACTGTTGTTGTTTCCCACCGTACAGAGGGTAGGAACGCCTGGTCTCCTTATCTCCCAGCACCACCGTGTCGAAAGGCTCGTCTATTTTGTCCCATTGCAGTTGGCCGTCCGTGATCTGGTCACTCAATGTACGGAAGAAAGATCGCTCGTACAGTTCTCCTATGTAATGGATTCCTGAAAAGAGTATATAGCGCCTAGGGTAAGATAATAATAATACATAATAATCCTTGCATTTGAGATAGCTCTTTCACGTATTCTAGACGTCTCAAAGCGCTTCACAGAATATACTGTAAAGTGAATTGACTGTATATTTGTGGGCGAAACGTGGCAGGCAGTCAATTGCGTGCATTAGCGTCCCCAAAAACAGACGTGGATTGAAATGACCAATTTTATTGTGGTTTTTTTTTGGAGGGATTACTATTAGGCGTGTGGAGTAAGCAAACTTGCTCAAGGTTTCGCCCTGACCTTCCTGGATTCGAAACGCAAGTCCCACGCTTGTAAAACGAGTGCTCTAACCATTGAGCTACAGGACTCCACAAAGTCCTGTAGAATAATAATAATAACCCTTGCAATTCACATAGCGCCTTATCACCGCTTTGAGACATCTCAAAGCGCTTCACAGAATATACTGTGAAGAGAATCAACTAGGTTTCGTAGGCTGTATTCTGGAAGGACAAGATCAAATGGGCTTCCTTTGAAGGCCTCACTTTGTGATCTTCTGGACGGAAAAACGTGCGAACCTGATCACCTTACCAATATCAAACTCAAATCCATTTTTGATGAAGGTGTGACAGCAGCCTCCAGCCTGGTCATGTTGCTCCAGAACAAGCACACGCTTGCCAGCTTTGGCTAATATCGCTGCGACCCCAAGCCCCCCTATCCCACTCCCAATCACGATTGCGTCCAGGTTTTGAGGCACTTTATTTGCGGTGAAACCTGGAAAAAAAAAAAGGGGGTGAAAGAGGAAAGCCAGTCAGTCAGGAAGGCGAGGAGCACACAAACGTCGACGATGACGACATTTTTCATGACAGCAATTCAGCCCATCGAAGTGGCCACATTGCATGACTACTTCTGGCTGTTTGAAGTCCCACTTTTTATCATATCCCACTTTCCACCTCTCTAACACCTTCATTTTCTTGCCAAATATCCGAGTGCATATCCTGTGGGCACCTAAATGAATTTCGCCCACAAAATGTACGGTCAATTCACTTGACTGGGTATTCTGTGAAGCGCTTTGAGACGTCTCAGAGACTCGATTAGGGGCTATGCCAAACGCTAGGTTTATTATCATCATTGTTATTTTAACGATTCAGCCTCAACAGTCCTGTTGCTCAGCGGTTAGAGCGCTCGCCTTGCAAGCGAGAGACCTGGGCTCGATTCCCAACAGGCTGGGGCGAAACTCTGGGCAAATTTCCTTACTCTACACACACACATGCCTGATAATAAACTCTCACGCAAAAAAAAAACACCCAATAATAAACTGGTCACTTCAATCCCACAACTGTTTGTGGGGACACCGCTGTGCGCAACTGGCTGCCGCGTTTCGTCCACAAGTACATATACGGTCAGGTCACTTTACAGTACAGTCTTTGCATGAAGCGCTTCGGGACGTCTCGAAGACGTGTAAAGCGATGCATCGAAAAGCAAGGATTATCATTGCACTGTACACAGAGAACACAGGCCACAGACTTTCAAATCAGGAAGCAAACTGAAATAATCCTTGACCAGAGCTGCTGAGAGAGAAGAGGGAGAGACAGAGAGAGAGAGACATTGACAGTCAGCTTCCCAAACTTTTAACATCCAATCTCCAAGCCAAGAATAAAAGCAAGTGGGAGGAAGGAGGGAGGAATAGGAGTTGTGAACAAACAAACATACAGTACGAACAAATAAGTTCTTGAACCTTCACCCCAAATCGGTGGAAATGAAATACAGTATAAGATGTATCTGAGCAGCTAAAGAGAGCCATCAAATCAGATCAAATTAGCTCAGATCAGATCCCTTTGAACGTTAAAACTGGGGACTTTTTTGTGTGTTTCTTTACACACATACACACATATATGTCAGCTGTTGTGAAATCAACCTTTGTGGATGGTCTTCTTCCTGGTTTCCTGGTTGGTCACCAGAGGCTGAGGGGTCCTCCTGCAGTCTGTAGCAAAGGGGTTGGGAGATGAGGGTCTGAAAATCCATCTGTAGATCCCAATCAAAAGCAACAAGAGTGACAACAAGTACAGCCACCACATTGTCAACCCTCCAAAAAAAATCACTCTTCCTGTTGATCCACCCACTGTCAGGACTTTATAAGGTCCAACCCCCTGCTTTATTCCTGCAAATGAAACACAGTGGGCAGGGTTTAAGCTGAACGCTGTAGTCAGTACTGTAACAATTAATGATTAATTCGTAAAAAAAAAGTACAGTACTGTACTTAGATAATTATCTATGCATTGTGGAGACCTTGTAGCTCAGTGGTTAGAGCACTCGCCTCGCAAGCGAGAGACCTGCATTCGAATCCTGGCCAGGGCAAAGCCTTACACGCACACACACACACATACACCTCACACGCCTGGTAATAATCCCTTAAGAAAAAGAAGCCACAATAAATTTGGGCACTTCAACGCACGACCTGTTCGTGGGGACGCTGCTGTGCGCATTTGGCTGCCGCGTTTTGCCCACGAACATATAGTCCGCAGTCACAAATATAAGCTCTATATCAAATGCAAGCATTATTTTTTGATGTAGCACCTTATCGAATCTTCTAGATGTCTCAAAGCACTTCGCAGAATACACTGTAAACTGTATATTTTTGTGGGTGAAACACGGCAGCCAATTGCGCACAGCAGCGTCCCCACAAACATGGATTGAAGTGACTGATTTTATTATTGTTTGCTTTTTCTGGAGGGTTTATTATCAGGTCTCTGTGTGTGTGTGTGTGTGTGTGTGTGTGTGTGTGTGGAGTTAGGAAACTTTCCCAAGGTTTCGCCCTGACCTTTTGGAAGAGGTAATAAGAGAGGACGATCATTAACAACGAACAAATGACTAGTTTTTTCAAGAAGCAGTTTTTGATAATAACGATGATAATAATAACAATGCTCGCATTTTACAAAGCATTTGAGAATGCAAAGTGCATCACAGAATAATGTACGTACTGCGAAATAAATTGGCTGGCTATTTTGTGGGCAAAACATTTGTTTACACACAAAAAAAGGCGATTTAGAGAAACAGCAAGCAGAGTGACTCAGACTCAATAACGCCACTTGTGTATTTGACAATATACAGTAATATAATAAGAATCCTTGCGTTTGATATAGGGCTTTTCAACATGCAGAGTAAATGGCACCAATTAGTATTCAGTGAGTGACTCGCTTTTACCACCATCCACTCTACCCCATGTTCCAGAGCTATTAAGCGAATTTGTTATTTTCAAATGCAATCTCATCCATCCACAACCACAGGCCTGACTGACTCCGAACAATGCATTTCAATTCAAACATTTTTTGTTTTGAGAGGGTGGGCAAAGTGACTTTTGAAATACTGTACGGTATTCTAAATTGCTTTGGACAGCAGTCAATTAAACCTCGACAGAAATTTTCAATGAATGATGCAGAATGTAAATCCGGTAAAAGATATATATGATATATATTTTTTTATATACGTAAGATATATATATATCTTTGCGCAGATTTATATTCTTTAGATATATGTAATATATTAAACTATATTAAAAAAGTCAGAGTAACACTTCATATCAATATGAATGGAACCGCTGAACTACAACTGATAATAATCCTTGCATTGGATAATAGTGCTTTTTGTGTCTTCTAGATTTTTTAAAGCGCTTCACAGAACTATTAATTATTAATTAAATTCATTTAGTTAAAACCAATAACTTAGCAGTACCCTATATCATGGGTTTATTCATTAGTTTAGCTATTATTTTACACTCCAGTGTTGTTGTTGTTGTTGAGAAACTGAGGCCTTGCTGCAAAGATGTAATAATGATGTTAAAGAGCTTTGAGACACTACCTCTTGTGAAGGGCACTATATCAATGCAAGTTGTTATTGTTTGACAAAGCAGTAGCCTATATAATTTAACTCCTATATTATTATAATAATCCTTGCATTTGATAGAGCCCTTTTCACGTCTTCCAGATGTCTCAAAGCGCTTCACAGAATATATTGTAAAGTGAATTGACTGTATATTTTGTGGGCAAAACGCGGCAGCCAATTGTGCACAGCAGCGTCCCCCACAAACAGTTGTGGATTGAATTAACCACATTTTAAAAATGTTTGGGTATTATTATCAGGCGTGTGGAGTCAGGAAACTTGCCCAGGGTTTCGTCCTGCCAGGAATCCAACCCAGGTCTCTCGCTTGCAAGGCGAGTGCTCTAAGCACTGAGCTGCCGGATTCCACTGGTTGTTAATGGACCCATAAATTGACTCCTGTGTTTGCCTACAAAAAGACACAGTCACTAAGCTTGGCAGCAATTATTTGTGAAGCGCTTTGAGACGTTTCAACGTTCACCTTGTCGATGGAAACGCCTACGAATAGAAGTTTGTAAAAACCTTTCAAGAAAGAGGGAAATTAGAAATAAATGATTTTTATTTTATTCGATCAGCACATTTTAAAATTACAATAGCAATCAATGGTAACAAAAATCATTCTATTACAACATCAGTGATTGTGAAAGTCGCTTGACTTTCTTAAAAGATTTCACACTTATCGAAATCCCAACTTAAAACTCAACAGAGAGAGAGAGAAAACAATACAACATTTAAATCAAAAAACAGAAATACAGCTTTGGTCATTTTTTGAAGGGATTAAGATGCAAAAGTTAACACAGAAAGTCACCCATTTTATTTTCGCTACACATCATTGACTGCTAAAGAACAGAAAGCAGAGGCACTTAACGCGGGCACAAGTTAGTGCATGTTTTGCTGGAAGTGGTGAAGAAAACTGTTGGGTTTCCTTGAAAGGTTTTCCCTTGTTTCTCTTTTAAACTGGGCATTAAATCAGACAGCGTGGAGGAAGGCGGCGAAGGTCGCAGCGTGCGTAAAGAACTCCCTCTGAAAAATTGCGTTGAAAATACAAACACAAGCCTTCCCAGTCCCTCGTCATCCAACGCCAAACTTCGGTCTTATTTTACAAACCCCCTCGGAAAGCCGCTCGGCCTGGGTTCCATTTGTTCCGAGCTCAGTTAATCGGCACCGAGAGAGAGAAAACCTCACGAGCCAGCGGCTCGTTACAATGGCGTCCCCCCGAAGGGGCCAACTCAGTGGTCGTAAACTTGACTCGGAGGCGATCATACGTGGAACTGGAGAAGCCAACTCGCCAAGTCAAAAGTCGGGGGTCGTGCCATTAAGGGGCCGCGGAGAGCGCAGTGGATTTTTTTTTACAGTGGTGTGACTCATTTCGCAGAGCTGGTTGGGAACCATTTGTACCATGAATAATGGAACAACCCAGCTACAGCCAAGTATTTCAGGGCTTTGTCAGGGCTTTGTCATCTTGTGGTTAGTCTAAAGCTCTAGGAATATCAGACGCTCCCTCGCCTCGTTAGAAGCTGCCAGCAAACCCGTCCTGTTGGCAGACACTCCACTTTATAAGTCCTTATCCAGTTGGCAAAGTACAAAAAACGCAGGGTCTGGAAGGCCTAACGCAGAGGGCCCGGCGCAGAATGAAACAACACAATAATCTAACAATATAGTGCCTTATCAAGTCTTCCAAAGGTCTCGGAGCGCTCAAAGGTCAGGCACAAAGGGGTTGATTATCTTTTCCGTGTTACAGTAGAAGTCGACTCCCAATGAACACAAGACGCAAAGAAAGACACATGCACAAATCTGTCCGCAGTTAAATTTGTAACCGAATTCCAAAGGAGCAAAATAAGGATGGGGTAAGGAAAACTACTAATGGGAGACATTTGGATTGTACTGAACTGAAAAATATATCAAGTTACTACTGTATATTATAAAGAGGTGGAAAAAAAAGATTCCTGGCTTTGCCCTTTCTCATTTTTCTCAGTAAAAGCTTTTGCGCACGGGCTTTGACTTCTAAAACTTCTGGAAAATACATTCGAACGGGGGAGGAGAGGGAGGGAGGCAAACATACTGGTTCAAAGCACGTTTCAGAGCGGGTTCAAAGAATCCTTCTGTAGTTTCACACTTCAGCAAAAAAAATAAAGACAAAGCAACACTTGAAATGAAGGCCCCATTTAACATGATTTGAACTGTACATTTTGGATTTCTGCGAGACCTGAACCAGGGAACAATTTGATGAATCTTTTGAGTCTAATTGGATTTTGTATCGCTATTTATAAAGACACCAGCACACGTTAACCTACTGTTAAGGTGAGAGCTTTGATTTAATGACTCTCTTGTTCCTGTGCTATTAACTTGGAGGGTAATGCATTATTGCATCTTTGCAAATTTTCAAATCATTTGGGAAGCAGAAAGGAAAAGGATCCAAAAATATGCACCAATATATATGTATATATATATATATATAGAAAAAGGCATTCAACCAAAGCACGATAAACTAGATTTTTTTTTATTCAGAAGAATCATAAGCTTGGCATTACTGTATGTACAAATCATATCATTTGCGCTTGCAAAGTTTAACCTGCGACACTTTTAAAATTTGGCAGCTCCTAAATCTTGGCATGTTGACTGTTCCAATCAGAAAGATTTACACCATATATTTTTTTAATTAATTTTTTTAAAAAGGAAATTGGCCTAAGCAGAACTCGCTAAACTAAGCGAAAAACCTTTTGGCAAAGATAAATCAAAGACTGGGAAGGCAAAATCATTGATATAACATTGAAACTACAGATTGAAACTAAACTAAAATTTGACAACGCAGTGCAGAAAAGTAATATATTATCTTTCGATATAGAGGTCTGAAATTCCACTCAAGTCTTATCCTGTAAGACATTTTCGCTCAAAATTTCAAAGCACGGGAGAATTTTTAAAAACTTCAGCGCGAATTTAGATTTTCTTTAAAAAGAATCCCCCCCTTTCACCCCTCCCCACCGCACACACACACACACACAACAAAAATAAATCGGCTTCCTTCCAACAATTTGAGAACAACAATTAAAAGATTTTCCACACTCCTGAAATTCAAAGACAAAGTTGCGCCCATTCCATTTGAATTCGAGTTCGCAAACTGGATAGAATGTCAACTTTCCAGTGTCTCGCAATGAGAAACGGACTGATTCTCCCTCCTCCCCCCCCCCCCCCCCCCCCCCCACGCCCGGTCAGGAAAGCATGGAGGGTTTTAAAGGTCCAATTTATTTGCGTCTGAAAGTGAAATGTAACTGATCTTCAACAGGAGTGACAAAGGGCAAATCCACGTGGAGAACCTTCTCTAGCCAAACACGCGCGGAGTTTATATGGAAAAGCCAGTTTGTTGCTGTCTGCGGCAACGCCCTGATTTAGTGAGGGTTTATTCGGTCTGTTTATCCACCCGTCCACATTGCAAAGTTACCGTTTGCCTTTTAAACAATTTACAACGTCAAGTGCATTGCTCGCGTGTTCCAGCCCTCGGTGATCAAACACCCATAATAATAATAATCCTTGCATTTGATATAGAGCTTTTCACATCTTATCGATGGCTCAAAGCGCTTCACAGAATATACTGTGAAGTGAATCGACTGTATATTTTGCAGGAGAAACACGGCAGCCAATTGCGCACAGCTGTGTCCTCCACAAACAGTCGTGGATTGAAATGACCCATTTTATCATTGTGTCTTTTTTTTGGAGGGATTAGTATTTGGGGTGTGCGTGGAGTAAGGAAACTTGCCCAAGGTTTCGCCCCTGACCTGGCTGTATTCGAACACAGGTCTCACGCTTGTGAGGCGAGCGCTCTAACCACTGAGCTACAGGACCCATCAGAGACATAGAGAGAGAAAAAAAGAAAACACACACACACACACGGCATTCACACCAATCAATCGTTTTCAAAGAGCTTTCAAACAAACAGTGTTTGGCTCGGGAACTACAGTATTTCCTGTGATTAACGCCTGCATCAAACGTAACCAATCCCGACACAGATGCGACAACAACATCAACAAAATTACACTTGTATATAGCGTCTTTCACGTCGGGGGGGGAACGTCACCACGGTGCTGGACAGTGCTGCCACACCTAAATGGGAGGGTATTTAGGGGGCAATCTTTAACACAAAGCGAGAACTCGCCACTGTCTATGGAATCAAAAATAACTTAGTTGAAAGATTTATTTTGGAAAATTAGTAGGCGTTGACGATGGATGAGGGTGGGGTGGTTGTGGGGTGGGGGGAGAACACATTCTTAAAATGTCCGCAGTGTATTGGAATTGGGTTGAGGATCCAAACCCTCGCCATCTCTGAACGCCTTCCTTGGGGGAAGCTACGACGGGACTTTCGAAGTTAAGCGTTGGCGCTCAGAAGTAATTTTAAAGTGAGTGATATTTTCAGTACATTCTGACGAACGGACGTACCAAATAGCTCGGATCCCCCACCGCACCCCCACCCCCCCCCCCAATCGCAAGATACTGACAGCTCCGGTCACTCGACTCAAGAACCCTCGATATCAAACGTTGTTCAATGCTCAACGGTCTCCTATCATCTCGTATGGATAGAGATGCATTTCTAAGCCGAGACAGTGTGAAATCTCTTTCGTTTCTATATATATATATATATGTACGGTATTGAATACATGTACAGAGTGGGTGTGGCGGAGGGGAAAGTAGAGGGAAAGTAAGAGTCACGGGGCGACTGGTAGCATCTGAGATCAAGTAGGCAAACGCAGGTTTTCGAGAGCTGAGAGGGGGATTCGAACCCCCTCAAACACCGGCTGGGAGATAAGACGGACCGCGTTTTTTTTTTCCCGCAAAAGGAGTCACCGGAGACTTTGCGAGAATTCCTGTCGGAGGCGGTAGGCGAAATTCCAAACGTTTCCTCTGCCTTCCATTTAGCTGGTCGCGTGACGCAAAAAGATATTTACAATCGAACTAGCTGGACATCTCTCCGACACTGACCTCTCCCACCACGCCCCCCCCACCCCCCCCCAACCCACCCCCCCCCCACCACCACCACAAAGTTCAATCCTCCGCCCCTCTCTCAACTCTACAAGTATTCCGATTTCTTCTCGTCGCTTATGTAGTAAGGGTTCTCCTGGCCCTGGCAGAGATAGGTATATCGAGAAGGCTGCTTCCCTTTGAAGGTCTTCAAGTCCTCCGTCTTCTCAGCCTAGAAGGAGACAAATTTAAATCTCTTCCGTGCGCCGACGACAATAACTCGCACTTGTAATAGCGCCCTCCAAAGCAGGGCAGCGCGGGGGGGGGGGGGGGCGGAGGTGACCGTACGCACGGTCGATAGAGAAGGTGGATTATTATTAGCCGTGTGTGGGGAGTAAGGAAACTCGCCCAAGGTTTCGCCCTGGTCTGCCTGGATTCGAACACAGGTCTCACGCTTGAAAGGCGAGCGCTCTAACCACTGAGCTACAGGAGCTCCACAAGGTGGGAGAACAAGGGAGTCATTGAGTGAGGAGAGGGGGAGGAGAGGAGAGGAGAGGGAGGGAGGAGAGGTGAGGAGAGGAGAGGGGAGGAGAGGAGAGGAGAGGGGAGGGAGGAGAGGGGAGGAGAGGAGAGGGGGAGGAGAGGAGAGGAGAGGAGAGGGGAGGAGAGGAGAGGAGAGGAGAGGGGAGGAGAGGAGAGGGGAGGAGAGGAGAGGAGAGGAGAGGGGGGAGGAGAGGAGAGGAGAGGAGAGGGGGGAGAGGAGAAGAGAGGAGAGGAGAGGGGAGGAGAGGAGAGGAGAGAGGAGGTGAAGGGAGGAGAGGATCACCGTTACTCACAGTCTTCCCGCTGTCAGTCAGGCTGTTGGTACTTCCATTCTCCTGCATTTCTAGCTGGTGAGACTCCCAGTGCATCGTAACCCGAGGGATCTTTGGTACGTCCGTCTTAGGCCACATCACGTAGTCCTGTGAGCTAGACGAGGAGTTGCTTGGACTCTTCTTGCACCTATCGAAAGGAGTAATTCACACATCATAATAATCCTTGCGTTTAATAATAATAATAATCCATTCCCCCCCCCCAAAAAAAATCCTTCACAATAATAAAAATTTGTCATTTTCAACCCACGACTGTTTGTGGGGGGGGACGGGACGCTGCTGTGCGCAATTGGCTGCCGCGTTTCGCCCACATACATGTAGTCAATTCACTTCACGGTATATTCTGTGAAGCGCTTTAGGACGTCTAGAAAAGCGCTACATCAAATGGAAGGATTATTATTATATATATAAAATATATATTATATATATATATATATAGTACTGTATATAGAATATCGTCTTATCCTGAAATAGGGTGGAATTTCAGGGAGAGACATGGCTACAGAAGAGGGGATTTGTTTGCGTGTATATATATATATATTATTATTATATTATATATATATATGAAGGGTTTTGAAAATACGGGAGGCAGCTGGGAAGAGGCTTAGTTGAAGAGCCGGGAATGAATTGAAATAGGCCTGCAGTCTCCCGCACAGAAAAAAAGGCAGTGAGTACAGCGTGTGTTGTCGTCGCTTACCAGAGACAAGCCGCTAGAAGAATGAGCAGGAGCAACAGAGACCCGAGGACA
>CM068768.1:7980861-8022639 GCA_035084275.1 Hydrolagus colliei
TAAGCGCTTTGAGACGTCTGGAAGAGTTTAAAAGCGCTATGTCAAATAATAATCCTCGCATTTGATAAGAGCGCTTTTCACGTCTCCTAGACGTCTCAAAGCGCCTCACGGAGTAAACTGTATTGACTGTATATCTTGTGGGTGAAACGTAACATCAGCCAGTTGCGCACAGCAGCGTCCCCCACAAACAGCCGTGGATTGAAATGACCGATTTTATCGGGTTATTTTTGTTGTTGGAGGGATTAGATGCCTCAGAGTGGGTGAGCACTCGAGTTCGAAGCCGCTTAGCTCTTTCCCTGGTCACCTATTGAGGAATTCCCACCAGAATCAAGTTTCAAGCCATATTTGCCCTAAAATCAGAAAACCCGCCGGCTACATTTGGTCTCTCCGTTTCTCAAAGAGAAGCTACACCGGCTGTTCTCTGCTGTTACTTACTGGTCGCAAATTGTTCCTAAAAATAGGAATGTACGTTCTCGGGAATCCCAACTCCCCCCCCACCCCACCCACCCATCAGCAGCCTCCCAACCCACCCCCATCACCCCACCCGCGCAAATCATTCCTCGTAAAGTTTCACACGACGTACATGTACGCTCTGTTCTGTAGAACGTACAATCCTTGCCTTTGCCCGAAGCTGTGTCAAATTTGTCTCAAATGTGTACTTCAAGCAGCACGGACAAAAAGGATTGAAAATGTTAGTGTACTGCAGTTTATTTGTGGGTTTGAGCCCTCGCGTAGGAAGGTTGTGAGCTTGCAGTCTAGGCTGGCGTTCCGGTACAGTAGTGGGGGGGGGGTGGGAGGTGTGGGTGGGTGGCTGGCGGGGGGGGGGGGGGGGGGATGAGTGGGGTGGTATCGGTGGAAGGAAACGCTGCTTTGCCTGCCGATGAAATGATTAACACAGGCATGCAAATTGGAAAGAGGAGGGAGTTTCTCCCGCTTTCCCGGCCGATCGTTCACCCTCCGCTCACTTCCTGGCTGTTTGCGTGACTTGGCTCTGTGAAAAAAAGGCTGTTACATAAGTCTACACTACACTCTACACCGTTGACGTGCTTCGCGATGTTTTGCAGAGGTAGCAACACAAAACGCCATATCAAATGAATATTCTTATTAACCACTGTAGGTAACTCAGTGGTTTAGAGAGCTCGCCTTACAAGGGTGAGACCTGGGTTCGATTCCGGGCAGGTCAGGGCGAATCCTTGGGCAAGTTTCCTTACTCCACACACACACACACACACACACACATATGCCTGATAATAATCCCTCCAAGAATACGAATAATAAATTGTTTGTTTTAATCCACTGTTTGTGTGGGGGGGGGGGACGCTGCCGTACGCAATCGGCTGCCTCGTTTCACCCACAAATATATACAGTCAATTCACTTTACAGTGTATCCCGTGAAGCGCTTTGAGCCGTCTAGACCACGGTTCTCAACCAGGGGTACACATGTACCCCAGCGGGTACAGAATGACTTCCAGGGGGTACAGGTGGCTGTACATCGATTTATTAATCTCTCTTATTTAGCGTTTTATAGCTTATTCCAAATTGTATATTTAATTGTTATTCCCCTGGTTGTGTACGTAGCTAGTTATTTTGTTACATAAGAATAGCTTGGGCATAAAATGCAAGTGGAATGAGGAAGGTGGTGTGTGTGTGTGTGTGGTTGGGTGGGGGGGGGTACACGACAATGTTGAAAATTAACAAGGGGGTACGTTACTGAAAAAGGTTGAGAAACCACTGGTCTAAAAGACGTGAAAAAGCGCTATATAAAATGCAAGGATTATTATAATTATTTTATAACAGAATCTTACAGCACAGAGGCCATTCAGCCCGTGCCTCGACCTTCACTGAAACCACTCAATCCCACTCCCCTACCCCCCGAGGGAAGCAGTCGAATCAAAAAATCCTATTGAAATTTTCAGGGAACTGCATTGCGATCCGTGCGGGGGGGGGGGGGTTTCAGTGCGGAACCCTTCCCACTCTCGGTTCCGAATCCACTTGCGTCAGTCTCCCCGGATCCGAGTGCCTCCATTACTGTTGCCCAGCAGAGAAGGAGGCCGTCCATAATAATAATAATAATAATAATACTACAGTAAGCCTTTTACTGTATTTGGTACATACTGTGTAACGCTTTTCACTTCTTATCGACAGCTGAAAGCGCTTCATAGAATACACTGCAAAGTGAGTTGACCGTACATTTGTGGGCGAAATTATTACACCCAAGTTTGTCAAAATGCTTCACACACACATACGTATATATATATACTTCAATCCACGACTGTTTGTGGGGGACCGCTGCTGTGAGCAATTGGCTGCCACGTTTCGCCCAGAAAGTATACAGTCAGTTCACTTTACAGTATATTTTGTGAAGCGCTTTGAGACGCAGTCTAGAAGCCGTGAAAAGTGCTGTATCAAATCAAATATATATACTGTATACACAGTATTATATGAATGTTGTGGTTGTTAGTTCTGAAGATGGGCCTTTTGTTACAAATAGCCTTGATTACTATTATTGCTGCCAGAAATAATACTTGACTTGTTGCAGGCTGACAATGGGATTTTCTCTGTGTGACCTCTCAGCTGAATAGCCCCCCGAGACTCGCTGAATAGCCCCCCGAGACTCGGAAACCCAGGCAGGTGCTGTAATCAGCTTGATTCAAGCCGAGAGCAGGAAATTCTCTCGCTATCTCAGCGACCTTGTGTGTCTTTGCACTGCGTGTGTGTGTGTGTGTGTGTGTGTTCCAGGTGCGAGCTGGTGCCTCCGCTATCAGCCTCTCTGCCCCGACCCTCTGAAGCCTCTCCCCTCAACAACCCCTCCCTCTCCCCTCTCCCTCTCCCCCTCCCCTGGCCTCCTTCAAGGCCCCATCTTCAAGACATGCCTTTTTCGACCTTTTTTCCCCATTGATGCGCTCGCTCCTTGCTCTCCGTCCACTCACCTCTCTCCCAATCCCAGCATCTCAGGTGCAAACCGCTCATTGTCTAACCTGCGCCTTGGGACACAACTATCGAAATGCAAAGTTGTTGTTGTTGTTGTTGTTGAATGGCCTCTATCTGCTGTGCCAATTGAATAAATCTAGAACCTGGTGGAATTTCTGCTTCAGTGCTAAATAATAACCTGAGTTTTTTTTTCAATGTTGTTTGACTTTTCCACCACCCCACACCCACCCCCCCCACCTCTAACCAGCCCCCCCCCCACCACCCCCCTACTTTTTAAGAAGTGTAGGAACCTGAGCGAAGGAAATGCCGTTGTTTAGTCGAAGCTCGCTCCTCGATACGTTGCTGCTTTTACAATTACAGGTTTGAAATTATAGGGTGAAACTTGCAACTTGCGATGTGGTAATTAACACATCACCTGTCGTGACTTCCCCCCACCCCCCCCCCTTCCTCCCACCCCCTCGGCCCTTTATGTTTGCTGCGAGATTCGGAGTTCAAACTGTTCCGTCTTAACATTTAATAATAATAATAATCCTTGCATTTGATATGGCGCTTTTCACGTCTTCTCGGCTGTATCTCAAAGCGCTTCACAGAATATACTGTTAAAGCGAATTGACTGTATAGTTGTGGGCGAAACGGCGGCAGCCAATTGCGCACAGCAGCGTCCCACACACACACACACAGTCGTGGATGAAAATGACCAATTTTTATTATTGTGTTGTTTTTTGGGGGCAGATTATTATCAGGGATGTGTGGCCGTGTGTGCGCGTGTGCGTGTGTGGTGTGTGGAATAAGAAAACATGCCCAAGGTTTCGCCCTGACCTGCCTGGATTCGAAACACAGGTCTCACGCTTGTAAAGGCGAGTGAGATCTAAGCATCTAACTAGTGGCTGAACGGATTGGCAAGCGGGAGATCTGAGTCGGTCGCGAGGAGCCCCAGTTTAAACAAGTAGTTCCTGAGCGGGATTGGTTTGTGGGAGCAAAGGCTTAAGTTTTCAGGGTAATAACTCTCCTGTTAACCTTGAGTGTGTAAAGCAGCGTTGGGTTGGCTGCAATCGTCGATTGAATGCCAAGGTCCCGATGCGAGATATCATTGACACGTAACCATGGGAGCCGCTCGCGCAGAGGACAACGCATTGAGGCCAATGCAAACCGTCGTCAGTGGAAATATTTCATGGACAATCTGTGGAGAGACAGAGACGGAGACAGAGAGGGAGAGACCCATCTGTGTCTAGTGACAGCTGATAGATCAAATCCCAAGTACCTGACCTTTGGAATCAACCTTCTAGACATGGGAGTTCCTCATGTCTACAAAGTAGCTCAGTGGGTTAGAGCGCTCCCCTTACAAGCGTGAGAGACCTGTGTTCGAATCCAGGCAGGTGGGGGCGAAACCTTGGGCAAGTTTCCTTACTCCACACACACACTCACGCCTGAAAATAATCCCTCAAAAAGCCCCCAATAATAATTGGTCATTTTCAATCCACGACTGTTTGTGGGGACGCGGCTGTGCGCAATCGGCTGCCGCGTTTCGCCCACAAATTAGTGGTCACAGCGTGGTGGGAGGGAGGGAGGGAGGGAGGGAGCGAGGGGGCTGTTATTGTGGTTGGTTGGGGCGATGGGCCTGGAATGGAAAGCCCCTAACATGCCTTGGGTGGGGCCTCATTTGGCTCGTTGCTTGGATGTTACCTAGTTCTGTGCCACCCGTCAAGCCTTTACAGGGCGAAATCACTTCAAAACGCCCTTATCCCCGGGCATGAAATAACAGAGCTCAGGAAATTACGTCACCGTCTTTTCAAAGGGGGTGGCTTACCGCTTCTAAAGGATTGCCCGAGGCGAGTGTAAGGCGATCAGGGCCCTTTTGAATCGGATTCCTTTCCAACATAAATTAGGTCAATTTCACGTGTCGTTATTTTCCCGCTCGGTGCCCCCCCACCCTCCCCCCCCCCCTCCCCACCACTTCCCCCCCCCCTCCCCACCACCTCCCCCCACCCCACCCCCCCAACGCCCACATGTTGAATTCTACTTCGACGGTGCAGCCTGAAGTGCAGCAAACGGGGGGTCTTTGTATATCGCGATTGTCCAATTATTTTCAATGAATTCCGTTTGCAAAAAAACAAACCAGAGCCGCATTCACTGGGGGGAGATGGAGTCCACCGCCCAGGGACTTTGTTCCCGACATGAAAATGCGTTCCGCAAACGTCAATTTCACTGTGGTAATCGGGAAAAAATGTACATTCAATAATAATCCTTGGCTATAGCATTTGATAAGAGTGCTTTTCACTTCTCAAAGCGCTTCGCAGAAATATACTGTCAAGTGAATCGGCTGTGTAATATATTTGTGGGCGAAACGCGGCAGCCGATTGCGCACTGGCAGCGTCCCCCCCCCCACCCACACAGAGCCGTGGATTGAAATGACCGATTTATTGTAGTTTTTTTTTTTGGGGGGGGGAGGAGAGGGTTTATTATTAGGCGTTTGGAGTAAGGAAACTTGCCCAAGGTTTCGCCCTGACCCGCCCCGGATTCGAACACGGGTCTCTCTCACGCTTGTCTCTCAGGCGGGTGGCTCTAACCACTGAGCTGCAAGAGTCTCCGAAAGCTCCAATTACTTGAATCGGAAGCTGTTTCCATTCCCCCGGGACTCGCTCGTGTTATCAAGTCTCAAACTCGAACAGTCAAATCCCACGACTCGCTGGAATCAACTTGACTCAATGTCGGAGGGTTGCGGAAACGCCCAGAGTTTTTAAAAAAAATTAAGACACACACACACACACACTGCACGCTTTACATTATATTATTATATATATATATATTTTTAACGATCCTTTGTTTTAATCTCCAGAAGTTTCCACACACGTCACGATCCCTAACCGCTTCGCGCGTCCTCTCCGCTCGCATCGCACACAGTTACAGCTGCGCGGCTAGTACATTACGTGCCTGTTAATGGGTAACTTTCACGAGAACACGGCTCCAACAGGGGACACGATTCAGGGATCAATACAGTGTCAGAGTCTTTGTCGACTCAGATCTCGGTCACACTCCGCTGATAGCTGGCCTGAGCTCCTGCCACCTTTTAACCTGGGGGTGAGGTGGGCTGGTGGCGGAGGCCAATTCCGCAAGGACTCACCTCGAGTACGCCCCCGATTGCCGAGTACGCAAGCGCTTTCTCCCCCCAGCGCTGCACTGGATTCTCACTGATTCAGCTCAAAAGTCCCGGCGTGTGGTTTTGAACCCAACAACCCCACTGACACACGACTTTTTTTTTTGTGTGTGTGTGTGTGTGGTGTGTGTGTGTGTGTATGTATGGGGGGACGTCGCTGGCTGTGTGGAACTGTGCGGCTGACGCGTTTCGCAATCCCCCAAAGGATATAGAGACGGTGCGGGTAAACTGAATTAGGTTGGGAGATCAGCCATGATCTTATTAGATGGGCATGGCAGGCCCGAGGGGCTTGAATGGCCTAATCCCACTCCCCTACTTCTTATGTTCTTATGACATACAGCCACTACGCTGTTACGGTGTAGGCTCTGAAGGGCTTTGAGACATCTCGACGATCCGATAAGGCGCTGCAAAGGAAGCAAGGATTATCATATTATTATTTTTATCGTGGAGCTCAGTGGTTAGAGCGCTCGCCTTAGAAGCGTGAGATCTGTGTTCAAATCCAGGCAGATCAGGGCAAAGCCATGGCAAGTTTCCTTACTCGACACGCACACACACACATTTGAATCCACGACTGCTTGTGGGGGAGACGCTGCCGTGCGCAATCGGCTGCCGCGTTTCGCCCACAAAATACATACAGTCGATTCACTTTACAGTATATCCTGTGAAGCGCTTTGAGACGTCGATAAGACGTGAAAAGCGCGATATCAAATGCAAGGATTATTATTATTATTATCACTGATTAACATGACCTTTTCAAGACAGGTTTTATCTGAGGGAGGGCTCGCTTCACTAGACCAGTGGCTGAACATAGCGCCGTTGCAATCGCGTGTAACTCCCACCCGCCCCCCCCCACCCCACTCGTTGTCACACACAGCGATTTGTTAATCCCCCCGTTCGGCTGACAGTGCCGACAAGAGGATGTTTCTCAGAGGGAGACTCTCTTCGCGCGCTTTCCATCTCGAGAGACACGGGGCGCTCCCTTGTTCACGCCGCGTTTGTTCCACGGGAGCAATCCGATCACTTTGCCTTTCGCATTCAAACAGAAGTAAGGAGAGAGAGAGAGAGAGAGAGAGAGAGAGAGACATACAAAAAAATGAAGGGAACGAGCGAGGCGTTTACTCAGCACGTTCCTCCGCGGCTTTGAAGTCGAACCTGGAACAATTTGTACGGCAGGTAACTTTACTAACCTCTCACTGGCTTGATTGCTTGCAGGCAATGTTGCGTCCCAAGAATCTTGGGGCTAAAAGACAACTTGCACAGATCCTTAACCTGTTCCTTGCGCAGAACGCACCGGCTGGAATGCGTTAATGAGCGACCCTCAAGTCTTGACCCACGGAGGAAATTTTTTTTTTGCTCCCCTCCCTCCCTCCCTCCCTCCTCCCTCCCTCCCTCCCTCCCTCCCTCCCTCCCTCCCTCCCTCCCTCCCTCCCTCCCTCCCTCCCTCCCTCCCTCCCTCCCCTCCCTCCCCTCCCTCCTCCCCTCCCCTCCCCTCCCCTCCCCCTCCCCTCCCCTCCCTCCCCTCCCCTCCCTCCCTCCCCCCTCCCACTTCTCCACCCCGTCCCTTCTCCCACTGTTCATAATAATAAATAATAATAAATCCTCGAATTTGAGACATCTCAAAGCGTTGGAAAGTGAATTGACTGTATATTTTGTGGAGAAACGCGGCAGCCAATCGTGCACAGCAGCGTTCCACCCCCCCCCCCCCCCCCCCGTCGCCCAACAAACAGCCGTGGATTGAAATGACCATTTTTATTGTAGGTTTTCTCTTTGGACGGATTATTATTAAGCGCGTGTGTGTTTGTTTGTGTGTGGGGAGTAAAGAAACTTGCCCAGAGGTTTTCGCCCTGATCTGCCTGGTTTCGAAACACAGGTCTCACGTTTAGTCAGGCGAGCGCTCTAACCACTGAGCTTACAGAAGGACGCTCAGAAGGATGAGGCGGACTCGCGGGCTGAGTGAGGGAGGCCTGGGCTGCAGAAGAGGTGGAGAAAGCGCAAGGTGAGAGGGCAACGGACACTGAAACGGTTCCCGAATGGGCAAGCAGTTAATCCGCACTGTAATCAGGAAGCAGACGACAGGATATTTACACAGTACAGTAACGCACGCACACTTGTGTGTGTTTTTGTGGCTGACAATTATGTCGGGAGCACTAAGCAAGAGGTCACTGAAGGTTAATGCTGTTTAATGATCTTTATTGGCGGCTACGAGGCTATTGGCAGCTCACCCGGGGCACGCCAACGCAACCTGTTTACAGTCGTCACCACGAGCTGCCGACAATTAATTCTGTGTTCGAATCCAAGCAGATCGGGGCGAAACCTTGGG
This sequence comes from Hydrolagus colliei, assembly GCA_035084275.1. Classification (NCBI taxonomy): domain Eukaryota; kingdom Metazoa; phylum Chordata; class Chondrichthyes; order Chimaeriformes; family Chimaeridae; genus Hydrolagus; species Hydrolagus colliei. The sequence continues at coordinate 7,989,267 of CM068768.1, forward strand.
CAAGTTTCCTTACTCCACACACACACACACACACACACATACGCCTAATAATAATCCCTCCAAAAAAAAACATGCGTAATAAAATTGGTCATTTTCAATCCACGACTGTTTGTGGTGGGGGACAGCGCCGTACGCAACTGGCTGCCGCGTTTCGCCCACAGATATACAGTCCATTCACTTTACAGTGTATTCCGTGAAGCGCTTTGAGACGTCGAGATGAGATGCGAAAAGCCGCGACATCAAACGCAAGGACGATCGTGATTATTACTTCGTCCGTTTGCTCGCTATCTAATAAATGGCGTTCTGAAGCCACCGTTCCCAGCCTCGTCCGAAAAACGTCCAGTCCGGCTTGGCAGTAATTGTGGCTTTTTTTTTCTTTCTTTGATGTTGTGCGTTTTTCCCTTGACATGCTGTAAATTGGGTCAACAACTGAAACACTTGTGAAGCAGTTAATCGGATCTCTGGCACACTCTGTTACCTGGAAGGTCCATTTGATGGGGTGGAATTGGGTGAAATGTGAAGGTTTTTTTTTTTCATTTTGATGTCTCCCTCCCCCCCCCCCCCGTCCCCCCGTCTCCCCCCACCCACCCCTCGTTCCTTCGCGAACCAAGGCCTTTAAACCAACTTTTATTTTTCAGGCGAGGGCATTTTCGCTGGGAGTTCCGGCCTTGGCCAGTTCCATTTTAGTTGGTTCCGGACGAGAAGGTTGTTAAGTTCAACACCCGACTTGTGAGATTGAGCTCGCCCATCCCCCCCCCCCACCACTACCCCTCCCTTCTCTCCCCCCTACTGCCCCCCACCTCCCCCCCCCCTCTCTCTCTCTCTCTCTCTCTCTCTGTGAAAGGCGCTCTATCAATGTAATTTTGTTTTTGTTGTTCCCATCTCCTAGGCGATACAGCGCCTTATCATGTCTTTTAAGACGTCTCAAAGCGCTTCACAGGATACACTGTAAAGTGTAGTGGCAACTCTACCGACTGAGCCAGGCTGACACCTGAATATCGGACAGATATTGGAACAGGAGTAGGCCATTCAGCCCCTGGAGCCTGCTCCGCCATTCTCTAAAATCATGGCCGATCTGTACCTTGACTCCAATTACCCGCCCTCGCCCCCTCTCATATTCTTACCGAACAAATATTTACCCACCCCAGACACCCTGTAGAACAATAAATTATTCATTAATAATAATCCCTCAAAAAATACATCACAATCATTTTGTCACTCAACCCACGGCTGTTTGTGGGGGGGGTCGCTGCTGTGCGCAATCGGCTGCCGCGTTTCGCCCACAAATATATACAGTCAATTGACTGTAAGTATAGTCTGTGAAGCGCTTTGAGACACAGTCTAGAAGACGTGAAAAGCGCGACTTCAAATGCAAGGATTATTCTGATTATTAAACGCCTGGGGCACCTATTTTTCTCACCAGACCTGTATTTAGGTCTATGGTTGCCAAAGGGATTGTGTGAAAACACACACAAGACTATGGCTGGGATAAACGCCATCGATCACTGTCTTTTTTGGCGCTTAAGTCTTCAATGAATGTCATATTTATTGCTCTCATCCAGAAAACAAGGTTACTGCTGATCCAGGACTGCTGTCCAGGACTGTACATAAAATTACGGGACCGATCCGTGATGTGTGTTGAGGATTGGAAACATTGGCTGGCAATTTCCTCCCCATCTTCACCGCACCGCCCCCACCCACCCCCGCACCTCACCTCCCAATGCCAGCACCCGTGGAACTATCTCTGCATTCGACGTAGCGTCTCAGCGCCCGAGTTGTTAGGACGTCTCAAAGCCCATCGCAAGATGTTCTGCTGCGGACTGTAGTGACTGTGTAGCTTGTCGGCTTGATTTCGTAAAGGAATTCAACAGGCAACTCGTCAGATTCCCAGAAATGAAAGTGCTTTGTTCAGATCGAACGAGCGGTAAATTATAAGGGCAGAATACTGGAATATACTCCCTTCTCTCGCTGGACTCACTCAGTAACGATGGGGTTAATCGTTGTGTTTTTTTCATATTCCCGATGATAATTTCACGGAATTGAATTTCACAGGGTTTTCACTCCGTACGTCCTCCGTAAGTTGGGGACGTCCCCCCTGACGTAAAAGGCGCTTAACACGTGTAATTTTGTTGTTGTTGTTGTGGTAGTTACAAGCCACTATCTCGGAGGCCGAACGGGCAAAGTCAACACCGGGAGTAAAATACGATGGTAGGTTAACAAGCCGTAATGAGATCTGTGTTAACTCACTTACGTGCGGTGTCATAAAACCGAATACGAGTTGGACTGACGCGCAAACAAAACGCATTTAAGTCTGATAAATCAATTCCCTCCCCCAGAGCAACAGACGTCCCCGACACTGAGGTTAATTTTATTCTGTTCAATTTATACTCCCTCCCCCCAACCCCCCCCCCCCCCTGCGCCAGGCAATTTCAGATGAACAGCTGGTTCGCAAAACAAATACACAGTCACTACAGGAATCTAAGGCACTGTGTGAAATCTTATGTCTTGTATGACAGGCCTTCTTGTGTGTGGGGCGCTATGTAAATGCAAGTTCACTGTGTTGTTGTGCGAGGATTATTATCGACAATAATAGGTGAGTGTCAGGACATTCTCAGATAACAGAATCCAACAACAACAACAAAATTACACTCGTACAGCGCCTTTCACGTCGGGAGGAAGTCCCAAGGCGCTGGACAGTCAATGTTTCAGACCCGAGCTGGGGTCGGGATGAGGGGTGGGGTGGGAGGTGTGGAGGGAAAGGAGGGTGATCGATGGGAGACGGTTGGTCGAAGAGGAGGGTTGTGAGATGGGACTTGGAAGGAGGCCGGGGAGGGGGAGAAGGCGAGGCGGGTGGGATCGCGGGATGGATCCACGTCACGCTTATCACACATATTCATTAATTTCGGCTCAGGGAGAATTTGAGGCAAATAATCTCGACCGGGATACGGTTTCACGTAATATGAATGGAGTAGAGAAGCGAAGATCCCCCCGGCTCTAACCACAATCCACAAACGCTTGACTCCTCCTGAGCTCAGCACCCCCCCCTCACCCCCCCCACCGTAGGCAATCCTTAACCAAGGTTTCCTTCCCCGTGTCGGGAACTAGCCGCGCAAGACAAAGGGGCTCCAGCCTTTAAATAGATCCCAAACCGCTTCTTAAAATTACCGGCGGAGATATAACTCGAGAAGAGTATCTCGATTTGCAATTCCTCCCCCCACCCGATCCGGTCAAATTGAAAACCCGTCTTCATTTGGACACTCGGCGATCTCTATAAGCTCCTAAAGTATTAAATGTCCTCGCGTCCACAAAACCAGAGCCTCAGCTAATATTTACCGAGTTTAGAGCGTCGACCTATAACGAATGATGTGCCATTAGTCAAGGTGAAATGAAGCAAACCAGTCACTGGGAGACGAATGACTTATGTCCCAGTTCACGGCTTGGCTTGCTCCAAAAGAGGCAGTTTGTACTTTGTATATTCCTGACACACACAATCCCAATTGAACGTCACACAATCAGGGCCTTTGTTTTTTGTTTGTTGGAAAAAAGGACAAACCAGTTTTCCGTTGTAAATTTGACTCGAACTGATTGCTTGTGGTTTCAAGATTCAAGCGGGGTTTTGTAGATGGTGGCGGTGTGGGGGGGGGGGAGAAAGGTGGTCAGGTTCGTGGAATCAAGACGTCCCGAAGACATGAAAGGCGTTACATGAAATGCAAGGGATATTATTATTATTGTTGTTCCCTCGATACTGGGCTGGAGTGCGGGGGGAGCTTGCCTGGACTTGAAAGAGCTGGTGATGGATCAAAACAGTGCATCAAGTCGCACAAACCTCATCGCCGTTTCACTCGACGTCAAAAAATGGGTTAGATTCCAGGCAGGTCAGGGCGAAACCTTGGGCGAGTTTCCTTACTCCACACACGCGCCTAATAATAATAATAATAATAATAATAATAATAATAATAATAATCCCTCCAAAAAGAAATTGGTCATTTCAATCCACGATTGTTTGTGGGGGGGGGAAACGCTGCTGTGCGCAACTGGCTGCCGCGTTTCGCCCACAAACACACAGTCGATTCACTTTACAGCACGTTTTGTGAAGCGCTTTGAGACACAGTCTCGAAGACGTGATACGACGCTGTATCAAAGGCAAGGATTATTATTCTTATTAAGAGATTTCTCCCCTTTAATGAATGAAACCAGCAGCTTCCTGGCAATGGAAGTACAACATTAGTTACACAGCAACATCTAGTGGTCAAATTAAATATCGGATAGCGTGAGGAAATCTCCCAACACATCAATCAACACAGGCAAACGAGCCAAAGGAATGTAGTGTAGACTAATTTGATCAGGTTCAGCGTTAAGTTAATCATCGAGATTTCAACTGGAATGTCACCTACCAAGTACCCAAGTCAAATACACAAGAGACGTCTCAAAGATATAGTAAGGCGCTTAAATTATTGTTTTTATTAATATATATACACATTAGCTCAGTGTTTAGAGCACTGTCCTTGCAAGCGAGTGTTCGATTCCAGTCAGGTCAGGGCGAAACCTTGGGCGAGTTTCCTTGCTCTAAGACCCACACACGATAATAATAAAGCCTCAAAAAAATAATAAATTGGTTAACTCAATCCACAACTGTTTGTGGGGGAACGCTGCTGTGCGTTTTCTGTCCGCAAATATGCAATCAATTCACTTTACAGTGTATTCTGCGAAGCGCTTTTGAGACACAGTCTAGGAGACAGTCTAGAAGACGTCAAATGCAAGGATTATTCTTCCTGTTCTCATAGTTATGCGCAAATACATACAGACAATACACATTACAATAACTCCCCGTGGAAACCTTTCAGACTCGATGACGTGTGAGATGCTCCATCAAATACACGGATGAATTATTGATAGGCCCTGACGTTGCCCACGGGTAAGGAGGCTCGATCCAGGTGATGTTTTTATGAATTATGGATATTCTTCTGAGCTAATTGCTCAGTGATTGGGCTCCTCTGTTTCCTTTGCGGATCTGCTCTTCTGGGGGGGCCTCTCAAAGGTTTCTCCCAGGAACCGTTACTGTTTGGTGGTGCTCTCCGTCCCTTTTCCAAGTCCTGCTTGAAAACTTTCCACTTCGACCAGGAATAATAAAATTGGTCATTTCAATCCACGACTGTTTGTGGGGGACGCTGCTGCGAGCAATTGGCTGTCGAGTTTCACCCGCAAATATACAGTCAATTCACTTGACAGTATATTCCGCGAAGCTCTTTGAGGTCTAGAAGACGTGGAAAGCGCGATATCAAATGCAAGGATTATATCATTATTAATATTATTATTTTGATATCGAGACTGTCACAAAAGCTCCACACTCGAGTGGCTTGAGTCGAGCAGTCATTCGTTTCACGGCTGTTTTGGGGACATTTACGGGCGTAAACCGACTGCAGTACATGGTCTCCGCACTCCACAGCGCAACCGTGCAAAGCGCTCTGCCAGATGATGAGGGCGCCTTATCAAACGCAAGGATTATTTTAATTACTTTTAATACTCGCACCAAGCACAAGGGAGCAAACTCTGCCATGCCTGCAGCGGTTCTGAATGAGGGGCCGATAGCATCAACAAAAATCAAGATTGCTTTGCGAACAAACCCTTGGGAAAAGCCAATACATTTTCAATTTCTCCAAATTCATCCCCGGGCTTGCTCGTTTTGATAAGTAATAATAATAATCCTTGCATTCGATATGGCGCTTTTCTGGCTTGTGGGCGAAATGCAGCAGACATTTTGCGTACAGCAGTGTCCCACAAACAGTCGTGAATTGTGTGACCAAATTATTATTGTTATTTATGATGAGGCGTGTGGAGTAAGGAAGCTTGCCCAAGGTCTCACCCTGCCAGGAATTGAACCCAGGTGTTTCGCTTGTAAGGCGAGCCTTCTAACCACTGAGCTACAAACTCAATTGATATCTTATTATTTGCAATAATTTAGTTGACAAAATTGTATGCAATGTACATATATGTACACCAAAACTCTCACATAAAATTCTGGCTTGTGGAATGTAGGGTGGGGGGGAGGGGGCGGTAGAGGGGTGGGGTGGGTGGGGGGTGGAGAGAGAAAATAAATCCCAAGGAATCATCACACAACATTAAACCTCTGCACACTGATTTCAGATAAAGCACAGTCAAATCGTTAGGTTGGCAGGAACTTTTTTTTATTATTGTTGTCAGAAATGGTGTACCCATACGCACACTAAGATGACCATTAATAAAGGTTCAGTCAAAAATATTTCATGAAATATACAAAAGGAACAGGGGGAAAAAACACAACGCAAACCTCCGGAAAGGTTTTAAAGTTTTTAAAAATTCATAGTCTGTTTACATGATTTCCCGGATTAGGTGCAAAAAAAAAGGAAATACTGCTTTATGGGATGATTGATTCAACAGAAGAAATTCTTACATAACAACACAAGAGGAGATATTTCATTTTAACCACTGGAAGTAAAACGTTTCTGAACAATCTCGTAAAAAAAAAGCACAATTCAACACTTTCTACAAAAGAACTGCTAGTGAGGTAAATGTGGTACAAGTTAATATATATAAGGCTAACGGTTTAAATAGACATAACAGGCTTTTCCTATTTTACAGAACTTTTGCATTTGTTATTTGGTGCTTTCAGTGACTGATAGACTTTTCAATTTATATACCTGCAAAGTTGCTTCAAGCAAGCCTCCGCGTTTCGGACCTGGAACCTGTTTTTTTTCTTTAAATAGAGGAATTACTAGCTACACATTACAGTATAATAAAGAGCCCTTTCCGCATCCAAACCCCTTCACAATTGATTGATTTTATTTCAAAGTTCGACGAGTACACAGGTTTAAGAACATAGTACAGGTTTTGTGCAAATAAAAATTAAAATATAAAACACAAGACTTCTTTCCTTACGTTACGGTATTTAGCATAGAACGTGGGCTCCTTTAGTGTGGGTGTGAGTAGGTTGGTTGGTATGTTTGACACAGCGTGATGCAAAGCCACTCTTAACCAGCTGCTGGATTAATAAACAGGAAGAGAGAGCCAGGTGTCTAGTCACTGTGTTGTTGACAGTGTCTGGTTCGACGAACTTCATTTTACTTACAAATCAAATTACTTACAAGCTGTTAAAAATGGCTTGCCCCACACGTGTGCCAGGAAGATGGATCCCTCAACAGCCAATTAGCCAAACTTTGGCACAGAGTGTTTACTGTGGAATGGTTTCAGCCCTGCAGAAAATCCCTGGGTAAATTTCGAACCAAATTTACTAACTGACCTCAGGCCAGTTCACACCCAAAAGCTGCAGTCATAAAAGCGGATTAATAAATAACACTGCGCTTACCCAACACACATCCAGACATATCTTTTTGCTTTTACAAGTCGCTCACTGCAGTGCGTGGACAGTAAGGATTACAACACAGAAACGAAACGCAGATTGGGTTCGAGAAACAAAATTGCTTCGAGTTCTCAGCACCTTCCCGGAGTTTGGACAGAAACAAAAACATATGCAGAAATGTAAACTTCTGGAAAGAGCGATTAGTTCAGTAGAAACACAGCTCTCAAAATTGCATAGATCGCTACCTGGAGTACTTGTCTGCACGGTTTGTGCTTGTGGTTTTTGAGTTTAAATTGCCTGGATCCCTTGTTAATAGAATTTGCATTTGTTCACATTATTAAAGGTTTTACCCATCTCCTGACATCGCCCGAGGGACGTCAGGGATTTAAATGCATGCAAATAGGTTTTTTTTAATATATAAGAGAATGCTACTTCGAACAGAAAGCAGTGAAGAGAATGCTTCTTTGAACAGAAGGCAATTGTACACAGGGAGAGGATGTCCTTTCTACACTTCTCTAATACAGTACTTGCTAATCCCTTTGCTGTGCTGGAACGGTGGGGACCGAAAGAGGAATCCTCCTTCCCCAAAAACGCTAACCAAAGCTGGACTCTTCACTAGACTTCTTCTTTCTCACTAGAAGTAATCTTTCTTGGAAATTCTTTTTGCCAAGTTAAATGGCCGATTGAAAAAAAACCAAACAGATATGGATAGAAAAGTCACCCTCCCTGCCCAATGCCCCCCCCCCCCCCCCCCCCCCCCCACCAATCTAAACCTCTGTGTTCTGACCCGGCTAAGACAAAATCTAAATTCTACGCTAGTCATCCACACGACAAAGCGAACCATTCATTGTTGCCAAGTTGCAAGGTCGGGCCGGAATGCAAAAGTGTTACTTACATAAGGGAAGTCACCCAGAGTTCTTACTAGAAACAGGACGGAAACAAAAAGTTTTGGGGTGGTGGTGAGTGAGTGGGGGTGGGGGGAAGATTGAATACACTTTGAAACCTTATAAACCCACCGTTTGTTCGTTTGACCAGCTCACCTCTGTAGGAATAGAGAGATAGAGGGAGAGAGCAGATAATGCAGATTTCGGTTATCAATGACTGTACAATTTTCCCTAGGTCAGTTTGGGCACTATCTTTTGAAACAAATGAATAAACCGCCCATTGAGGTCTTATCAAAAATCCTTTATGTTACCTGTCAGACAACGCTAAGGTATGGCTCTTATTTATGACCCTCGGTTCTCTGTGGGAACAAATTTGAAGGTGGCTTTATAGAGTATATGGTTGCCAGTTTAATTGAACGTAGCTCCAGTGAACTCAGCGAAGTGATCGAAGGAATCCGTGGTAAAGGGCTGGTTCCTTGAAACGCTATAAAAGGGAAAAAGAGATTCTAATTCGGACGTACACAAACAGCGGCAATGAGCAATAATTTTTTCCCCTAATAAACCCCGCTGTGGCCAGCAGTCTCGCTGAACCCCGTGACAATGCAGATATCCGCACAAGTGGTGCCCAATAACTCAACAACTTGCGTTTGTAGGGCGAGTGTCACGCAGGTCAGCATCTCGGAAGGAAATTGTGGCTGGATGGGTAGCGGCGCCTTGTGACCTCGGCTACTGTCTGAACGACAGATCTCTTAAAGAGCAAACGGCACGGTTCAGCTCGCTTAAAATGTCGTAATGTTCACAGAGAAACTGGCAGATGCGTTCAATCAGGTATTGGTAGTGCCATCAAGCCTTTGAGTCAACGGGAGCTGAAAAAAGGCTTGAATAAACTATGTGGCACCTTTTTTTAGCCGGGTTAGGAGACAGGAGGGACTTGCCAATATCTGTTAGGCAAATTACAGCAGGTCCTTGTAGCTCTATTTTAATCTTCATGCTGGTACTTGTTACACCATAATCCCACCAAGCAAGAGCGACAAGTTCTTAAAAGTTGCATTTTTGCATGTTCCTGAAGGCTAAACTAAGGCCAAGACACACCCGACCGACCAGTTTCAGTCCAAAATTAACAGTAGAAAATACACCAACGCACAAAACAGGTTAGTGATTTAATCTGGCCGGTAAAATTCTAAGCAAACTAGGCTGATGTAAAGCATCGGATTGCAGCAAATTCTCATTAGCTGGCTGTCGGAGATGTAACAAGAGGTTACGGTGTTTCACAATTAGCCTGGAACTTATGGAATTTCGGTAAAGGTGGTCGAACTACACTGTACTGTATAATCGATTTAATTCCACCTCAATCTACGGTCCTCCATTATACATAGAATGCCTCGGTATTTAAGGTTAGCAAGTTGAACTGACAAAATTAAAACGCATTGTTCATTCATTTTGTGCCTAAAATCTAAAGGGAGAAGAGAGAAAAATAAAGTGGAGATCTACAAGCACAGTTTACATTATAATATTCTAATGGGTTAGAAATCTTTATTTGAAAAGATGGGTTTGCTGCTTGCCATCCCGAACAAGTCTAGTCATGAATAAAAAAGCAATAAGCCCAGTTCAAGCCACTGTAGGAGAGAGAGAAAAAAATCTCTAATGCCAGGAAAAACATTGCCCAAGTCAATGTGGTATTCTCGGTTGCTTTCGTTAGCCTAACCAAGAGACGAAGAGAGAGTTTGATTCCATCTAAACGTCTATTCTTCCCGAGGATTCAAGTTCCAATTACTGGGGACTCCCGATATCAACTTGACCTGATTTTGTTTTGTCTTTTTTTAAATAAAAAATTTAATCAATAAGTCAACAGGGGTAAAAACACATGGAGTGTTGAACTGAGAATGAAACAGATTTGACTTTCGTCTTTGCATCTGCTGCATAATGTCCCCCCTCTTTTCTTCCCAATCCCACCCACCTACTACACCCCAGTCCCAAACCAATTGCAATCTTGAGAAACCTCCACTGTAAAACAAGACCTGTATTGTTTTCCCCAACGCCTGTGGAGGGATGGACGGAATGGAATGGAAAATTAATTTGCTCATTGACAAGAGAGATGCAACACTCACAGGCAGGCAAAACACCGACGAGAAGAAAAATTTATTTATATCTTAAAACGGGACAATTTCCTCCAACCAACGGAGGAATTATGGAGGCTTTCTCCAACCCCTTTGAAAAACAAATGTTTAGATTTGATTCCAGCCAATGAAAATAACATGGCCTAATATTGGAAGCATATTTTCTTTTTTTTAAAAAAGTATCTGCAGAGCAATTTTTAGAGTTGCACATTGCTGCAAGGCATGTAAACATTTTGTGCCGCACTAAACAGTCAGGCAACGTGAACACAGGACATTTCCATACCGTTCAGTCAGGATTTATCACATGATCAGAAAAATACAAGAACCTTTGCAATTTCACTCAGCGGAATGGACACAAATGGACATTTCGAAATAGACGTGACCTTCTTTGAAACAAGTACTGTTCAGGACAGCAGATTTGATCCATAAACTGCCTTAAAAAAATTATACCGCCAACACTGTCTGATCCAGGCAGGCATCGAGCTAGCTTTCACTCAATGGAGACCACTCTTAAAAATGGTAAACCTACAGAATCCCTTCACAGTATTAAGTAATTTCCTCCCTCCCCTCCCACCCCACACACTGAGGATGTTATAGCCAGAATAGCCTAAACCACTTTGATTAGGTATCAAAATCCCTCAGCGCAAGAATTCTTTACCAGTTGAAAACACTGATTGATCGGCTAACTTCAATATCACAAGGCAAATGTATGCGTCACGGATCTATGCAGGCGAAAGAAGCGCAAATCTTACTGGAGTTGAGGGAAAGTTTGGTATTGAAGCTTTTTTTTGTATTGCTTTCCGAGACAATGGATTAAACGCAGGAAACTCTGCTGCTTGGCTTTACACTGGCTTATTATTTGGACATTACCTGGTTTCAATGAGGGAAGCGGGTCTGGGGGGGGGGCAATCGTATTTTTTTTATTTGATAAACCCAAAGATATGGCGCGATCTAGCTCAGGTCAACAATGTGCACGCAGCCATTTTCGGGATGGACCGAAAACAGAGCCAGAAGCAAACCAGCCTGCAGCACAGATTCGGGAGTGTTTGCTCACTGCTGTTCGAGAGAACCCTTGCGGAGGCTCACTCCCTCCCTCGCTGAATGAAACGGATTTCCCACCCCGCGCCCCCTCAAAAAACACACACACACAACTCCAGTGGAGACAAGCTTCAATTACAACCGAACATTCAATTCACTCTCGCGCAGTTGACTGACCCTTGGAAGAGTTCAATGTCGGGTAAAAAATTCTCAAGACAACAACACAATTGCCGGTGGCAACTTTTGCGGACCGCGTGCAATCTGAAAACTACACAAGCTATTTCTGAATTATAAATAAATCAAGCTTATTGGCTGTCATCACCAGGGGCCTCGGGGGCGTGGAGGTTGCCGGACACAATCGAGGCTAGATTCACTTTGAATATGTAGAACGACGCCGTCTGGGCATTAATCGATCCGTTTATCTAGACCGCTTACTTACTCTACAACCATTCCACACGTAGGAATTCTTTTAACAATTCGAAAAACAAAGCAGCGAGTTGCCACAGGTTTTCAGTGGCGAGTAGGTATGTACATTTAGTGGACTATAATGATAGCAACTAACTTGTACAATCTGAATTAACACTATGCTTTTGCAATACTAAGAAGGAATAGGTAAGCCGGCTTATCAAGGTTTCCCCCCCCACCCCTCCGATACACTTTATTTAAGATACACCCGTAGCTTCCACTATGCAGAACTGCGGTTTTGATCCTTCCACCCTATACTCAATAGTTTTTTTCTTTTCCCCATCTCCCTAACATTTCTCTCTCTTTCTCTCCTTCTGTAAACATGACTAATATATAACAGCCTGACAAGAAACATTACATCTATGCTGTGTAGATCACTCTCCTTTCACGACTGATACTTGCATCGGTTTCTGCCTAGGCGTGGCTTTTAAAAAACACACAGAATGAGGTAAGGTTATCACAAACGCAGATCCTTTTTTTTCCTTTTAAATACTTCTACGCTGAAAAAGCAACTGGTTATGTTTTTTCCATTCCGAGCTTCTCTCTCTCTCTCTCTATCACTTTTGCATCTTCAAAGCATTTTATTTAAATTTTTTATTAAAAAAAAAAGACATTTTAAAACGCCTCAGTGCGCATATGGCACAGTGTGGTTTCTGACAGCAAAGGCGAGCGATGCTATTCAAGTCAGCGCTTGTGGAATTTTCTTCTAAAAAGTATCTCCTCTGACTATACAAATACTTCCTGAGTTGCACTATAAAACCCTGCGCTCTACATCAACCATTAATGTACAGTACATACATTTCTGAAAACTGAACTGCGTGAACATTTTCCCTGAAATGCTTCTTTTCTCGGCTTGACAGTTTCAACGTGTTAAATGTCTTTTGTCTCTCCCGTTGACGCACTGGCTATCTGTTGTGTTGAATAATAATAATAATAATATAAAAAAACCTGAAACACCACTGGAAAAAAAATGTTTTTAACAGAAATAAAACCAAAATAAAATAAAAAATATCGCAATTTATACCCTGCCTGAGTCTCGCTATTTGACTAAAACATTTCGGATCCCGCTGGAAAAATAATTCATGACCGGTTTCACTTTCTGTCTACCCGTGTTTTTGTTTTTTTGTCTTTTTTTTCTTAAAAAAAATGATTCCTAAAATAAACATGATTAACGTTAGATAGACTGAATGCACCAAAGAAAAATTGGTTAAAAAAAACATATCGTTGTTGCATTGGAAGGGCTTCATTCACTTCTCTTTATAATTATTTCTTCTTAATTATTCGGAACCTGATAGAGACATGTGTATTGGTGGCCTGCTGACACATGGCAACAACAACAACAACGTGCACGTACGCACGCACACACACACATACACAAGGACCTCCCAGCCTGGCCACGATCATGCCTTTTACCTGTAACTTTGGCTGGTCGGAGCCTTGGCTCCGGTATTAATTGGCTCATTAGCATCAGACAACAAAGTAGTGTACCCTGAGAATTCAGAAACTGTAGTCCTTATTCGATGGCTTGTCTCTTCACCAGCGCTGAAGGTCATTGGCAACCTGCCGCTCGCCTTGAACTGTGATCCGAAAGCTTGGGCGAAATTCTCTATCCGATACACCTGATGGTTCAGCCCGGGCTCCAAATTCTTCTGCTGGTCCAGCTGCCCTGCCAGCTCCTGGGATGGGGTCAGCCTCTGATGGGGGGCTTCTGTGCTGGGGTATTGGATGCCGGACTGGGGGCTGACCAGAACTCCGAAATGCGACTTTGGTGAGGCGGTCGGCAGCACTGAGGTAACGGACGGGCTGAAGCCGCACTCGAGCGAGGGGGTGGTGAACGCGGCCTTATCGGCGGCGAACAGTGTTTGGCCGGGGAGGCTCGACGGGAGACTGGTGGAACAGAACTGCAAGCCGGGGGGGCTGAGCGAGAAGGCGTCGCTCTGACTGGTCCTCTCTAAAGCTTGCTGGAGGTATTTGGAATACTCCTGGAGCATCCCGGTCTTGTCGGGGCGGGGAGCGTGCGAGCCCGGGCAGGCCGCCTCCTCGTGCATCTCGGGCGCCTGCCGTGAGGGGTGGATGGGGACGTGCTGGTCGTTGATGTCGAAGGGGACCTCGTGCTTGTGGGCGTACTGGTCCAGGAGGCTCTGCAGGACCTCGTCGGGGATCCCGGCCTTGTCGGGGCAGACTTTCACGTCCACGCTCATTGAAGCGGAGTCCAGCAGCGGGAGGGAAGAGCCGCTGTCCATGACGCTGGCTACCGCGGCCTGGATTACCGACTGCTGGGAGGCCATTTGCCCGATGCTCACCGCGTAGTCGTTGTGGCTGGAAGCGGCCGCCTGCAGGTACCTCTTCTTCTTGAAAAACTGCATGGCGTCATCGTAGTTGCCGCCGCTGCCCGGCTGCTCGGTTTTGCACTCCGTGCTCTGCAGAAGGACAATGTTATCCATGCTGGCGTTGCTGTTTAACTCCAGCGGTTTGCCGGGCAGCAGCTTCGGCCTTGCCATGCCAGCCCCTGCCCCCATCAGTTGCATGTGATTGGGATCTGTCCTCGGAGGGCTTTTGCGGTTCACCTTTTTGATCACCAGTTTGGTGGTTCGAGTCTGTGGCTGCTCCTCGCTCGAGCTCCCCAGCTTCACGCCGGACATGGGCATCTCGACGGCGTACTCCTGCATGTTGTAGACCGACACCTTGTCCTTGCAGCCGCCGAAGTTGCTTGGCAGTTCGGAGGTGTTGGCTTTGTTCTTTTTGCGTATTGCCTTCTCCTGAGATGTGGCTTTCGACTTCGCCCTCCTGCGCCCTCCTGCGGTTCCCTGAGTTGATTCGAAATGACCATTCCCCATCTGGCCGGACGTCCCGGGCTGCACGCCGTTCTCGCTCTTGCCGACGATGTCGCCACACGTTCGCTTGTGCTTCAGCAACCTATCCGTCCTGGAAAAATACTGGGTGAAAAGGAAGCGAGGAAGGAAGAAAAACATGAACGACTCGTGAGATTATTGCACAACATAGATGTCGGTCATTCGCCTCATTTTGCCACTCGATTATATCTTCGCAAGAATCTCTTAATCTCATATTTCCGGTCATTCTCCATTCCCCTTAATACCCTTCCTTCCCCAGTGGGGCACTACTATATCGAATGCAAGGATTATTATTATCTTTCAAATGTTCCAATGGATTTGTGACTGTGTAAAGGACTGCATGTTCTATTAACAAAAGTACTTAATCATCATTGAAGACAGAGAGAAAATAAAGCCAACACATTCTGCCCTGAAGCTTACCCCTGAACTTCAGTTAAGGGTAAAAAGGTCAGTGCTCACTCCCAATGAAAAGAGGATTTAACTTACTTTAAGTACATCTTTCGAGAGAAGGTGCAGGCGAGGAAATCACCTAAAGTAATCCCTTTTGTGAGCTGTATAATTGAAGGGTAGAGGACGTGTGACATGCTAATAGGAGCCCTAATATTACCGAGGGTTAAAGCTGCACACTTGGAAGGAATCCAAAAGACTGTCACTAAGGCTATAAAGAGTTTTAAGTCTTCATACAACAATAAAGACACAATCTATATCCCTGTTATCTGCCACACGAAGTAGGAACCTGCTTGTTAGTCGATTAGCTGATTGCTTTTACAAGGGGCAATAATTCCCCTTTAAAAAAATCATTTGGACACTCAACCTATGACTGTCTGTAGACTCAGCTGTCCTCAACTGGCTGCCATGTTTCGCCTATAAAATATACAATCACTCCACCTCACTGGTTTCCTTCCCGTTGAATTATCTAATAATAATAATCATCTAATAATAATCCCTCCAAAAAATACACAATAAAATTGGTCATTTTAAATCCACGACTGTTGGCAGGGACGCCGTTGTGCGCAATTGGCTGCCGTGTTTCGCCCACGAGTATGCAGCCAGTTCACTTTACAGTGTATTCCGTGCAGCGCTGAGACGTCGATGAGATGTGATAAGCGCTGTATCAAATGCAAGGATTAATATTACTGTGAAGCGCTTTGAGAGGTCTTGAAGATGTGATAAGGCACTATATCCAATGCAAGGATTATTATTATTATTATTGCTGTAAATCTTCTCGAGCGCTGACAGCCGGCCCATGTTTACCTGTTGGCAAATGTGGCATTGATAAGGCTTTTCCCCGCTGTGCGTTCTCTTGTGTCTCTCCATGTGGTATTTCTGGATGAACCGCATGTTACACTGATCACAACAGAACGGTTTCTCTCCTGGGAGGAGGAACAAAACAGGCAGTGGGTAAGATAAGAGCCAATTTAATTCGAAATGAAAAAAAAATCTCGAATGGACACCCTCCACTGAATGGGGGGGAAACTTCAAGTGGAACAAACAAGCCAGCAGAAATATTATACGCACAAAAGATTTTATACACCATATATTATAGGTATATAGATGTGGACATGCACTTTGGGACCTTTGTTGACCTGCACACTGCAGGCACATCAGCTGGTCGTTTGGCTCCTGATCCCTATCCACTGAAGCAAGGCTTGCACTCATCTCAAACAAGGACAGAATTGGGGTTGTCTTATCAAGGCCCCCCCCACCTCTCCAGCCCACCAATCCTTTACTCAATCATCTGAGAAATGTACTTACTCATGCAAAGTACTGGAGCTTGCAATATTGACCCCAAAACAGGGTTTTATTGGAAGAGAGAGAATTAACAACAACACACAATCCGTGATTAAAACAGAAGCAATTATAAGAAACTATACATACCGCTGTGGATTTTTTCGTGCCGCTGAAGCAGGTATTTCTGGATAAAGCACATGCTGCACTGACTGCATTGGAAAGGCCTTTCACCTGAAACAAGAACACGGGGATTAATCTCTCCCAAGAAGCGTCCCCTGTAGACCGTAAAAGTCCAAACACTTTACGAACGGGGATGTACGCCCGGACAGCTCAAAAATAAATACTGGTGTGGAATCCTGTTAATTATACGCACATCAAAACAATCTATACTAGAGGAAGGTACGTACAATTGCACCCGATAAGACTACAAAACATTTGTCAAACAGTGGAACACTCAATGGCAATCAATGAACTCATTCCTTACCAGTGTGGATAAGGACATGACGACGAAGGTGGTAAGAACTACGGAATGAGGCACAACAGTGGTCACAGATGTGAGCCTTTGGGCCGTGTAATAGGCTATTACCGTCTGCACCCATTGCTGAGGACTGAAGACAAAGAAGACATGTTAAATAATAATCATCCATAGCATTTGATATAGCACTTTTCACGTCTTCTAGACATCTCAAAGAGCTTCACACAATATACTGTTAAGTGAATTGACTGTATATTTTCTGGGCGAAACGCGGCAGCCAATGGCTCACAGCAGCGACCCCACACAGTCGTGGAATGGAATGGCCAATTTATTATTGTTCTTATTTGTTGAGAGTAGGCGTATGGACTAAGGAAACTTGCCCACGGTTTCACCCTGACCTGCCTGGAATCGAACCCAGATGACTCTCTTGTAAGATTCCATAAATCTCACGTCAGAACACTTCCAACCCTGAGATCTGACGATTCCGGAGTTGAGGGTAGCAACGAAAGTACAATAATAATAATAATCCTCGGATTGAATAATAACGCCTGAACATCCAGGATTATTTAGTGTTACTTAAACCCTGCACCTCAATTCACTTTGGTATCGTAGCTAAAGAGCATATGTCTTCAGAAAAAGGGGAAGCAATATTGTGAAGAATCAAAGCAGATTCCTATAAAGCATTATAAAAGGCCGGAAAGAGCACAGCCTTGGGCAAGATTTTGCATGCCACCTCTTTACAGTATAATTACTCTCATCAACATCTGGCTTTGGTAAACTGGTATTAGTTGCAATTGCCAGTAAAATAAACATTTAGCATGACTGTATATTCTATTGGTGTGTGGCAGAATATACCTTCGAAGTCTCCTTCGATTTAATAACCAGACGAAGAGTTCAAACCATGTAGTGGCTAAAACCATGTCCAGCTAAAAATCAACGGACTGCTATCCGTTGGCTATTTGTAGAACACTGCTGTCAGTAAATCAGCTGCCATGTTTTCCTACAAATCAGGCATTGCATTTTTTTTAGTGTATCCCGTGAAGTAATTTTGAGACATTTATTTTTCCGACTTAACGTTAACGACTCCCAAATGTAAGACAGTCGCCTCCAAAGTGGAACTTCCACCCTGAAACAATCTCACCTTGGAAGCGTCACTTCGTTTGCGCCTAGGCTTTGAATCCTGAGATTGAGAGTTCTGTTTCTTTGACCTCTTAACATAAATCCCCGATCTTGGAACGCTGAGGCCATCTTTTTCATATCTGGCTTGCAACTGAGAGAGTAAGAAAAGATACGATTAACTCACAAGGTCAGGGCTTCACTGTGTGACACTGCGGCAGAGAACAAAGCAGTAAAAATGGTTACCTTAGCAAGCTGTTTTGTTGAAACCGTCAGTTCAATAAGAAAATATGCAAAGCATCAGTCAGTCACGTTGATTCATTTGCAGTTAAGACAGGTACAACAACAAATTACACTTATAAAGCGCCTTTCATGTCGGGAGGACGTTCCAAGGCGCTGCACAGGAGGCGTGTGACCCGAGCTGGGAGGGGAGTGTACGGGAAGGGGTGAAACAAGTAGGGGAGGTCGAAGAATTCGGGGTGGAACAAAAGGCACGGTCGAAGAGGAAAGTCTTCAAACTGGCCTTGAAAGAGGAAAGGGAAGAAGGTACATCTTGTTTGCAAGCCCTGCTTTGTTAAATAAAAGGACCCATGACTGTCTCACCTGGTATCTGTCGGGTGAGTTCAGGCGATGTGACAGAACTACATAGGGTGATTAGTTTGGCTCTGTTCTGTAGAGACAGCTCCAAGCCCCTGATCAGAGATTCACTCGGACAAGCAAAGTGTGATGCAGTGTGTTGTGACTCCACTATGTCCTAAAACATTTGTGATCTGACAGTGTTTTATTGGAAATGACGTGTCTTTGGGCATTGGGTTTGGGAGAGATAAGCATTAACTACAGCTTTGATATTCTCCTTCCTCGTGCCCCACAACGGCTAAATCGTCCGCCAACACTCACTATTTAAGCTCACATAAGAGTAGCCACTTGTGTGGTCAATGTAGCAGAGGGGCTGATGCCGCCAGCCAACGCAACTTGGCTCCAGGCTGTGAGTCATAACCTTAAGAGGAAGGAAATATTTCAGCAGCGAGTTTAAGATCATACTGCTGCTCTTGTAAAATCCCAGTCTGGTACAACTTCCGTTTGTCCTAATCTAAACTCCACCACGAGCTCCAGTCATTTCAGACACGCATTGATATAAATATCTAGCAGCTTAAGTAATCAAATGAGTAGGTAAGCACTTACTTCACTGGTATGATTGAAGTTCTGGTTTAAGATGCTCTGTCCTCTGTGCATTTCCTCCTCTTCAAGAAGAATTTTCCCGTTGTTCTTGAAGAACATAAATCCATCCTGCGAGGAGAACTTTTTCTCCTTGACATCGGAGACGGGCTGCATGTATTCCGAAGAATATTTTTCCGTTGGGGAATCGGGATCCTTTTTAAGGATCAATTCCTGAGGTATGGTTGATGGGACAGAGTGGGCAGCGAGGTTGGAGAAATTTGGGATCGGTGGGAGGTGGCTGAACATGATCATGCTGGAGGAGAAGTTTGGCTCCATCCCACCGTTCCTGAGGAATTCGTTGCCTAGTTTGTCTCGGATGATACTCATGGTGCAAACGTAAGATTAATCACAGTCAAGCCAACAGCACACTCTCTAAAGCAAGGAGGGGAAAAATATCAGAGCGATATACAGTACAATGTAACTAACGATATAAGCCATTGTAGCCAGTGGATTACAACCCAAAGTATGTATCCTCTTTCTATTTAGTTATAATGCTTGTACCTTACATGACTAATGCAAATGGTACGCACACTGCAGTCGGTATCTGAATCGTGGAGTGTTTACACTATCCATTTAAATTAAAATTATACCGACTTAAGATGAATTTAGAGGTAGATCAGGATAAGCTCAGGTTCTATTTATAAGCCATTCCGGAAATACTCTTGCTGTTTGTGACCTCACCATAAACGCAATTGTGCAGCTGCCTAGTAGCAGATTCTTAACCATTGTTTTACGGCTGCCGTGGAAAGTCAGCAAACAGCTCACGTTGTCTTTGGAATTCTCTCAGTTCCAAATTTACACTGACAATCAAAGCAAACGTTACTTATCGGGTGGCCTACACAATACACAGTTATTACGCAGTCACAGTATGAAGTGCCTTGAGACGCCCTCCTAGTCTTGTGGTATATTCAGCCCAGTATGCAAATTATTCCCCATGTGCCAAGGTTGAGTGGTTCGCCATGATTTGTTTAACAGCCTGGAATTTCCAGCGTAGTTTTTCAAGCCACAGTTAATGCAACAATAACACTGTGTTTCAGGTCCTTAATCAACTACAGGACTCACAAATAAGCTTTGCCGCACTAGATCGAAACCCATTGTGTGCTAAAGTATTTACGATTTCCATTTGTTACAAAAGATTGCTCAGTTCACACTAAGATAAAATCAGTCATTCACTTCTCAACTGTCTGTGGGGACACAGTGCGCACACATTGTTCGCTGCTATGTTTTCCCACAACGCAATCACTCCACTTTGCCGCAAATGCTGTCAAGCGCTTTGAGACGTCTTTGCAACATGAAAGGCTCTGTATCAAATTCAATTATTATTACCGTAAAACTCACATAAGTCCTAAGAATTTGGTGGCGAAAGTAGACCAAGGTCCATTCAGTTCACCTTCCAGGATCCTAGCGGTCACATGATGTCATGTCCCAAACCATATACTGTATCGAGAGATATTATTTCCTAATAAAAATCTATCCAATCTGTTCTGAAAAGAATTGGCATTCTGCTTCCATCGTCTCCCTCGGCAACCTGGTCCATACATTTACTACCTTCTCCCTGAGGTAGTGATTCCTACACACCTGACCTGTGGACGCAAGCTTTGAAGCATGTAGGCACAATGTGATTATTGATTAAATCGGATTTTGTGCGATTTACACAAGCTTGCCTGTAACTCATATTTCACGCAAGCCAAGTCAAATATGATGCTCCCAAATGATACAACTTGTGAGTTTTACTGTGCCATCCTTATTGAAATTCTTGTTCATTTTCAAATGATGCAGTGTGATTTCACTACTTTTAGACGACCTTGCTCGCACTACATATCTCTTACACTTCAGTGACTCACTTGTAATCACTTTGTTTATTTCCACGGCCTTTGGCAGAAGATTTGCATTCCTTATGATGTGCATTTGACAAAAAAAAAGGCTATCCTGTTTCCTCTCAGATCACCCTCTCTGTGTTGCAGTGCACTATTCATCGTCTGACTCATTTTCCACCAACTCAATTGCTCTCCAAAGCTTTGTTCTTGCTTAAAGTTTGCTCCTCCACATCAGTGACTTATCACATTCTTCAGACACTCTCACCCACTCTTTCGTGGATGAATCAACCTCTTAAAACCATCTGCCCTCAGTGTTTCGAGATGCTACCCCATGTGAAGTATACTTTGGTAGTGTGCAGTTGTCAAGCGCAAAGGCTGAATCATCAACCACGATCTTCATGTCTTCCCAAGGGCGAAAGTCCTGCTTGTTTCTTTCCAAAATGAACTGAAACCCTGATATTTGATGCCCTCACTCTCGTGTATTAAGAGCCTCACATGCTACTCCCTTTGACTTCAAGTTCGGAACTTAAAGAAACAAGTGGCAACATACTTTACAGAGATACGTCAGAGTTACCAGAGAATTGAAGGCATATTAAGGCTACCATATTTACATAAATTTGGAAATGTTATCTTCATTCAATTCAAAAACAAGCACTCTGTGTTGGATTAATTAGGTGAAAGCTTGTAGTTACAGCCATTTTAATATTTCCCCACACTTGCAGTCTTAAAGATAAAGCTAGTCCTCTGAAGTAACCAAATTATTGCTGATTCCATTAGACTATTACTATTACTTGTAAATGTTAGAAACTCAGCTCCGCAGCTCTTTACTGTGTCGAAGATCTCACCGAGAAAGCTTTGACATGATCACAATATGTCGAAATGTCACTGCGCATCACAGCAACACAGGAAGTTGCCGAAATGTCCAAGGGGGAAGAAAAAGCCTGAACTTTATCAGCTTCCAACATGAAAGCTCTCAAAAATACAAACTAGATCGAGACAATTATAGTGTAACGGTCTCGTGATCATAAATGTTTCAGTGGCAAAACCTTTGGCCCACTTAAACAACTGAGCATACGAAATCTACGAGAAGGCATTTTACGTGGAATCCCCTTATCAGCCACATCAAATATTTACCAACCTGCCACTGAATCAGGGACTTTCATATACAGTATGCGTCTGCTAAGCTCTCTCTTGACTTAAAAAAAGCATGATCATGAACAGGAAAGGGAAATAAAGACCAGTATGTAAATGTCAATTTGTATTTGCATGGATCTCATACCATAACTAAAAATAATTCTTTTTTTTGCATTTAACACAGCATATTTCCTGTCAGGAGGGTGTCTCAAAGCACTTCACATGATTTACCGTGAAGTATAAGTGACTGTGTATTTTTTTTTAAAAAGGCAAACTCAGCAGCCAATTTGCCCACAGAAAGCAGCAAAGCAAATGCCCCTTTCAACCTGGGGACTTTTGGCAGAGGAAACTTCATTGTATAAAGATATTAACAAACCATCATTCCCTCAAGGATATTTTTTAGGGTAAAGTGGGAGGGGAGGGAGCTAAAGAGTGGGCAAAAGCCAAGTGGTGAGTTTCAAAAAGGACCTGGAATCTGCAAAGGAGGGAAGACAACCGTAAATGAGTGTGTATATGTGTGTCCCCACCTACTTTTGCCTTTTTCTCAACTGCAGCCTTTATTAAGTGCAGAAATTCCACCCCCCGATAATTTTTTTCTTTATTTAAAAAATACATCCTCCCCTCCTCCTCCCAAAATATATATATAAAGGAAATATAACTGTAAAAAATACGATTCGAGACGCCCTCTTTCCCCCCCATACACACATATGTATTTATATATATATATAAATTATATATTATATATATAATATATATAAATAAGGAATAATAACATCACAGAAGGAACATTGATTAGGGAGGAGAACTGGAAGGGAGGGGGGGGGCGTGTGAGAGGCAGTTGAGAATAGATTGATTCAAAGCAAAAAAAAACAAGCAGCATGGTAAACGAACGATTTCGAAGCGGTGAGAAAAGAGAGAGAGAGAGAGAGAGAGAAAGAGGAGAGGTGGGGAGAGAGGTGAGAGAGAGACGAGAGAGATGGAGCTTTTGTCTTGAGCTTGAGAGGAAAACCCGGCGGGAGAACGTGAACTAACGTGCGTCCGCCCGCCTCAGCTCAGCCATTGGGCCCCGGGTTTAACATGCTTTCCGGAGGCGGTGGCGTTGAAGAGACTGAGGGAGAGGTACAGAGAGAGAGAGAGAGCGAGAGAAAGAGAAGGCAGAGGGAGAGAAAGAGACACGAGAGTGTGAGTCAGTGAGAGAGAGAGAGAGAAATTGCAACCATCTCCCCGAGGCCTACCTCAGCCCCGGAGCGCGGTTCTTTGTCCACCCGGGCTCCGGCCCTTCTCTCACCCGGCGCCACCTCCCCGGGAGGTCCCTAAGCTTCTCAACCTCCCGGCCCCGTCAACCATCGCCGCCAACTACCTCCCCCGCTCCTCCCCGTCCCTCACGTCGCCTCGACTTACCCGTCCGCCGCCGCCGCCCTGACGTGTCTCTCAGGGCCCGATTCCCAACCGTTTTTTTTTTTCAGTTTGTCAACAGAGAGCGGCAGCTCCGCCCCGCCATCTTGGCTGCCTCGGTGCACGCTGGGCCGGCGTGGGGGGGGTGGGGGGGGGGGAGAGGAGGGAGGGGGAGGGGAGGGGGAGGGAACCGCGCACGCGCATGCTGCCCTCCCGCCCGCCCGCCCCCCCTCCACGTGTCAATCATGGTCACGCTCCACCCGTCGGTCACGTGCCCGTCTCCGCCCACGCCACGTCCATCACGTGCCCATCACCAACTCCCCCCCCCCCCTTCTCCACCCACTCCTCGGTCACGTGTCACCCTCCGCCTGTCAATCACACATCACTCTCCGCATGTCAATCACACGTCACTCTCTCCACATGTCAATCACACGTCACTCTCCTCATGTCAATCACACGTCACTCTCTCCACATGTCATACACACGTCACTCTCTCCGCATGTCAATCACACGTCACTCTCTCCACATGTCAATCGCACGTCACTCTCCTCATGTCAATCACACGTCACTCTCTCCACATGTCATACACACGTCACTCTCTCCGCATGTCAATCACACGTCACTCTCTCCACATGTCAATCACACGTCACTCTCCTCATGTCAATCACACGTCACTCTCTCCACATGTCATACACACGTCACTCTCTCCGCATGTCAATCACACGTCACTCTCTCCACATGTCAATCACACGTCACTCTCTCCGCATGTCAATCACACGTCACTCTCTCCACATGTCAATCACACGTCACTCTCTCCGGATGTCAATCACACGTCACTCTCTCCACATGTCAATCACACGTCACTCTCTCCGCATGTCAATCACACGTCACTCTCCGCATATCAATCACACGTCACTCTCCGCATGTCAATCACACGTCACTCTCCGCATGTCAATCACACGTCACTCTCCGCATGTCAATCACACGTCACTCTCTCCTCATGTCAATCACACGTCACTCTCTCCACACAGTTTGTGGAATACCGCTGTGCACAACCAGCTGCCCACAGTCACTTCACTTTACGGTATATTCCGCGAGGCGCTTGGAGACGCCTCGAAGACGCGATGAGGCCTAATATCAAACGCAAGGGTTATTAATTATTATTCATGCATTGAGTCCAGCGCCTTGGGACGTCCTCCGGACGTGAAAGGCGCTAGACAAGTGTAACTTTATTGTTGTTGTTGTTGTTGCGTTTGAGTTTCCTCTTTAGATTGACCGATTATTTTTTTGCTTCAATCTCAGCTTCCGTCACCTCACCACTCACTGTGCGTGAAGACTTTCCCTCCTAAACTCCTTTTAACGTAGCTCCTCCTGGTTAACTTAGATTCAGTTTCCAATGCTGCGGTTAAATCAATTTGGCACAATTATTAAAGCCACTGAGAGTTTGGCTCGATTGAAGGAAAGTGGGTCTGTATAATCTCCGACATCGGAAGTTCATGGAATCACACTCTCGGCCCTAGGAACACACAATCTTCCCGTTCACGTCTTCTAGCCCTCGACCGCAAACTTCTTTACCTTGGGTTTCTTGTGCCGGCCCGTCACACATTCACCGGTTAGACACAGTGGGTCAGCCTGGCTCCGAGTGCCAGCTAAGCTCTCTCGCCTTTCTGCGTCAGAAGGTTTTCTGATCAGGTGCGGGACACACAGTAGGTGGTGCTGTGATATCTCGAAACCAGAGAAACTACATCAACGCAGAGTGAATACTTCTTCCTAAATTGGATGGAAGCCTTTTGGAATAACACACTTACTGCGGTATCACGTATTTGAATAATAATAAATAAATATAATGATCCTTGCATTTTGCTTGTAGCGCTTTTCACGCCTTCGAGACGTCTCAAAGCGCCTCACAGAATATACTGTAAAGTGAATTGACTGTAAATTTGTGCGGTGTTGGCTTGCAAAATACACAGTCACTACACTTTCCAGTGTCGTCAGCGAAGCGCTTTTTGACACATCTCAACAATGTGACAAGGCACTAAAATCGAACGCTAAATCCAAACCAAGGAATTATTAATAATAATATTAAATATGCGGTCAGTAACACTTCAACAGTAAAATCCTTACAAAGAGCTTTGAGACGTCTTGGCAATTGTGATACGCTATTGTATCATTGTAGCAGTGGATTATTATTGATCGTTAATCTGATTGCTCTCTGGCGTGTGTGAACAAGTGTGAGGTTCCTGCAGAGTTGCTAGATATTGACGCGGAAGCCAATGTCATTTGAATTCAGATGAATTCAAAGCAGACTAACGCTTTGAACAATCTATCGGAACGAGCACTGGCACGCAGTAAAAGCGGGAAAGAGAGACAGAGAGAGAGGGGAGGGGGGGGGGGGGGGGGGAGAAGTGGGCAATTAAAACACTTCCATGTTGTGAAAATCCCCTCCCTTTTCACTTTCAACCAAAAGAAACAAAGCAGAAAATTACAACGAGGCTCAGTCCAAATCCTGCATGAAAAATCATCCCACAAAATCACATTAACTTTTTATAATTAAAAAAAGGTTTTCATTGCAATTTGATGCAGACTCTTATTGCGTTGGGGTAGATGCCTCAAAGCAGTTCACAGGATTTTGCTGTAACATGTTATGACAATCAACTTGCGCAGAGCAATGTCCCACGAGATATACGTTCTGTCTGGGGGATATTATTGGCCATTGGACACTAGGACAGAGAGAAACTCCCTTCTCTCTTCTTTTCAAATGGGATCTTTGAAGTCCTGTGGCTCAGTGGTTAGAGCACCCGCCTCGCAAGCGAGAGACCTGGGTTCGATTCCCGGCAGGTCAGGGGCGAAACACTTGGGCAAGTTTCCCTTACTCCACACACACACACACACATGCCTGACAATGATCCCTCGAAAAAAAAAGACAATAATAAATCAGTCATTTCAATCCACGACTGTTTGTGGGGGGGGACGCTGCTGTGCGCGATTGGCTGTCCGCAAATATACAGTCAGTTCACTTTGAAGTATAGTCCGCGAAGCGCTTTGAGACGTCTAGAAGACGTGAAAAGGCGCAGAATCAAACGCAATGTTGCGATCATTATTAGATGATTTTAACTGAACTGAACTGGCACGGCTATGGCTCGAAACGAAGCCTTTTGACTCGGAAAGCGACCGGAAGCCGGGTCCTTTGTGTAACGGAGACGGCGTTCCTGACTTCCCGAGAAAGCATGGATTTCTCAGCAGCCCCGCGCTCGATCATATTTTATTCATCTAACCTAGTTTATCAGGAGACTGTTCTTGGTCAGGCTGGTCTCCTCAAAGCTCGGGGAAATGCTTATCTTGTGCTGAAGTCACACAGAGGAAATCCTTTTCGGCGAGCTCAGCCAAGAGGAGGAATAAACACTGTGGAGCGCGAGCGCTGACTGACTAGTGTACGTGTCGAACCTCAAAGACATCAAGAGCATCGCTACCAAAATAGCGACAATAATAATAATAAGAAGAAGAAGACGAAGAATAATTTGATCCGTTGCTAATCGCGTCAAACCATCTCAAAAAGCTTCACAGGTAACTCCTGTCCCATCGAGGAAAGCCCCCCAAATTATTAATTGGTCATTTTCAATCCACCAGTGTTTGTGGGGTGGGGGGGGGGGGGAACGCTGCTGTGCGCAAACGGCTGCCGCGTTTCGCCCACAGATATACAGTCAATTCACTTTACGGTATATTCTGCGAAGCTCATAGAGGCTACTCCGCGCACACTCCGTGGTTGGAGAGCAGAGTGTGTGCTTGCCTGTGCTTGGTGAGTCAATGCTATATCTTGCATTTGATATGGCAGCTTTTCTCGTCTCAAAGCGCTTCACAGAATGTACTGTAAAGTGATATTGACTGTATATTTTGTGGGCAAAACGTAGCAGCCAATTGCGCACAGCACCCCCCCCCCCCCCCTCCCCCCCACACACACACACAACACAGCGGTGGATTAAGTGACCAATTTATTACTGGTTTAATTGGATGGCTTATTATTAGGCGTGTGGACTAACTGTCCAAGGTTTCGCCCTGACTTGCCTGGATTCGAAACAGAGATCTCACGCTTGTAAAGGCGAGTGCTCTGACCACTGAGCTCAGACACCAGGAGAGTGGTGGTGGGGTGGGTGGGGGGGTGTGGGGAGTGGGGGGGTATGGGTCGGGTGGGGGAAACAGGTCACTGGTGAGCGAGTGTGCGCACAAGAAGATTGCGATGTAGCTGGCTCCAGGTACATGGATCTGTCGGTCTGGTTCGGTTCTCTTAAGCGCGGTGATGGTTTCTGTGTGTGTCAGACACGTGGCTGTCAGCTATTGACGAGAGATCGATTCACAAGACGCACACTTATCGTATTGGCCCCGACCTGTCAGGGTCTGTCCCCTCTGAGATCAAATGCGTCTCGCGGGAATGGCACAAGGCAGACGCCTTTACCTCTCTGCGATGCGCAAAGCTGATTTTAGTTGGACTTGACTGGTGTGTGGCTAATCATTAGTTCTGCCGTCCCGCAGCCCTGTTGCCTTCTGTCAGTAAAAGACGCTCGGTATCTGCGCGCTGAATTATTCTTGATCTTAAGTGGCAGCGCGGGTCAGGGCGAAACCATAGGCAGGTTTCCCTACACTACGCACACGCCTCTGTTTACCCAGCAGGAAGTAGGAACAATAATAATGATCCTTTCATTTTGATACAGCGGCTTTTGCACATCTTATCGACGCCTCAAAGCGCTTCACAGAATACACTGTAAAGTGAATTGACTGGATACTTGCGGGCGAAACGCGGCGGCCAATTGCGCACAGCAGCGTCCCCCCACACAAACAGTCGTGGATTGAAAATGACCGATTTTTATTATTAGTGTTATATTGGGGACGGATTATTATTAGGCGCGTGTGTGTGTGTGTGTGTGTGTGTGTGGTGTGTGTGTGTGTGAGTAGGAAACTTGCCGAAGGTTTCGCCCTGATCTGCCTGGATTCGAAACACCTCTGTGCGCAAACGACTATTGCTGCATTCTGCCCACAAAACATACAGTCTGTTCACCTTCCCGTATACTCCGCGAAATGCTTTGAGACGTCTCGAAGCTGCGATAAGGCGTCAAATCAAATGCAAGGGTTATTCCGGTTCACCATGCAAACCCCTTTGAGACGTCCTCCGGAACGGAAAAGCTCTGTATCGTGTGTGAGTGTGAATCTTGTCTGTCATCACGACCGTTTGATGAGCTCCCTGTAATCGAAGCTCGTAATGACGAGAGGAAATCCATTCACAATCGTTAGGTGAGCGTGGGTGGAGGGGGGGGGGGGAGAGAGAGGGAGGGGTGGAGGAGAAAGAAGGAGTGGGAAAAAAAATCAAGGTGACTACAGAACCCACGGAAAAGATTCTCAGGTCACCGGGGCTAAAATATGATTTAGTGTTCAATTAATGACACTGTACTCCTCGCGGAGTCCAAGGATCCGCACACTCTGAAGCATATCAATAGCATATTCATATTGCAAAATAATCCGTGTCTGGCAGCCCGCAGAAAGGCAATAAAATACCGGTCGCAATTTAAAATCAATTTAAAAGTGCCAAGCAATCATTTGTCTCCGGCCCCCTCTCTCGTACTTATTTCCGAAGGTAATAGGCTTTGAGAGACTTCTTTCAGTTAAGCACCTGCTTTAAATAAATCCCACCCCCCCCCCCACCCTCCTCTGTGATGGAGGAACTCGATTTCTCTTCGCGTTTGACCAGTGCCAATCTTATCGACGTCTCAAAGCGCTCTTCGCGGAATATACTGCGCAGGGACCGTGAAGTGATCGACTGTATATATTTGTGGGCGAAGTAGCGCACAGCAGCGTCCTCGACAGAAATAGTCGTGGATTGAAAATGACCCATTTTACGTGTGTGTGTGTGCGCATGTGTGTGTGCGTCATGTGTGTGTGTGTGTGTGTGCACATGTGTGTGTGTGTGTGCGCATGTGTGTGTGTGTGTGTGTGCACATGTGTGTGTGTGTGTGCGCATGTGTGTGTGTGTATGGGTGTGTACGGGTGGAGTAAGGAAACTTGCCTAAGGTTTCGCCTCTTTCAAAGCCCAGACTCAAAGTAGGGGGCTCGAACGCACAAACTTCTGACTCAGAGGGAGGAGGGAGGGCGGGAGGGAGGGGAGGAGAGGGGAGGGAGGGAGGGAGGGGAGGGAGGGAGCCAGAGGGGAGGGAAGGGAGGGAGGGAGGGTGAACTTGACGCCAGCCAGGCTGCACGCACGGCTTGCTTTCCAAAAGTCAGGCAGATGCTTGGACTTATTTACAGGCGCAGTAAACATTTGACTGATCGGCTTTCGAGCCCTTTCGACGGATTAACAGTCATCTTGAGGGAAAGGACTGATTGACGGCTCGGCGAAGCACCCACGGGGGGGGGGGGGGGAACGGCTGCTGCTCCGAGCTGGACGTGCGGAGTGAACCGAGCGGAGATGTCAGCACTTTGCAATAGGAATCCATCTGTGCGGACGCGGGCGTGCGTGTGTCTGTCTGGTGACTGGGGAAGGATTGGCTCTCAATTTGTTTGAAGCCAAGGTCGTCACAGCATTAAAATCTGTGTGTGTGTGTGTGTGGAGTAAGGAACTTGCCCAAGGTTTCGCCCTGACCTGCCTGGATTCGAACGCAGGTCTCACGCTTGTAAGGCGAGCGCTCTAAACCCCCGAGCCACAGGAGCTCCGCAAGCTGGGACCCGAGGACAGAGAGAAAGAGTGAGATGGGGGGAGAGAGAGAGAGAGAAAAGATAGGGTGAGCACACCGAGGGGGAGGGACGGAGAGAAAGTAAAGTCGTCAGCGCCATCAGTCTGAGCGCCGTTTCGATCACGACGTCTCAAAGTCGCGAGGGAGCCCACTTTGTCTTGCGTCTCACGTTGCTGACGCGTATCGCCCATGAAAGGCGCAGTCACTCAGCACCCCCCACCCCCCGTGGAAGCACTCTAAGGCATCTCGACGTCACGCTGAAGCTCTCGCCCGCGAACGCAATGTTCGCAGTCGAATTGCGATCCGCCGAAGCGATGGAGAGGCACTCAACAGCGAATTACGCTTTTATCCTGCAGGGTTATAATTTCCATCCACAGATAATAAATAATTCAGCCTCTCTGCAAACATCTTTGTTTAATATTTTACGATCTTCATTATTAATGTTGCTCCTTAGATGCGTGAGTGTCGCGAGAAACCGCAACAAACGCACAGTCACTACACTTCACAGTCAGACCCTGCGAGGAAGCTCCGAGGCGTTCCGGATGATGCGGAGCAGCTTGCGGAGCTCCTGTGGCTCGGGGGTTAGAGCGCTCGCCCTTACAAGCGCGAGACCTGCGTTCGAATCCAGGCAGGTCAGCGCGAAACATTGGGCAAGTTTCCTTACTCCACACACACACACACACACACACACACACACACACGCCTAATAATAATCCCTCCACCCGAAAAACCACAATAATAAAATGGTCTTTTTCAATCCGCGACTGTGTGTGTGCGGGGGGGGGGGGGGGGGGGGGGGGGGGGTGGGGGCTGCCGCGTTTTTGGCCCACAAATATGTACAGTCACTTCACTTTACGGCATATCCCGTGAGGCGCTTTGAGACGTCGATGAGACGTGAGAAGCCGCGATATCGAATGCGAGAGGATTATTATTATTCTATTACGGTGGCGAACAATGGCAAGGATCGTTACTGCTGTTACAATGCGATTTGCTTTACGAGGCGAGTGTTTCAGCGTCAAAACTCTGGGGCGATGAGGAGCAGCGGGCGGGCGGTTTGAATCCAATGAGTTATTTATGAACTGAGAGGGCTCGACAATCAATCTATTTAACGTCGCTGAAACCTTCAGTTTGAATCAGCGTCACAGAATCGCAGACGTTTGAAGCACCTTGCAACCCATCGCAGAACCGGACTCGCTCGATCTCCAATTTTTATTTGATATCGTAAATAATCCAATAATACATCTCCGATTCCACCCCCCCCCCCCACCCATCCCCCCCCTCCCACCCCCCCGCACCCCACCCCTGGTCTTTTCGCTTCACCGTCTTACAAGCCTGGATTCGACCGCCGGTCTCACGCGCTCGCAAGGCGAGTGGCTCTAACCCACTGAGCCAGGCTGACGCCAACTCGTTAAAACCACTCTCGTTAAACCCCCCCCCCCCACCCCCCACCCACCCACCACTCCCTTTTGCCTTCGAACTTCTGAAACGCAACGCAGGCTACAAGGGCTTTTGATTGAGCTTTACGCAGGAGTAATTACTGTAGCGTTGGCACGAGTCAAGGCATTTTGATTTGGTTTCCAAAAAATAGCGTCCGATAGGAACTGCCAAAAGGAGCAGATTTGAAAAAATTTACGTTTGGGATTTATTTAATCTTCTTTTCTTCTACCACACCCCACCCCTCCCTTCCTCTTTGCTGCATTCTTTCAATGAACTCTGCATAAAAAGTATTTGTTGTAGGTGGGTGGGTTGGGGAGGGAGGGAGAGAGAGGAGGGATTCGGGGAGGGAATCTTTAACGGGTCATATTTTCCTGCTGTACAGACATTCCCTCCAAACTTAGAATAATAATAATATTCCTTGCATTTGATATCGCGGCTTTTCGAGTCTTCTAGACGTCTCAAAGCGCTTCACAGAATATACCGTAAAGTGAACTGACTGTATATTTGTGGGTGAATCACTTTTAGGGGATTTTATTCTGGAAGTAATAGGGGAGTGGAGGGGCTGGTTGTGGAGGGGGGGTGGGGGGGACGCTGCTGTGCGCAATTGGCTGCCGCGTTTCGCCCACGGAAAAATATACAGTCAATTCGCTTGACAGTCATTCCCCGAAGCGCTTTGAGACACGGTCTAGAAGATGTGAAAAGCGCCAATATCAGAAACGGAGGGAGGGAGGCTTCTCTGTGTGTGTGTGTGTGTGTGTGTGAGTGTGTATGTGTGTGAGTGTGTATGTGTGTGTGTGCGTGCGTGCGTTTTATTTATTCCCTCACCCCCCCCCCCCCTTGCGGAAAGTGGCTGTGAAGTGGACGAGACTGATTCCCCGCGAGCAGCCTCACGTGGGTGGACCTCGTCAGAGCAGCCCGAGAGCGTGGAGTGGGCGAGAAAATGGGGGAGCAAATTGGAGTCATCCAGCCGTCGCCAGGGAAACGCTCTTGCGTCCGTCGATGAGGAGGGCGTGGAGGAATCGAGTGGTCTGGATGTAGGTTGAGTGTGTGTGTGTGTGCGTGCGTGCGTGCGTGTGTGTGTGGAGTAAGGAAATTGTCCAGCGCCACATACACAACATGGAGTTTTATTGTGGTTCTATTGTCGTCGTTATTGTGGTGGTGGTCGTCGAGTCTATCACTAGAGGGCCTCGGCTTCCCACACGAGGCACCAGGAACTTCACAGAGACAAAATCCGCAGGTTACTGGTGAGGAACTCGAGCCAAGGCTTCAAACGGTCACTCTCGGAACATTTCTTACGTTGTGTAGAGAGAGTGGAGACGGGGCCATTCTTCCGGATCAGAATATCTCTCTATAATTATTATTCTAATAATCCTTGCATTTGATACAGCCCCTTGCCACGCCTTCTAGGCGTCTCAAAGCGCTTCACAGGACGCAGCGTATTGTGCATTGACTGTATATGTTTGTGGGAGAAACACAGCAGCGTTCCCCCACAAGCAGCCGTGGATTGAAGTGACTCATTTTATCATTGTTTTCCTTTCTTGAGGGATTATTATCAGGTGTGTGTGCGTGCATGCGTGCAGTGCGTGTGCGTGCGTGTGTGTGTAGTAAGGAAACTTGCCCAGGTTTCGCCCTGACCTGCCCA
>CM068768.1:8022839-8060019 GCA_035084275.1 Hydrolagus colliei
TAAATGTAAATCGACATTGTGCCTTCTGGTCGCGTGAATAAACGGAGAAGTGTGGAAGAACACCCCGGAGGACTGAGCAGAAAACATTAACCGTTGAGGGGATGTCATGTCACGCTCTTGCGCTAAAATGCAGATGAGAGCGCAACGAGACGGGCCAGGCCAGGCACGGGGAAAAGATTCAATACAAAGCTTTTGTTACAGTTAATACAAAGACAGAACAAAGGCTCTCGCTGTCTCTCTCTCTCTGTGTGCGTCTTGAATACAAAGACTAGAGAGGGAAAGGCAGAGAGAAGGTTCAGAGCAGAGAACTCGAACGTACAGGAGTGTGTGTGTGGGTGGGGTGGGGGGGGGAGGACCAGCTCAAACTACAATGAGCTAAGAACATTCAGTCATGGATTGAAATGACCGATTTTTTATTGTGGTGAGGTTTTTTGGGGGGAGGAATCATTATTAGGTGTGTGTGTGTGTGTGTGTGTGTGTGTGTGGAGTAGGGAAACTTGCCCAAGGTTTTGCCCTGACCTGACCTGCCTGGATTCGAAACACAGGTCTCACGCTTCTAAGGCGAGTGAGTGAGTGAGTGAGTGAGTGAGTGAGTGAGTGAGTGAGTGAGTGAGTGAGTGAGTGAGTGGGTGGGTGGGTGGGTGGGTGGGTGGGTGGGTGGGTGGGTGGGTGGGTGGGTGGGTGGGTGGGTGGGTGAGTGAGTGAGTGAGTGAGTGAGTGAGTGAGTGAGTGAGTGATGTGAGTGAGTGAGTGAGTGAGTGAGTGAGTGAGTGAGTGAGTGAGTGAGTGAGTGAGTGAGGTGTGTGATGTGAGTGAGTGAGTGAGTGAGTGAGTGAGTGAGTGAGTGAGTGAGTGAGTGAGTGAGTGAGTGAGTGAGTGGGTGGGTGGGTGAGTCAGTGAGTCAGTGAGTCGGTGAGTCAGTGAGTGAGTGAGTGAGTGAGTGAGTGAGTGAGTGGGTGGGTGAGTCAGTGAGTCAGTGAGTCAGTGAGTGAGTGAGTGAGTGCTCTAACCACTGAGCTACAAGACGCTCCACAATTTTAGGATTATTATTATCATTATTTATTATTGGCTGAAAGCCAATCGCACACGGCAGCGTCTCCCCCCCCCCCACCCCCCCCGAGTCCCCCGTCCCCCCATTCCCCCCCCCCTCCCCCCACAAACAATCGTGGAATAATAATAAAAGTTGATCATTTCAATCCACAAACAATCGTGGATTGAAATGATCAACTTTGATTATTGTGTTGTTGTTTCTGGAGCTGATTATTAGGCGATTGGTGGTGGGTGTGTGTGTGTGTGTGGAGGGGGTGGGGGGGTGTGTGGAGGGGGTGGGGGTGGAGGAGTGGTGTGTGGAGAGAGGGTGTGGGGGGGTGGGGGGGTGTTGTATGCCATTGACGCGCTTACCACCGTGATGTTGAAGGCGTAGAGAAGGTCAAACGGAAGCGCGGCAATCAGGTCCACCACAAACCAGGTGGTCCCGTAGTGGATGCAGATGGAGCGAGAGTCGTAGACCACCTGCCCCGACTGACTGACGAAGGTGGTCCGGAAATTCAGGATGATGTCTGGCAGGGACAAGCCGAGAGATTGACACGCTCAGCGTTACCGAAAGGAAAAACCCGTTGGAATTACTATTTTACGATGACTTGCAATGAATACTCTCGCTGGAATCGGTTAAGCTGGGTCTTAATAGTGCGAGTAATAATAATATAGGATTAATAAAATCCTCGCGTTTAATATAGAGCAACCTATCGCGTCTTCGAAGCGTCTCAAAGCGTCTCTTTGCAGCACGCACTGTGAAGTGGAATGACTGTGTGTTTTGCGGTCGTGGATTGAGTGACCAAATATAAATGTTTTGTGTGTGTGGGGGGTGTGGGGGGTGGGGGTGTTTGTGTTGTAGGGATTTATCAGCCGCCGGGAAAAGCCGTCCGCACGTTCAACCAACAACCGGGTTTACTACTTACTGCCGGGGTGAACAGAGGCGTGCTTACATGCGGGGGGGGGGTGTGTGCGTGTGCGTGTGCGCGCGCGCGCGCGCGCGTGTGTGTGTGTGTGTGTGTGTGTGTGCGCGCGCGTGTGTGTGTGCGCGCGTGCGTGCGCGTTTGTGGAGTCAGGAGACTTGCCTAACGTTTCGCCCGCCCACCCACCCACCCGGGAATCGAACCCAGGTCTAACCGTCTGAGCGACAAGAATCTCCAACCCGTTGACCCTCCCTCCCCCTCCCCCCCCACTGCCCACCACCCCGCCCCCCCCCCCCCCCCCCACCCTCCCCGCCCTCCCCCCCGCAGACTGACCGAAGATAAAGAGCATTTCGACGGTGATATCGCTGACGATGGTGCTGCGGGAGGTGGAGTTGCTGCCGTCGATCTCCGTGAAGCAGACGTTGTAAGGCACGGTGACAGCCACGTAGAAAGTGGCCAACAGAATCAGCCAGTCCCAGACGGCTTTGAACATGCTGTAGTGCAGGAGGATGAAGCGAGCCTTCTGAATGGACGCCACCTTATACTCCGGGATGGAAGACTTGTTCTCGAAGGCATTCTGGAGGGAGGGAGGGAGGGAGGGAGGGAGGGAGGGAGGGAGGAGGGAGGGAGGGAGGGAGGGAGGGAGGGAGGGAGGGAGGGAGGGAGGGAGGGAGGGAGGGAGGGGAGGGAGGGAGGGAGGGAGGGAGGGAGGGAGGGAGGGAGGGAGGGAGGGAGGGAGGGAGGGAGGGAGGGAGGGAGGGAGGGAGGGAGGGAGGGAGGGAGGGAGGGAGGGAGGGAGGGAGGGAGGGGCGGTTAGAATCTCCAACCCAAATTCAACACACTTGCAAAATCTTGTACCGTAACTTAACTCCGACAATCCTTACGTCTGATACAGTGCCTCATCATATTAATGCTAATAATAATAACTCTCATGTTTGATACATATTTGAGGACGAAACGCGGCAGCCAATTGCGCACAGCAAGGGTCCCCACAAACCGTCATTGATCGAGTGAACAATTTTTGTTGTGGGTGGGTGGGTGGGTGGGTGGGTGGAGAAAGGGATTATCACTGCCTGAAAAGCTAATCGCGATACGCACTACAACGGAATCGACAATAGATTGCGCTCATACAAGCGCCGTTCACGTCAGGAGGCCTTTCTCGAGTCCCTGGGCAAATCCTGGTCGGCGCCAGAGAAACAGTTACGTCTCTGGATCTTTATCGAAGTCGACTTGAATTGCCGTGCGAGAATCGGCCGCCGCGTTTCGCCCGCAGACGTACAGTCAATTCACTTTACGTGCGTATGTATGCGCTGTATCCTGCAAAGCTCTTCGGGGCGTCTCGAAGGCGTGATAAGGCGCCGGGCCAAAGGCAAGGATTAATATTCTGATTATTAGGTGATTTTTATATGACTTAATGCACTTCAGACTTGCACTGTCTGTCTGTCTGTCCGAGACTCTCTCCAGTGAAAGTCTGTAGAGATCGCAGTTTGGCAGCTGAAGCCGTTCAGGCTGTCGGGAGTTGTTGAGGCACTCAATTGACACTCAAGTGTGGCAAGAATTAGATTAGGGCCGAGTGATTTTCTGTCACAACATATGTTATCTCCTCCGCAAAGCCACCAGCGTGTTTTTTTTTTGATATACTTTTTATTTTGACAGAGAAGTTTCTCAGTTTCTCGAGGCCCGGGTTCCCGGGATGTTTCCGCGACTAAACGCGGCTGCTTTTCTGCCCCCCACTCCCTACCTCCCACA
Source organism: Hydrolagus colliei (assembly GCA_035084275.1). NCBI lineage: Eukaryota > Metazoa > Chordata > Chondrichthyes > Chimaeriformes > Chimaeridae > Hydrolagus > Hydrolagus colliei. The sequence continues at coordinate 8,026,544 of CM068768.1, forward strand.
CCCCCCCCCCACCCACACACACACACACACACACACCCCGATTACACGCAGCGTTCGTTCCCTCAGCCTTGACTTGGTTAAAAGAAAAAGCTGCCGGAGCCTTGGGACGTCATCCTGACGTGAAAGGCGCGATACGAGTACAATTCTGTGGTCGTACTCTACGCCATTTTAAACAGGCAATGTTAATGATAATATTAAGAAGAAGAAGAAGAAGAAGAAGAATCGCCACTGGAATGCAATCAGTCAATCGAATAGCAATCGGGTTCCCGCTTATTCCTAGATAAACAGAGGCGTGTTGGAGTAAGGAAACTCGCCTCAGGTTTTGCCCTGTCCTGCCCTGATCTGCCCAGCCTGGGAACCAAACCTTTCGCTCATGGATTGAAATGAGCCATTTTATCATTGTGTTTTTTTTTTGGTTGAGGGATTATTATTCGGCGCGCGCGCGTGTGTGTGCGCCCGTGTGCACGCGTGTGTGTGTGTGTGTGTGTGTGTGTGCATTGTATAGAAACTTGCCCGAGGTTTCCTTCGCCCTGCCTGGATTTGAACACAGGTCTCAGTCTCACTACAACTAGCAAGTACGAAACCCAGGCCACCCACCCATACAACAACAACAGCAAAAACATGACATTGACAGAGAGTCTCTCTGTAAATGGGAGGACGTCACAAGGCGCTGAAATGTCAGGTCGAGGCCCGAGCGAGGGAGAGGGGCAGGGTGGGAGGGGAGGGGAGGCAGAGAGTTACGAGGGGAGGGAGAGAGTTGGGAGGGAAGCAGAAGGGCACGTTCGAAGAGGAGGGCCTTATTAGGAGTGTGAGTCTCACTCTACGTAAAGGTTTAATGGAAAATTTCGACTGCTCTATCGAGACACGTCGTCCCACTGCATGTGTCAGCCACACAGAAATCATCTGCCACGTTACAGGCAAGTTACCACGGAAACTAAGTCCCCGCTCGGAAAGTTTCGGCGGTTTCGTTTATTTTTTTCTATCTAGGATTCGGCGTTCCCCCCCCCCTGCCGGATTACACTCCCCGATCGAGAGGAAACAGGGTTCGGTTCTGGAGCTCTCTAACCTATATCACCTCCCTACCCTCGTCACCCTCCGCGGGCTCCCCACCGCGACAGAGGACACGGTTCTTCACCTTCCAAACCTCAGAGAGCCTCGCTCCGTGCCCTCACTCCCTTCGAGACCCATCTCAACCATCTGGACCATATCTATCTTGACCATACTTTCCATTCCACCACCTTCGCCCTCTCCCCCCCCCCCCCCCCCCCCCCCCCCCCCCCCACACACACACCCTCACCCTCCCCAATCCCTACCCCCAGCTCTTCAGTGGTGGTGGTTGTTGTTGTCGTTGTACGGTATAGAGCTACAGGAAGCCACCCAAGTTGCTGGCGGTCGAGAGCAGAAGGTCACTCACGTTGCTGAGCGTCGCTTTGCTCTTGTCGCGTTTCTGCAGGCGGCTGGTGAGATGGTAGAGGACGGTCCTCCCTCGCTTGCGGGCGGCGCTGAAGTGCGACCCCCCGCCGCTTTTGTTCCCACGCTTCCCCTCTGCCGATCAGAAGGAGAGAGAGAGAGGGGAAAAAAAAAGGTTCGGGAAGGCCGCAGCCGCAAGCGGGCATTGACGCATCGCCACTCACGTCAGCTTGTGGTTGGGATTGGGAGGGCGGGGACGGTAGGCATAGGAGGGTGACCGAAGGAGGTAAGGGACTGGGGAGGGGGGAGGGGGGTGGGCAGAGAGGCCTCAGGTGATCTGAGGTCACGTCACTTTCCGGATTTCTTAATTAAGGCATCTGTGAGTTTCAGAAATCTTAATTAAGGAATCGCGGAGTCAGGTGGCTCGGTGGTTACAGCGCCCGCCCGCCTCGCCAGCGAGGGTTCGATCCCCGGCAGGTCAGGGGTCAGGGCGAAACCTTGGGCAAGTTTCCTTACTCCTCACACACACACACACACACACACACACAAACGTCTGATAATATTCCCTCAAGAAAAAAAACACAATAATAATTTGGTCAATCAGATTTCAGCCGCGACACTCGGAAACTCTAAGACATCACCATGTGTCATGGTGTCACATTGTTGGGTTGGTGGCCTGGAGATGCGGAGGCTGTGGGTTGGGGGGGAGGGGAGGGGGGCGGTGGGGTAGGGGAGAGGGGAGGGGGGCGGTGGGGTGGGGGGGAGTGGAGGGGGGCGATGGGGGGGGGAGATTGGCAGCTATGGGGTTCTGAGGCTCTCCTCACCTTCCTTACTGTCTCCAGGCTGGTTCTTTCCCCGAGTCTCCGTCGTGTCCTTGAAAGAGACCAGATAGAGCACGACTTCCCCCGTCTCGTTTTTAATAGGAACGATGTCTAACAAACACCAGAACGCCAACCCTGAGGGAGGGAGGGAGAGAGAAAGAGGTTAGATTATTGAGGGGCCATGATAGAGTAGACAGTGAGACTGTTTCCCACCCCTGGTTGGAGAAACTATCGCTAGGGGGGAGTGGGGGTTGTCACAGCAGATGCTCAGTCAGTCAGGGCAGGCTCGAGGGGCTGAGCGGCCTACTCCTGCTCCTAATTCTTATGTTCTTATGTAAGTGTGTGGGAGATGGAGACAAGGAGGAGGAGGAGGAGGAGGAAGAGGAAGAACTCGGCATTCGGTTAAACCAAAAAGCAAAAATTTCGACCCGTTGTTGAAACGCGGAGAGGAGGAGAGGGGAGGGGAGAGGAGGAGAGGGGAGGGGAGGGGAGAGCTCGGTTGTCTCCTCACCGGTTTTCTTGTACAGTTGCATCTCGCCTTGGAACTCCTGTTTGCCTTCCAGCGCCTTGTCCACCTCCAGCGAGACGTGTTCGCTGGTCTCTCCTCCGTGCAGGAACCGGCAGCCGCAGTTCTTCTGCATGACCTCCGTCCGGGCGAAGCCGGTCAGCTCACAGAAGCCGTCGGAGCAGTACACGATCGGGAAACCGCGGCTGACCTGGGCGTTGGCCAGGATGAAATTGCTGTCTGCGGAGGGAACGCAGAGACATTGGTGTCCGCGTACGCGCGCGCGTGTGTGTGCGTGTGTGTGCGTGTGTGTGCGTGTGTGTGCGTGTGTGTGCGTGTGTGTGTGCGTGTGCGCGTGTGTGCGTGTGTGTGTGCGTGTGTGTGTGCGTGTGTGAGTGTGCGCGTGTGTGCGTGTGTGTGTGCGTGTGTGTGTGCGTGTGTGAGTGTGCGTGTGTGTGTCAGCGCCTTGGGACGTCCCGAGTGTAATTTGAAGTGTTGTTGTGTCTGTGTGTGTCCACGTGAGCGTGTCCATTTCTGAGTGCGCGCGTGTCCACGTTGTATGTGTCCGTGTGCGTGCGTGTGTGCGCGTGCGAGCCAGCTCAGTCCGTAGCTCTCGCGTAGAGCGCTGGCCTCACTGGCGAGAGACCTGGGTTCGATTCCCAGCAGGTTGGGGCCAAACCTTGGGCAACTTTCCTCACTCCACACACCTGTTTATCGGCAGTGAGGAGGAACCCAGTTGTCAGTCGATCGGCGGATCGGGTTAGCGGGGTTAACAATAATAATTCGGTCGCTCAACCCACGGCTGTTTGCGTGTGGGTGCGGGGGGGAGGCCGGTGCGCGCAATCGGCGGCCGCGTTTCGCCCACAAAATATACAGTCGATTCACGTGACAGTACATTCAGTGAGGAGTTCTGTGAAGACGTCTCAGAGACGTGATAAGACGCCAGGATTAATGAACCAATGAATCAATGAATCAATCAATCGATCGATCGATCGATGGATCACAGTAGGATCTTGAAATCGATTAAAATCGGTTCAGTATATTGGCAGCCGGCGCTGCCTGGCGAGGGAGGAGGGAAGGAGACAGCTTTGAAAATCTGCGGCGATGCGAGCACATAACTTAGCAAGTCATTATCACCACCTGAAGCTTCCTGAAGACTACTGTCCTTCTCACTCACAGGGCAACGCAAACTTTTAGTGTGTCCGTGGTTAAGAGCGGAGTGGTTAAGAGCGCTCGCTTTACGAGCGTGAGACCTGTGTTCGAATCCAGGCAGGTCAGGTCGGGTCAAAACCCGGGGCAAGTTTCCTTATCCCCCCCCCACACACACACACACACCTAATAATAATCTGTCCCCAAAAAAACCTCCACCATAATAAAATTGGTCATTTTCAATCCGCGACTGTTTGTGGGGGGGGGGGGGGGGGACGCTGCTGTGCGCAATCGGCTGCTGTGTTTCGCTCTCCCACAAACATACATAGAGTCACTACACTTTACAGTATATTCCGCGAAGCGCTTTGAGACGTCGATAAGACGTGAAAAGCCGCCACATCGGACGCGAGGATTACTATTGTTATTAATGGCCACGACAATGACTTAACAGGTCGGGCTAAGTGAAGTCATTGTTAATCTTCACAAAGCCTCCGCTAAATCTTGCCCCCGATCCACGGGGCGTTGTGGTTAGCGAGATCGCACACAGACTAGTAAGTAGCCAGGGGGTTTGCGCAACCCTAAAGCGCCATCGTTGAGGCACGAAAGAGTTGGATGGAGAGAGAGAGAGAGAGAGAGAGTTAATTACACGGATTGCAGCTTGCAATTTGTCTGCTGTGATAATGCCAGCTTTTCCAAAGCAGTCGTTAAGATGTCACTGTGATAATGTTAAGATTTCGTGTTGCCTGCGGCTATTATTTGCTCCTTATGTAACGCGGCTGCCGTTTCAGAATCAGATCGGTCTTTCGAAGGGGTGGGGGGGCTGCTGTGCGTAATTGGCTGCCGCGTTTCGCCCACAAGTACACGGTCAATTCACTTTACGGTATATTCTGTGAAGCGCTTTGAGACGTCTCGAAGACGTGAAAAGCGCTGTATCAAACGCAAGGATTATTATTATTATTATTATTAAATGCGTAGATTATTTATTATTATTATTAGTCTGATATTCCTCAGAGTAGAGACTGCCACGGGGAATCTTCCCCTGACCCACCCTGCAAATTGCGTGAAAATCGTAGCCAGCAGCAAAGCTTAACGTTTCACAGACGTCATGGAACGAAACAATCGCAGATTCCCGCCCTCCCCCCCCTCACCCCCTCACCCCCCCGCCTTTCAACCCACGCGATAAAAAACATTTCAATGACACACTCTACCTGCCGTTCACGCAGTTTGTTTCACTGAAGTGGTTCCCAAAAAAAATCTATCTATATATATATATATATATATGTATACGTATATATGTATCACAGAGCGCTCGACAATAGAGAACCAGGTGTAAACAAGAAGCGAACCAGGGCAAGGGTTGAAGAGGGAGGTCTTTTATACGGTTACATAACCCCAATTGAGTGGTGAAGTTCTGAGTAATTAACCGACATTGAGCAGACAGACGGCAGAGTTTCCAAAGCACCGGAGACTAAAATGCTTGTGGTTTAACCTGAGGTTTAGGTTCTGTTATTTTCGGATCGAGTTCGAGGGCTCGTTCGAGGGCCGAACGCGTATATCGTGTCTTCGAGACGTCTGAAAGCGCTTCACGGGACACAGCGTGAAGTGGAGTGACTGCGTATGCGCGGTCAGAGCGCTCGCCTGGCGAGCGAGAGACCCGGGTTTGATTCCTGTTGTGTCAGGGCCAAACCTTGGGCAACTTTCCCCTCCTCCACCCACCTCCGCTAATAAATTGGTCACATCAATCCACGACTGTCTGTTTGTGGGGGGGGGGGGGGGGAAACGCTGCCGTGCGCAATTGGCTGTCGCGTTTCGCCCACAAAACATACAGTCAACTCACTTGGCAGTGTATTCTGAGAAGCGCTTGTATCAAATCCAGACTATTTCAGTTATTGTTTTGTGGGCGAAACGCGGCAGCCGATTGCGCACATTGGCGTCCCCGCAAACGGCTGTGTTCGGAGTGACTGAATCATTACAGTATTATGGTTAACAAGTCACTCAGCAAAATCACTGACTGATTGACTGACTGATGCGCTTGCTCACTCCCCTGCGCTCCCATGTCAGGGAACGTTCACTCGGTTGAGGGAGCAGAGAGTAAACAAATCGAAGTGCGTTGTGTTGTTTTGTGTTGCGTTTCGCCTCGCACAAGAACAAACCCAACAAGGAGCCTTTTGGGTGATGCCCAGGTGTGTGAGGCGATCGCTAGTTAAGCGAGTCTGTTCAATCACCCAGGGAATTCCGATTATCAGTCAACCAGTTAGACTCTGGAACTGACTCTCGCTCCTTCAATCTCTCCCCCCTTGCCCCCTTTCTTCCCCATAGACAGATAATGCCTTAAGACCTTCCTCTTCCTCTGCTCTGGAAGTGTGTGTGTGTGTGTGTGTGTGGAGTAAGGAAACTTGCCCAAGGTTTCGCCCTGACCTGACCCTAACCTGCCTGGATTCGAACGCAGGTCTCAAACTCTTGTGCTCCCTAACACAAGGGGGCCCTGTGTAAAATGCAAGTTGTTGTGGCTGCTGTCGTCGTTCTGCTGTTAACCACCACTGAACAGTTAACAGTTGTGGTAACAACGGTATTAATTTGCGTTTTTTAATAACCGCAATATGAGTCATGTAGCGAAGAGATTGCATAATACAGGATGGCAGCCAGCAGAACGCAAATCATAATTCACATTTTCATTCCAAAAGTTATATGTATAATATATAAAAGTTATAATATATATATATATACACACACACAAATCCATTCCCTCTGCATACTCTTCAATCCTTTCTCTTTTTTCGGTGTGTGTGTGGAAATAACAACCAGGACGCCATTAATAATGGCGGTTTCGTTTTAAAAAAAACCCGCGCGGCTGGCTGCCGCGTCTCGCCCACCAAATGTACAGTCCCTACACTCTACAGGTGGATCCCGCGAAGCGCTTTGAGGCGTCTCCGAGATACATCGGGCGATTATTAAGGATTATTAGGAATCTAAGGTTTCCCAATGCGTCTTGCTGTCCAGGGTGCTGAAAGCCACTACTGTCCCCAGGTTTTCTCGGCAAAAATAATAATAATAATAATCCTTGCATTTGATGTAGCGCTTTTCACAACTTATCGACGTCCCAAAGCGCTTCACAGAATATACTGTAAAGTGAATTGACTGTATATATTTGCGGGCGAAACGCGGCAGCCAATTGCGCACAGCAGCGTCCCCCACAAACAGTCGTGGATTGAAATGACCAATTTTATTATTGTGGTTTTTTTGGACGGATTATTATCAGGCGTGTGGAGTAAGGAAACTTGCCCAAGGTTTTGCCCTGACCCAGCTGTCAAATTGAACGTGCTGGGAGATGAAAACGAAGCGGAAAAAAAGACTCGATGCTCTGCGCTTCAAACGCTACGGATCCGATCCGCAATCACTGCGCCATCGGCTCGCCCACAGAGCGCACAGTCACTCCACTCCACTCTCGCCCACAAATATTCAAGTCGACTCACTTTACGGTGGATTCTGTGAAGCGCTTTGAGGGCGTTTAGAAAACCTCACCCCCTCCCCCCGCCCACACACACACACACACCCCCCACCCCCCCCCCCCCCACCCCCGCCCTCAATTCTGTGTTACTTTAATCCAGTCGGTTTCACAATTACCAACGACAAAAAAAAGGACAAATTTACAGAGCGTCTCTCACGTCGGGAGGTCGTCCCAAGGCGCTAATTAAACTAAAATGTTACAGGAATTGCTACTTAAAATGAGCCCTGAGAAATGATTGTGTTTACCAATGTGGCTAAATCTCCCCAGACGCCCTGACAAACACAGCCCTCCCCACCTCCCCCCCCCCCCCCACACACACACACACACACAGATGCAATCTGAAGTCGCTTTATGATTTTCTACACAGTCACTACATATGTCTGCTTTGCTTCTATTCACAGCACAGCAAGAAGCATCCACACATCATTCTCAGCACACGACGGAGTAGAACGGTTCCCATTTATTTTCCAAGCACTGTAGACGTTTGTCACAATTCCGTCGACGTATAAATATGAAATAAAATAAGTAACGGAAAGTGCAGGCTTGTTTGGCATTGTTAAACCGTAAAATAACCCACGGACTTTAGGAAAAATCGCCTCGTTTCTGATTTCTACCCTTTAAACCATCTCCCACACACACAGACACTCACACACATACACTTATATACACATACATACACTCACACACATACACACACACATATACACTTATATACACATACATACACTCACACACACACACATACACTCACACACATACACTTATATACACATACATACACTCACACACATACACATACACTCACACACATACACTTATATACACACACATGCACTCACTCACACACATACATTTATACATACATATACAATCACAGATACATACACACATTCACATACATACATACACACACACACACCCCACCACACAAATATACACAGGTACACACATATACCCACATACATACATCCACACATACATACCCCGCCGCCATCACACAGACACCCACCCACAAACACAGACACACATACAAACACATACACCCACAAAACATACACCCACACACTCATACATATATACAAATACACCCCCCACACACACACAGAGACAGAGACACACACAACTAGGATCACACACCAACACCCAGCAAGCAAATACAGACGAACAGATTTGTGCCATTGACACTGATGTCACAGTCGAGAGCTTGTTAAAAACAAACGTCTATTGAATATTTTTTTTAGCAAAAAGATTAGCTTACGTGTGCCATCGAACCGTGTAGCTATGGTATCCAGGAAGGTATTCTGAGGAGCCAACAAGCCCTTCATGACAGGCATGTTAACTGTGGTCCAACTCCTGGTTACCAAGTCATTAAAGTTTGGACAGTCCTAAGGGTCTGGAGATGAAACGTTCCATGAAAACGCCGAGAGTCAGATCTTCCCCCCGCCCCCCCCCCCCCCACACACACACACACTAGTCAACAGAGACAAGTTGCACATATGATTGGCAAGGAGATATATCTTACTTAGCTCTTGTGTGTGTGTGTGTCTGAGAGAGAGATTGTAAAAAGAGATACAATCACACTGTTCTCTCAATGTACATCATTTTTCCAATCCCGTTAAATTGGTTGCTAGAGCAGTTGGGATCAAGTCATTGGCGGATGGTGGAGGGGGGGGTGGAGGGGGAGGGCAAGTTCCCCTTATCTCCATCTATCCTCTCTGCCCAATGTTCCCTGTGTTGGGTTTATCAAGCGAGGAAGCTCACAGCTTCTGTTACAACAGTCACTGTTAAAGCTGGGAGAGGCTGTGATGGAGGAAGAGAAAGAGAGAGGGAAGGAGGGAGGGATACCTAACCTTAGTTAGACTTATCCCCTCCCTCTTCAAAGCCACACCCAACACTTTTTTGTTGCAGGGTTGGGGGGAGGGAGGGGTGGGGGGTGGGGGGGCAGGTGGAGGGATGAGTTTAGAAGTTTATCCCCCAAAAATTGGAGGGGGGGGGGGGGCAAGGGGGGGGGAGGAATTATTTTTATTTTTTTTAAATCAGCATTTAATTTGGCTGCCGCGTTTCGCCCGCAAGACACGCACAGGTCACTCCACTCCACTCTACGGTACATTCTGCGAAGCGCTTTTGAGACGTCTAGAAGATGTGAAACTTGCTCTGCGTCAAGTGCGAGGATTATTATTATTATTATTATTGTTGTTGTTGTTGTTGTTGTTGTCTCAACGAGTTGACGAGGCTCAGTGCCCAACGGAAGCAATGTTATTATCACCACCGATCAGTATCAGGCAGCTCTCGTAAGCTCCCCCTGATGGGGATTCGCAGAGGAAACACGCAAAGGGAGTATTACTTTCCGATCAAAAGCCAGCGGTGTTCTCTCACCGGCCTTTCCGGTAGTTCACCTCACCTCACCTCCCGACATTTCCTTCCTCGCGCTTATTCCAGCGTTCTTAGATCTTTGTCGCAAAACTCCTGTTGCACTTGGCTAATTGGGTGGAAGGGGAGAGGGGTGGGGGGGGAACGGGCGGGGGGGGGGGGGGTGTATGTGTGTATGTGTGTGTGTATTTGAGTGAGTGTGTGTGTGTGTGCGCATACAACGTTAGGATTAATTAATTTAAAACAAAATAATAATAATAATCCTTGCATTTGATATAGCGGCTTTTCACGTCTTCTAGAGACTGTGCCTCAAAGCGCTTCAAAGAAAATATACCGTGAAGTGAACTGACGGTATATATTTGTGGGGCAAAGTTTGCAGTTTAAGGGTCTCCAAACCAAACCGGGAATTCCATGCATCCCAACTACACACGGAAATCCAAGAGATAGACATTGTTGGAACGGAAAACACTCTCTCTCTCTCCCTCCCCTCCCTCCCTCCCTCCCTCCCTCTCTCTCTCCCTCCCTCCCTCCCTCTCTCCCTGGAGGGACGCCACCTGTTTATTTAATTACGGAAAGTATCTGGTGTAGGTTGGCTGGGTGGGGTGGGGGCCAAGAGTGTGTGTTTTATCTGTGGGTGGGGGCGGGTGGGGGTGGGTGGGGGGGGGGGGGGTGTGGGTTGTGACTGCTGGAGTCTGACCAACTCAAACACGCAACTTGCCATCGAGTGATTTATACCCCAGCTGCTTTTAACCGGGGTGAGGGGGAGAAAAGCTGCTGCCTAGTGGCTGATAGAGGCATCATACTTCAGAGGCAAAGGAGCATCAAATAACTCTTAGGAGATTAAGATTCCTCTGTAAACCTTAGACGTTGAGAGTGTTGAGAAGCTGATGATAATATTAATAATAATCCTTGCATTCGGATACAGCGACTTTATCACGTCCTCTAGACTGTGTCTCAAAGCGCTTCACAGAATACACTGTAAAGTGAATTGACTGTGTGTATATTTGTGGGCGAAACGCGGCAGCCGATTGCGCACAGCAGCGTTACCCCCCCCCCCCCCCCCACCACCACAAACAGTTGTGGAGGTAGAGGCAGAACAGAAATAAGGACTGTCGACAAACACTTATCACTGGAAAGAAAAGGCGTGCCAGAAAGCCACAGATTCTTTCAGCTTTTGCTCTATATACTGTATATATATATATATTTTTAATTGACAACTCGTTCGTTAACACAGCGGCATTCACAACCCGGTTCACAGTCACGGAGAGAGAGAGAGAGACAGCAAGAGAGAGAGAGAGAGAATGAGAGAGAGAAAGGGACAGAGAAGAAAGTCTAGACCGAAGCTTCGTAACAATCGATGAAGACGTTACCGATCAGGGAACAAATAAGTCGACGACAACAACAACTTGCGCTCTTTGACAACGCGCGCTTAGATTACGCGGGGGTGGGCGGGCGGGCGGGCGGATTGGGGAGGGGGTCGGTAAGTGTTTTGAAGCACTCCACTCATTGATGGCAATCCCCCACCCTACACCCACACCCCCACACATACACACACAAACACACGCACACGCACACACTCACACGCACGTAAACACACACACAGACGCACCCACAAACACCCGCACATACGAACACACATACGCACGTAAACACACACACACAGACACCCACACACACACACGCACACCCAGAGACAGACGGGGTGGTTCCGATGTAGACCCGAATCTCACCAAGGCTCCCGTCGCACCCTCACCATCGACCCCCAGCCGTTGCCCACGGCTTCCTCGCCAAGCGTTGCCCGCGTCCCAAAGTCAGCGCCCACCTGCCCGGGCTCAGGACGCAGGCCGCGTGGTCGCCAGTCCCCGGGAGCCGGGCCGGGCAGGTCTTGTCCAGGCCGCACGAGACCGAGGAGCAGAGGAGAGCGAGAGCGAGAGCGAGAGCCACAGCCAGGGCTAGAGAGGTGCGAGGAAAGACAAAACACACACTTAATAATAGGAAGAATCGTAATAATAATCCTTGCATATGATATAGCGACTTTTCACGTCTTATCCACGTCTCAAAGCGCTTCACAGAATATAGTGTCAAGTGAATCGACTGTGTATATTTTTGAAGGCGAAACGCAGCAACGTCCCCCCTACAAACAGCCGCGGATTGAAAATGACCAAGTTTTGTTGTGTTGTTTTTTGGAAGGATTATTATTAGGCGCATGTGTGTGTGTGCGTGTGTGTGTGTGGAGTAAGGAAACTTGCCTAAGGTTTCGCCCTGAACCTGATCTGGCTGGGAATCGAACCCAGGTCCTCTCCCTCTCTCTCTCTCTCTCTCGACTGTGAGGCGAGTGCTCTAACCGCTGAGCTACAGGGGCAGCCTCCACAAGAGCAAACGACAACTCGCATTTGTACAGCGTCCTTCATGCGGGCTTAGCATATCAGAGCGCGTGACAATACACACAACACACACACACACACATAACACATACCACACACCACACACACACGCGCACACAAAGGTTACCTTGACCGATGACTTTTCCATGTCAGCAAATCCTTCACAGCATCGAGCAAACGCAAGGCCTAGTCTTCATTCCCGGCTGGTCTCCCAGTCGCCGTCTCTTCCCCTATTTATATCATATTCCGCCTGCGTTTTTTTTGTTCACAACTCCCTCCTCCACCTCCTCATCACCCCCACCCCCCACCTCCCGCCCCCCCCCCCCACAAAACTACATCACCCCAACCCTACTCATTAGCCAATATAACCATTCATTTAAAGAGAGCGCGAGAAAACATATTGTGAGAGAAAGAGAGAGAGAGACATGTCCTAAATTAAAACAAAATTTGGAGTGGCGTTTCGCCCGCTAATGGACTGTGACAAAAATACCTCGATAGAATGACGCCGTCTAATAAGTCTCACAGAAAGAGTTTTTTTTCTCTCTTTCGGATAATAGAAACTAAAGAGTTTCGGAGGCTCCTTGGAAACGCTCTCGACTCCTGCCTTCCCTTCCACCACCCCACTCGCGTCGTTCACTCGCGAGTCGGAAATAGTCTCGGTATAAACTCATCTCTCTCTGTGTGTGTGTGTGTGTGTGTGTGTGTGTGTCTGTCTCTGTCTGCCCTGAATAGACCATATGATTCACCGACGGAAAGCCCTAATGACCGGTTGATCACCTCACCGAGTCCCTCGCTTTTTCTCGAAGGAGACGAGAGAGATAATACTCTGAAGCGGGTGATTAAATCTCTGCTTGTTTGAGAAAAACCGTTGGAAAAAATAATATAATAAATCCTTCTCACCGCGAGGCTCTTTGATTCGGTACAGAGATAAAACAGAAAGGGTTTGACGAGCCCGGATAAGTTTCCGCGAGTTTTTCAGTCTCGCGGAAACTTATCACCGCGCTTAGAAACTCCTTAACTACATCACGACACCATAGAAATGAGGCAACCTTTATCCGACCTCTCCCTGTATCGAGACACATTCTCCCGTCATAATCACCTCGACATTGCATTTGATATAATCATTTGATATTCTGGACGTCTCAAAGCGCTTCACAGAATAGGCTGTAAAGTGAATTTGACTATATATATATATATATTTGTGGGCGAAACGCGGCAGCCGATTGCGCACAGCAGCGTTCCCCCCCACACACAAACAGCCGTGGATTGAAATGACCAATTTTTATTATTGTGGAGTTTTTTTTGGAGGGATTATTATCAGAAGTGTGTGTGTGTGTGTGTGTGTGGAGTAAGGAAACTTGACCAAGGTTTCGCCCTGACCTGACCTGCCTGGATTCGAACACAGGTCTCACGTCTGTAAGGCGAGTGAACTCCATAAATAATATAATAAGATCAACCTTCACTGCTTACCCCACACCCCCCACCCTCTGACACCCCCAACACACACTCCCCTCCCCCCTCCATACCCTCACCCCTATTCACCTGCCCCCCACACACCGTCTCGAACCCTCAAACTAACACATTCATTCGCATTCAGCAACTCTGACCAAGACAAGACAAGTCAGGATAGGACAGGGCAGGGCGGACTTCAATAGATTTTTTATATAGAAATTACAGGTAAGAAACATAAATATTATTTTGCATGCCCTTTATAATTGAGACTCTTTTTTATCAAGTGGGGGTCGGTGGGAGGGAGGGAGGGAGGGAGGGAGGGAGGGAGGGAGGGAGGGATTGATTGATAGGTGAGGGCTGAGTAGGGAAGGAGTGACTACCCAGTTTTAGCCACTGAAATAAAAAATACATACTTATATTTGGGATTTGACTTGTACTGGTTGGAAGTTGAAACAAATGTAGTGTTGCCCCCAACCTTCCCCTCTCCACCCCCCTCAACACCCCACCCTCCATAACAGTACAAATATTGCTCAGGATGAAATGGGAGCATATAAATCACTCACTCACAGGTGAAGTGAATCTGTGCTGTTAGCTCTGTGTGTGTGTGTGTGTGTGTGCGTATATTTTGTGGTTGGGGGGAAAGAGAGAGGGGAGTAGGTGAGTGAGTGAGTGTGTGTGCGTGTGAATGTGCCAGTGTGTTAGTGAGCGTGTGAGCGAGCGAGCATGCGAGTGACTGTGCATGTGAGTGAGTGAGTGAGTGAGTGAGTGAATGAGTGTGCGAACATGTGTGTAAGTGTGCGAGAGTGTGTGGGTGAGGGAGTGAGGCCATCTAAGTTTACCTATTGGGGTGACAAGGGGGGTGAGATGAATTCAGACCTGCCTTGGCCATTAAATCCTCTTGACGTGAAAAGGCGCGACACAAATGTAATTTTCTCACCCTGGCTGATGTTCTTGTTAAAGACGCGACCTAAATATCTCGTTGTACGAGTGCGGAGTGTAACCTATTCGCCTGTTTCCCCCCCCCACTCCCGGACAGCTTCTCACACACGACACGGGCTGGGATAGAGAACCGGATCAAGAAACCCCAAGGCTACGGTTGTGTGTGTGTGTTACAAGTGTCTACCTGTGTGTGAGTATGAGTGTGTGTGTGTGTCAGTGAGTGTCTGTATGTGTGAGTGTGTGCCTGGGTGTTTTATGTGCCTGTGTGTTTTGTGGTTGTATCTCTGTGTATGTGTGTGTGTGTGTGATTGTGTATGTGTGTCTGTGTGTTTTATGTGTCTGTGTGTGTTTGCGTGTATATTATATCTGGGATTTAAGTGTGTGTGATAAGAGTGTGTGTGTGTATATAATATATCTGAGGTTTGAGTGTGTGTGATAACATGTGTGTGGACCACTGTACATCCCACTCTCCTCCCCTCCCCTTCCTGGGATTCCCTATTCGCTCATGGCTGAGAGCGGGGGGTGGGGGGATGGGTGTGGGGGGGTGTGGGAGGGGGGGGGACGTGTCAGCAGAAGCCAGTGTCGCTGGCGGTCTCACTCTCGGGGATGCTGTGGAGTGACGGGCGCGATCTGAACAGGTCAGGCGACGGTGACGCAGAGCCATTCTTACTGAGCCCACAGGACAGGGCCGTGCAGTGGATCTGTCTGAGATTGTCCAGGGCCTCGTTCTTGGCTTGTTTCAGCAGATCTGCCTGACCCTGTAACACACAGCGAGCGAGAGAGTGTGAGAGAGAGAGAGGGAGACACACACACACACACACACACAGAGAGAGGGAGAGGCAGCAAGAGAGACTGAGAGACAGAGAGAGGCAATTCGCAGACTGATTGCACGGACAAGTAGGAAATGGGAGGGAGGGCCATTCAGCCCCTCGAGCCTGTTCCGTCATTCTAGACGAACAGACAGACAGACAGACCACACACACACATACACACACACAAGCGTCTCTCAGTAGTTCACCCTGTTTAGCTCAGCAAAGGGCGTCGAAAGAAGGAATGAAACACCACAACCTTTCTCATCGCTCTTTATTCAATTAGCCTCTACTGGGATCTCACTCCAGGCAGTAAATGCCAAAAAAAAAACTTTTATTTTCATAGCTCCTTATCACATTAAAATGTCTGAAAGTACTTCACTGTAATTACTGCCACGGACTATATCTTCTGCCAAAATAAACTTCACAGCCATCTGCTGTGACTTCCCTCCCTCTCTCTCTCTCTCTCTCTCTCTCTCTTTCTCTTCCTATCTCTTCCAGAACGTTCTCTCTTTCACTCACACACCTCTCTCCCTCCGGTTCTCCCTCAAACTTACGTGTGTGAAACCTTCGGGGTTCCATGGGATTTATCTGGGAGGAAACTAGCTGCCGTTTCAAATGAGGGGATCTCGGGATCTTTAAAGTCCCTCTGAACAACAATTATACTATTAATAATAATAATCACGATAATAATTCCTTGCATTTGGAGCTCCTGTGGCTCGGTGGTTAGACCGCTGGCCTTATAAACATGTGTTTCGAATCCAGGGCAGGTCACGGCTAAACCTTGGGCAAGTTTCCTTACTCCACACACACACACACACACACCTAATAATAATCTGTCCCCGAAAAACACAATAATAAAATTGGTCATTTCAATCCACGACTGTTTGTGGGGGGAGGACGCTGCTGCACGCAATCGGCTGCCGCGTTTCACCAGCAAAGTTCACAAATTACACCACCATTTACAGTGTATTCTGCAAAGAGCTTTAAGACGTCTAGAAGACATCAAATGCAAGGATTATTATTATTATTATTATTATTATTATAACACTAGCAACATAGCCAGGCTGCAATCAGTGGAACGTACAAGTCGGGATTGTGAGTGGGTTAGAGTGACAGGCAGAAACAAAGCTGCAATGGCTTAAAAGCCCCACAGGGAGGCAGTGCATGCAGACGCACATCACACACACACACACACACACACACAAACACACACGCGGACACTCACACTGACACAAACACACATGGACACGCACTCACTCAACACACACACACTCAACGCACACACGTAACACATAAAACACACACGCACGCAACACACACACGCAACACACACACATGCAACACACACACATGCAACACACACACACAACACAACAAAATTACATTTCACGTCGGGAGGACGTCCCAAGTTAGCTGGTTACCCACACTCACAGCATTTCCCCCAAGCTTTATATTGTACAGACTGATTAATTTACCCTCCGCTAACCCACTTTGGATTCCAGCCACAGAGATGGATAATAACATCAACAGCCAAACAAACGAGAAAAAAAGTCAATCGCGGAGTCAGGTCGAGAGAGAGAGAGAGAGAGAGAGAGAGAGAGAGAGAGCCACAACTTATTTATCTTTAGGCCCCAAAACGTACAGTCACCACACTTTACAGTATAACCTGCGAAGCGCCTTTTGAAGGCGTCTCAAAGGCGCTGTTATCAAATGCGCTGAATAATAAATCCGATTTTTTTGTCGTTGGAATAATAATAATGAATTTGTTATATTATTATTATCATTGAAGTAATCTCATTATCATCATGGCTTGTGTTTTATATCACTCACATTTTATCTCTCGATGTAAAATGAGCTCTACACATACTAATAATAAACAATAATCCTGGCATTTGATATAGAGCTTTTCACGTCTTCTCGACCGTGTCTCAAAGCGCTTCACAGAATATACTGTCAAGTGAGTTGACTGTATGCTTATGGGCGAAACGCAATTGTTGGGAGGGGAGTGGGGGGTTGTGGGGGAAGGTGGTGTGGGTGGAGTGGGGGGGGTTAGACCTCCCCCCACCACCCCCCCACCTGATTAATCTCCGCGCTCCCATTGCCCCCGAATTCATGCCACTTGCCTTCAGTACGGTAATGTTCCAGGCGAAACTCTCGAGGGCTTTCTGCAGCTTCCGGCCTTTCAGTCCCTCCTTGGCCCCCAGTCTGTGCAAATCTTGGTGGAAATCCAGACCTGTAAAGGCCAGGACAAAAATAAAACGCTCGCCCACGACACTCGAGCGAGAGGACCTGGGTTCGATTCCCCCCCCACCCCACTCCCCCCCCCACCCCCATTAGGGCAAAACGTAAGGCTAGTTACTTTACTCCGCGCCTCTCTGTTTACCCAAGTTGTTAGTCGATCGGCGGACGTTTTCGCAGGGTAATGATCCATTTAAAAAATACTGTTGGTCACCAAACGCACGACTGTTTGTGGGGGACGCTGCTGTGCGCAATCGGCTGCCGCGTTTCACCCACAAATTGACCCACAGTCGTTTCACTTTACAATATATTCTGTGAAGCGCTTTGAGACACAGTCTAGAAAATGTAAAAAGCGCCGTATCAAAATGCAAGGATTATTATTGTATTATTATTTTGGAATTATTAACTTTTAAGATATATTGTGGTACCTCTTTCCAACCCACCAACCCTTCATTTTACAAAATGAAGGCACAATACACTGATGAGCGGACGAGTGGATGACAGAATAAATCTCTGATTAAACATTTATACTTGGGTTCTACGCAGAAGCAAATGCCCTAGTTTCGTGCGTGTTATTCGTTATTTATAAGCTGCACTGATAACAAGCAATAAACTAAAGTATAGCATTAAATATTAAAAGCAGCCACAAAGGGTTGTCCTTTGGTACACTACAATGGCTGTTTCTCTCTGTCCCACGTCCTTCTGTATCTCTCTCTCGTTCGCTCCCTCCATTCTCTCGCTCTGTCTCCGTCTCACGCTCGCTCCGTCTCTCGCTCTCTCTGTCTTGCCCTCTCTCTGTCTTGTGCTCTCTCTTTCAGGCACTACACCCCGAAACTCGAGGTCACTCTCTCCCTCAAACCTTTCGCCTTGCCCTTGCCCCCTCTCCTATTCCCTCCTTCCCTCCTTCCTTCCTTCCTGACGATTTATCAGTATATACATATATGTGTGTGTGTGTGTGGTATGTGGTGCGTGTGTGTGTGTCAGTGCCTTACGCTCATCAGTTATAGGGCTTAGTTGTACTTTGCGAAGCTGATGGGAATCACCACCTTTCAGCAGCCAAATGAGCTCAGAGTTTAATCCTATCTGTGAGTTTGGATTACAGCTAGCACTCAGCCCGGAGGCGAAGGACAGAGTTCTATCTCGGGTTTCGATCGCTTGGCGCGGCAACCGCATCTCGAGCAAAACACATAGTCACTACACTTTATACCAGGGCTCTTCCACACAGCGCTTTGAGACGCCTCGAAAGGTTTGAGAAGGAGCGAAAGGTTTAATAATTGAATTATTATTAATAATAATAATCGTTGCATTTGATGTAGCGCTTTTCACGTCTTCTAGACTGTGTCTCAAAGTGAGTTAACTGTATATATTTGTGGGCGAAACGCGGCAGCCGATTGCGCACAGCAGCTTCCCCCCCCCCCCCACACAAACATGGATTGAAAATGACCCATTTTATTATTGTGTTTTTTTTTTTGACAGATTATTATTAAGCGTGTGTGTGTGTGTGGAGTAAGGAAACAAGCCTAAGGTTTCTTCGTGACCTGCCTGGATTCGAAACACGGGTCTCTCACGCTTTGTAAGGCGAGCGAGTGGCTCTAACCCGCTGAGCTACAGGACGCTCCACAAATTATTCTGAGTGTTATTATTATCAAGAACATCTGGGGGAATACGGAGTACAGTTTGGCCTGTCAACCCAACAGCCAGGATGGTGGAGGGCGAACTTGATGGGACCTTGACCATCTCTTCCCGAGTGACGCAGTCGAGAGAGCGAGTTCTAAACTGAGCGCTGCTGGAGGCCACTGGAATGAGGTCAATGAAGCTGTCCATCCAGTCAGTGACTTTGAAGGCTGCGAGAATCCGTACTGCAGGGCGAAAAAACCTTCAGTTTGCTTGCTCTCCGACACGCTTCTGTTTATCGCCCAACAGTAATTAGCTACGCATGTTAGTGGATTGGTGGATCGCTTTCACGGGGCAAGGGGTGGTGGGGGGAGGGGGCGCGAGGGAGTTGGGGGGGGGGGGGTCAATAGTAAAAAAAATAATAAAAGCCGTGACTGTTCGTTGGCTGTGCGTAATTGGCTGCCAAACAAGACACACGAGTCAACTCACTCTGCAGCCTGCGGTGTTTTGAGACGTCTCGCAGAAGTGATGAGGAGCCGTTTCGAATGCGAAACGGTCTGCGGTTAATATTATCGTTGTTAATTTGCGCGCTCGATTGAATATTAATTCGAGTTAACGAAGCGGCCTTCGAAGTGCCCCGAGATAACTTTAAATCTCTCGTTCGGTCTCTCCTTTCGACAGCAATTACACGCGAGGCACTTTCGGGACCCACTCTCTCCGCGCGTAATGTGAAACGAGGGGATTATATTTACATTACGATTATTATTATTATTACACTCCGCTGCTCTCTGTCCTGACGCTGGGGATATTAATATCGCCTGGTTATTCTAATGATTGATTGAGAGAGCCTAGCTAAGTGGCATGTTAATTCAACTGCCTGAGCAGGCAGCCATATGTCTCCCTTTCTGTGCCTTCCTTCGTCTTTAATAGTTTCAGTGTTTAATTGTATTCGGACGCTGAGCAGACGTCGCCGCCGATCACGTTTTACAACTCACAACAGAGTCAGGAGAAACCGGAGCGCAACAATAATAATGAGCATTTCTAAGGTGATCCCTCTGTTTGATACAGCACCTTATCACGTCCCAAAGCGCTTCGCAGATTATACTGTAAAGTGGATTGACCGTGGGCGAAACGCGGCAGCCGATCGCGCACAGCAGCGTCCCCCCACGCACAGTCGTGAATTGAAATTAAACTCAATGATCGATCTACCATTGTGTTTTTTTTCTTGTGGGATTATTAGCAGGTGTGTGTGTGCGTGCATGGAGTAAGCAAACTTGCCCACGGTTTAACCCCTGACCTGCCGGGAATCGAACCCGGGTCCCTCTCGCTTGCGAGGCGAGCGCTCCAAGCGCCAAGACTCCACGAATCGAGGGCGCGAGCGGCACGCGGTCTGCGTCAACTCACCAGCCCTCTGCAGTTGCATTATCTTTGCAAACACACAGTCCGCAGATTCAATCAGCATTTTACTAGTCTGTACCATCTGCAAAATAGTAAAGAGGGAATTTATCCACAGTCCACAGGTCAAAACCTCGTTGCCTCGGCTGACTATAATAATATTAATAATAATTCTTGCATTCGACATAGCGGCTTTTCACATATTATTGACGTCTCAAAGCGCTTCACGGAATATACTGTTGAGTGAATTGACTGTACATTTTGTGGACGAAACGCGGCAGCCGATTGCGCACAGCAGCGTCCCCCCCACACTCAAACAATCGCGGGTTGAAAATTACCAAAAAAAATTTCCATTATCGTGTGTTTTTTGGACGGTTTTTTATTATCAGGCATGGGCGCGTGTGCGTGTGCGGAATAAGGAAACTTTCGCCCAAGGTTTCGCCCTGAACTGACTCGCCCGGATTCGCTTTGCAAGGCGAGCGAGTGCTCTAACCAACTGAGCCACGCGCAGTTACCGAGACGTACCGTATCGTAGGCAGCCAACACCTTCTTGAGGAGATCGGGGACGGGACCCTGGGCTTGCATGGAGGGGTAGCGCTCACTCAGGTCCACCATCACCGAGACACCGTTGTCGCTGTTCAACAGCCAGCAGCTCAGCGTCAGGACACACTGCTTCATGTTCGCCACCGGATTCAACCCACACAACTCCTTGAACGAAACCATGGCGTTCTGGGAGGAAGCCAGGGTTTTTTGGGGGGAGTGAGGGGGTTGAGGGGGGGAAGGGAGTTGAGGGGGATTGTGTGTGGGAGAGAGAAACGAGGCGTTAGTTTTGAGAAAGTTCCCTCCAACCTCCCATCCATCTCCCCACAATCCCTTGTAGTTGCTGTAAACGTAGCTACCCTACGTTCAAATCCCCACCCATTGGCTCACTCGTGTTCAAATCCATCGATTCCTCCTACCCCACCCTCCCTCCCTTCCTCTGTCCCTCCCAACCCTTTGACAAACACCTCACCCAACCAAGTAAACAGGACAGGGAGGTTGAAAGGCCGACTGGATGGACCTTGATCTCGTTTTGCCCCCAGCAAAGTCCTTATGTTCTTCTAGTAACCTCAGTGGAGGGTGCAGAGGAGGAGGAGAAGGTAGGATAGGAGAGGGTAGGATAAGGGAGGGCAGGAGAGGATAGGAGAGGAGAAGAGAGTGTAGGAGAGGAAAGGGGAGGAGAAGGAGGAGAGGGTAGGAGACGAGAGGAGAGGGTAGGAGAGGGCAGGAGAGGATAGGAGAGGAGAAGAGAGTGTAGGAGAGGAAAGGGGAGGAGAAGGAGGAGAGGGTAGGAGAGGAGAAGGTAGGAGAGGAGAGGGTCGGAGAGGGAATGAGAGAGGAGAGGAGAGGGTAGGAGAGGAGAAGGAGAAGAGATGGTAGGAGAGGAGACGAGAGGGTAGGAGAAGAGAGGAGAGGGTAGGAAAGGAGAAGAGAGGGTAGGAGTCGAGGAGAAGAGAGGGTAGGAGAGGGGTGGGGGAGAATGTAGGAGACGAGAGGGGGTAGGAGAGGAGAGGGAAGGAGAGGAGAGAGGAGATGAGAGGGTAGGAGAAGAGATGAGAGGGGAGGAGGAGAGGAGAGTAGAGAGCAGGAGTGGGGCGGGGGGGGGGGGGTAGAGTTCGGACACCCAACCTGGACGTTCTCCCTCAGGTCGGTGGCCTCCCTGAGCGGCTGGGTGGCCGCCCGGCACACCTCGTCGACGGCCCTGATGCCCACGGTCCTGGTGGCCGTGTACTCCCTGGCCCTCCTCCGCCTGCCGACCGACAGCCCTCTCCGGTGTGGCCTCCCTCCTCCCCCCCATCCCCCTCGACGGTTGGCGACGGCCAGGTGCACGAAGAGGGTGGCGTGAGGCAGGGCCTGGCCGCCCAGCGCCCGCAGCGGCACGTGCCGGTAGCCCGGTTGCAGGCACTCGAACGGCACCGTGTACTGCCCGATGAACTCGTCGCCGATGTAGTCGTCGTCCAGCACCACGAAGCGCAGGGCGGCCAGCTCGGGCAGGTTGACCTGGAACTCGAAGCTCTCGTCGTACACGGGGCTGTCGCCGTTGCGGGCGTCGGTGCGGGTCCGGCGCCCGGCGCAGTCCGACGGGATGCCGTGGAGCTCCACGAGGACGTAGGGCTCGACCACGTCGCCCTTGGCGGCCGAGCCCCGGGGCTTGGGCAGGTGCTGCCCGCTGATGACCCTGACGCGCAGCAGCTGAGGCGAGACTCCCGGCAGCGAGTCCCTGGCGTTGGCGCTAAAGTACGACACCTCGGCCCTCATGATGGCCGGCCTCAGCACGTAACCGCAGGCGCCGTTCTGACCGAACCAGCCGGCGTTCAGGTCGGTCATCAGTCCCGGGGCCCGGTGGTTCACCGACACCATCTGGCAGCCGCACTTCCAGAACTCCTGGGGGTTGACGTTGCCGGCGGCGAGGCGCGCGGGGCTGGCGTAGACCCTCGACAGGAACCTCTTGTTGTAGTCCACCCACTCCTCGGGCGACTCGTCGGCGAAGCGGACGGCCAGCGCCTCGTCGAACGAGCAGACCTCCCAGTACCTCTGGTCGCGCTTGGAGGACTCGAAGTCGGCGAACGGCACCGAGTGGCACAGGCTGACCAGGTCGGAGAGTTCCCGGCGCAGGCGCGGCTTGCCGACGGGCCTCTCTCCCGTCTCCGTCTCGCCCTCCCTGCTCTCGCCCGTCGTCGCCGTCGCCATCCTCCGGCACATCTCCGCGCCTTCCTCGTCGTCCGAGACCTCGCCCTCGGAGTCGGGGCAGTCGTCGGGCAGCTTGAGGGCCTTGAGGAGAATCCGTCCCCTCAGCTGGTCGGGCGAGGGCAGGTAATGGTCGCCGGGCGAGGGCCGGCCGGTGTGGAGCCTCGAGCCGAGTATCGTCGTGAGGTGGCGCGCCATGACCTTCTGCTGCCCGCCAGAGCAGCCGGTGATCAGGCAGAGGATCAGCGGGTAGTCGGAAGCCACGAAGGCGTGCCGCCCGATGGCCTCCAACGCCGCGGCGAAGGACAGCCGGCTCGCCGCGCCGCCCGAGCCCGTGTACACCAGGGGCTCGTTGCCAGGACCGTCGCGGACGGCCAGCTCGAGGCCCCGGCAGCCCGACCTCAGGGCGCTGACGTAACACCCGCCCAGGTCCTCCGAGCCGCCCCGGACGTGGTCCTCCGAGAGGCCCGCGTTGCGCGAGGTGTTGACGAAATAGTGCGACAGCGGCTGGCCCATGTCCTGGCACACGCCGCGGTGCTGCGGGTCGAACACGTGGCACTCGGGAGACAGCAGGTAGCTGGTGAAGCCGTCGACGCCCAGCAAGCCCCTCTCGCGGCCCTCCCGCGAGGGCTCGTGCCGCCGGATGATGTCCAGGCAGGTCTCCTCCCCGACGCCCTCCAGGCCCTGCTCCGTCTCCGCGAACAGCAGCAGGTCCCTGCCGTCCAGGTACTCCTTGTCGCCGGAGAACTGAAGCAGTAGGAAGTAGACCTCCGGCCGGGTGCACAGCTCGCAGTAGGCCTCGGTGAAGTCCTCCAAGCTGACCCCGCCGCCGCCCGCTCTCTCCTTGTTGGCCTTCAGCAGCTCCTTGAATTTGAGCTCGATCTTGGCGGCCTTGGTGCCCCCGCTCAAGCCCTCGACCAGCTCCACGGCCGCGGCCACGGGCAGGCCGCCCTCCCTCCCCCCGCCCTCCCTCTCCCCGCCCTCCGTCTCCTCGCCCGCCGCCCGCCGGTACACCGTCTCCAGCCACGAGGCGCGGAGGCCGGCCGCCCGCTCGTTCCCGCCCGCCGTTCGCTCCAGCCCGTGCCTGCCGTACGAGGCCAGGTACCTCAGCCCCATCACCCAGGTGTTGGCCGTGTCGGCCGAGCCGGCCACCAGGTCCAACGACTCGTAGTTCTCCCCGTAGATGACGGAGAAGGCGCACTCGTCGGCGAACTGCTCCGAGACCCCGTTGCCTCGCAGGACGGGCGTCTTCTTGCCCGGCCGCACCTCCTTGATGGACTTGACGTGGATCTTGGCCTTGTCCGAGTCCTTCTTGGTGGGCTCCCAGCGCAGGGCCCTGAGGTCCGAGTCCAGGAGGAAGTAGCGGGGGTAGACCCGGGAGTTGGAGCGGACCTTCTTCATGGCGCAGCCCTCCAGCATGACTGAGATGCAGGCGGCAGCGCTGTTAATCTTCCGGTCGCTGGGCATGCTGCTGAACGACACGGTCTTCTTCTTCCTCTGCCGGTGTTGACGCGAGCCATCCTGACGACGACAACAACAACAACAACCACAACAAAGAAGTCGGATGAGGAGGAGGAGGGGTCTCGAGACCCTTGGCCTTGAAGGAGGCGAGGGAGGGAGTGAGGGAGAGAGAGGGGGAGGGAGAGAGTGAGGGAGGGAGGGAGAGAGGGAGAGAGGGAGGGAGCGAGGCGAAGGGACTGTGGGATGGAGTTCCAGAGTGTTTAGGGTGGGTGGGGGGTGGGGGGCAGAGAGCGAGGCTGAAAGTCCAGCCACCGATGGTAAGGCAGGTCAGGTGAAAAGTGGGGGGTGGGGAGGGGAGGGGGTGGGGGAGGGAGTGGGATGACTGTATATTTGTGGGCGCACAGCAGCGTTCCCCCTCCCCCCCTCCCTCCCGTCCCCCCACAAACTGCCGTGGATTGAAATGACCAATTTATTACGGTGGTTTGTTTTTTAAGATGGATTATTATCAGACAGGCGTGCGTGTTCGGGGAGGAAGGAAATTTGCCCAAGGTTTTGCCCGGACCTGCCCGGAATCAATCAAACCCAGGTCTCTCGCTTGTAAGGCGAGCGCTCGTTAACCACTGAGCTACAGGACTCCTTCATAATGTGAATAATAATAATAGTAATGAACCTTTGAATTTGATACGGCGCCTTATCAAGCCTCCGATCTCCAAGTGCTTGACAGATTGCACTGCGAAGTGACTGTGTGCTTTTGCGGGCGCAACGCGGCAGCCGACTGCGCACGGCAGCATCCCCACAAACAGTCAGGGATTGAGTGACCGTTTTATTATTGTTGTACTTGTTCCGAGGTAGACAGAAAGCTCCACAAAAAGAGAGAGGGTGGGTGGGGGGGTGGACACATCCACACAAATGTTAGACTAGAGAGGCGGAGAGAGATGGGGGGTGGGGGGGGGGAGGGGAGTGTCTGAGGTCAGAGTTTCGGAAACCGACAGTCACAATGCGCCATTGTGTAAAGCTTTATTCGTTCGCCATTGTGAACCCACCAGCTGTTTCCCTGCCCGACCTCCCAGTCTCTGCTCAGCGCAAAATATGTCCCTGTGTTAGATAACTTCCTGACAAAACCATCTGTAGCCCTGGCTCCCCACCCTCCCCCAGCCACACCCTCCCCAACCCCACCACAGTTCCTTCAGAAGGAGCCACAGCTAATCTACCATCAGATTGCTTGAGGTGAAACGTTATAGGGGAGGGCGGTGGGATAAGGCTCGGGTTTTTATGGTAGTTAGGGTTTCTGTAACCAAAGATTTCATATAACAATCAGTCTATATACATATATATATAAAGTCACGTTAGAGTTTGTAAGAGACATCCAGGATTAATTAACCTTGGATTTGATACAGAGACTCAAAAAACACTGGCGTGAAAGGAGTGGGTGGGAGCTGATTCTATGACAACTTTTGAAGGAAGTGCAGTAGAGAGTTATTTGGAGAGGACAGGTTTGTGGGGCGGGGGGGGGGGGAGAGAGAGAGTGGCGGGGTGGGGGGGGTGGGTGAGGGGGAAGTTGAATTGATTTGGAGAAGCTCTTTGCAAACATCCCCCACACTCCCCCACCACCCAGCTCTCTCCCAAGGGGAAGAGGTATAGCCTGGTGAGGCTTACCGCGACGGTCATTTCTGACACTGTGGGAACAGATATTCTGCCCTAACAAGCAGAATTAAAAATAGAATCCTTTTGCCATTGAACCGAAGCCAAGTGGACTCTCCTTAGCAACACCTCCAGTGCTCAAGGGAGCACGCACGTAACAGCGACGGGAGAGAGAGAGAGAGAGAGAGAGAGAGGGGTGGGGGGGGAATTAAGACTCCCAGTGTCAAAAGTAACGGTATCGTTCCAAAGCGTGGCTCCGGCGAATCTCCTACGAAGGTGTCTCCTTTGGGTTAGGTTTCACCCACAAATATAGACAGTCAATTCACCAGTTGTTAGTCGATTGGCGGATGGCTTATTTTCCGGGATGGGGGGTGGGGGGGTGGTGGGGGGTAGTAATAAAGAATTCCTTTCCAAAAAACAATGAATCGGTCACTTCCATCCACGGCTGTTTGTGGGGGACACTGCTGTGCGCAATCGGCTGCCGTGTTTCGCCCACAAAATACGTTCACTTTTCAGTATATTCCATGAAACGCTTTGAGACGTCTAGAAGACGTGGTAAAGTGATATGGGGAGGGAGTGGAGGGGGGCGGGGGCAGGCGGAGGGGCTGTGGGATGGGGTTGCAAAGGGTGGGGGGGTGGCTGGAGAGGAGACAGTGAGGCACGGGGAGAGGGGGAGGGAAGATGGTTTGGGAGTAGAACGATGTAATGATAATGTAATAATAATTATCCTTGCATTTTGATATAGTGGCTTTTCACGTCTTCTAGACTGTGTCTCTCAAAGCGCTTCCCAGAATACACTGTCAAGTGAATTGACTGTATATTTGTGGGCAAAACGGTTATGAGAAGAGAAAGGGAGATACACAGATCAGCTCCCGGTGAAACAGAAACGTTATTGGGTAGACATCGAGAGGGAGAGAGAGAGAGAGAGAGAGAGAGAGGGAAGCTCATTGCCAACTCAGAGATGCTAATCTGCTGACACTCAAGATGAGACTGGTTAAGACAAATGTTTTGCCCTAATTTAACACCAGCGCCCTCGCCCACAATCACGCAGCTTTGTTGATCATTCACTTCAAACTACCTTGAGAGAGAGCTTTCACCTGAACGCACACACACACACCGACCAACCGATACACAGACACTCACGCACACACACGCACTCATAAATGCACATGCACTCACATACACACACAAGCACGCACACATGTACACATTCACAAATACACACGCGTGCACACACAAACGCGTACACACACAAACACACATGTACATATGCACGCACTTGCGTGCACACACGTGCACATGTGCACACATGTACAGTAAACATATGCACTTACATATACACACGTATACACGTACAGTAAACACATGCACTCATACACACATGCACACACACATACACGCACACACATGTACGCATTCACAAACACGCACACGCAGAGTTTTTCCTGAACAAGGGTATTTGTAGCAACATGTTGTCAGGGAACAGAAATATTTCAGGATAACAAGGGGAGGAATGTGGGAGGTGAAAAGTGAAAAACAAACATATCTTCACGCCTGTCTCAGTCGCTCACCCTCTCTCCTCCGCGTCGAGGAAGACGTGGGCTCAGCCACAACGAGAAAATAACACTTGTATCACAGCGGGCGGAGGGAAGGGAGGGGGTGGGGGGGGGGGGATGAACGATAGCACAGTAGTCGAAGAGGAGAGAGGGGGGAAGACACACACACACATACATTGACTGCGCTCGAAAGCCTTTTCCCGAGGCCGTGTGAGCGTCGCCTGACGATGGGGCTGGAGGAGGCTGAACAGATCCCAAGCAAACGCAACGGCTACAGGGCAAAACTTTGGGCAAGTTTCCTTACTCCAGACACACACACACACACTAATCCGTCCAAAAAAAAAAAGAAAATTGTTAATTTTCAATCCACGGCTGTATGTGGGGGGCGGGGGGGGGGGGAGGGAATGCCGCTGTGCGCAAACGGCTGCCGTGTTTCTCCCACAGATATATACAGTCAAATCGCTTTACGGTATATTCTGCGAAGCGCTTTGAAACGTTCGATAAGATGTGAATAAGCTGCTGTATCCCAACGCAAGGATTATTTATTATCATAACGCCTCCATCGGAGTGATCTACTCGAATCCCATTTTCCTCCCTGCCCCCACTTACACAATCCCTCTTGAGAACTGAACCCTCTTCAATGATGAGACGCAATCCTCACCCTTTGAGTGTTTGTCTAATTCCTTTCGAAACCACGCAATTGACTGAGTTCCAAAAGGCACGAGAGCCAATACATCCTCATCTCCCAAACAACCCATTCTCATTCGAAACTAAAATCACATCAATTTGAGTTCAAACTCTCAGTTTCTGCTCCCAATTATAATAATAATGTGAATAAAAATAATAATAATAATAATTTTCAGGCTATTGTTAATTCCCCCGCCCAGTGAAAGAATCTTCCCACCCCTTGTTCATCCGAAAATTGTAGCTCAGTGGTCAGAGCGCTCACCTTGCTAGCAAGAGGAACCTGGGTTCGATTCCCGGCAGGTCAGGTCAGGGTGAAACCTTGGGCAAGTTTCCACACACACACACACGCCTGATAATAATCCCTCAAGAAAAAGAAATCAATTGGGTATTTCAATCCACGGCTGTTTGTGTGTGGGGGGGGTGAGGGCACTGTGCGCAATTGGCTGCCGCGTTTCTCCCACTGATATATACGGTCGATTCACTTTACAGCGTATCCCGTGAAGCGCTTTGAGACGCCTCGCGGACGTGATAAGGCGCTGTGTCAGTCGGGAGGATTATTAGGGGGTTTGCGGTGGCGGACAGAGAACGCACGGCTTCACTGTGGGAGAGTCTGGGGCCGGGGGCCGGTCTAGAAAATACAACAACAATAAAATTACAGATACAGTCACCCGCGCTCCGCAGCAATTTCCTGCGAAGCGTTTTGCTGATGGTTGGATTTCCGAAGGTGTTAAGCAAAGAGGTTTCACAAAGCGAGATTGAGGTGGAAGTGTGGGTGGGGGAGGGAGGGAGGGAGGAGACGGGGTGGGGGGAGATGTGTAAATGTTTGTGTGCAAACCGGGTTACGCAACCAGATTATTGCACGCATTTATTTAAAAAAAATTGGGCGACATTAGAGAACAAAGGTCCTGAAGAGAATACTTGATATTACATTTGTCTGGGTGGAAGTACAGGCGCCTGAATCAGATTGTTCATTGCACACACACAGACACACACACACATCTCAGACACACACACACACGCCACTAGACTGCTTCCAGAATCGTTCCACTTATGCTACCTCTCTCCCATCCTCCCTCCCTCCCTCCCTCTCCCCTCACTCAGGGTCAGCCTGTCCCAGAGAGCTTGTCAGTGGCGGAGCGCGGAGAGATTCTCCGTGCCTATGAAAGGAGCTGGAACAAAGTGGGAGATTATTATTATCATCGTCATTATTAATGAGGTTAATAGCAGAATCAACTCCGAGGCTCTGACTAAAACCAGGTCACTTCCTTGCAGTTAATATTATAAGATCACTAGGAGGAAGTGGTTAAGATGAATTATAGCTTCGCAGCCAGATGACAGAAAAGGAAACAAGGCAAAGGTTTTCTGTGTGTGTATATATATATGTGTGTGTATACAGTATAGAGCAAAGGAGTCTCTCTTTCCTGTGAGAGAGCCCTGGTTCCTAGTGACATCTCCGTTGCTATCAGGGATGCAAACACTCCAATAATCATAAATAATAATATTAATAATAATAATTGTTGTATTAGTTAAAGCAGATTCGCGGATATCTTTGAAAAGGGCATTCGTTAGGAAAGGATTAATGAAACGGAACTTAATGCAGGATTATGGGGATAAGAGCGGGGGGGGGGGGGGTAGTGGGGGCTTTTAAAGAGCCGGCACAGGCTCGATGGGCTGAATGGCCTCCTTCTTTGCTGTGAGACTCTCCGTGACATCCCTCGGTCTCATTTCCATCATTTCGAGAAACCACAAGTTGCTGAACCCAATCATTTTCCTTACAATCGGTTTCGTTCTGACTGCAAATCACTCGGGGTGGGTGGGGGGTGTGGGGGGGAGAAGCAGAGAAGATTTTGAATCCGTGGGAATTAAGGAACAAGAAAAGATCTCAAACCCACTCCTCTTCCCCCTACCCCCACTTCCCACCTCCCCCCCCCCCCCCCCCACCCACCCCCCCCCCCCAAATCCTTCCCCAAATGCAAGCGAGTGTAGGAGAGAGAAACGATCTGACTTGGATAACAGTCAAACGTCCGACCGACCAAACAACCCTTATCATTCGGACGTCTCGAAGTGCTTCTCAGAAATACACCTTCGTCAAAGTGTGGTGACTGTACATTTTTTGCAGGCGGCAGTCAATTGCGCACAGCAGCGTCCCCACGAACAGGGGCGGATCGAGTGACCAATTTCTGATTATTATCAGGTGCGTGCGTGCGTGCGAGCATGCGTCTGAGCGTGTGTGAGTGTGGAATCAGAAAACTTGCCCAAGGTTCGGCCCTGACCTGACCTGCCGGGAATTGAACCCGGCTTGTAAAGGCGAGCCCGCTCTAACCACTGGGCTGCGGGGGCAAAGTCACTCGTCGCGGTGGCAAAGGGCCTTGGAATCCTCGCTCGCCACAACCTTATGGAAGTTGACGTGGATGGAAAAGTACTTTGACCTTTATATACGTATGAAGTAATGTTATATGTATTTACGCCCAAAGCTTGGATTGTGACGAGCGTTAGGATTTTATGCACCAAATGATTCAATCTTCTGGTCACAGGCAACGTCAAAGCCAAAGATAGCTCCCCCCCCCCCCCCCTCTCTCTCTTTCTCTCTCTCTCTCTCTCCCACACCCCTCTCTCCGCACGACTTATTCACTCGACGAGCATCAAAAGTACCTTTAACACTGGCACAAGTCTGGCCGCAAATAAATTCCCGCAGAACAGGTTTGAGATATGTTTATATACATATATATATATACACACACACACCCACACCCATACACATACCACACACCCACATACGTACCACCCTCCCACACACTCACACACACACACCCTAGTGCCATTCACGTCAGGAGGATGTCCCAAGGCGCTGGAATCACCCACCCATACACACATCTATATATACATAGACCGCACACACACACAGCCTTTGGGTTGAAAATGACGAAATAATCCTGACCCCAACTTTTTTTTGCCAAGGGATTATTACCAGGCGCGTGTGTGGAGTCGGGAAATTCAGACGCTGAAGGCTTAACGCGATTGACGTAAAGGTTTGAATGCAAAGCACCATCAGTCTCAGTTCCTCCACAAATATCGAAGCCTCGCGAACCATCCTATGTTGACGACTATATACACATATAGATATTTATACACATTTTTACATATATATATATATTTTTAGGCTTTGATCTGTGCCTGCCACGCACAGCTGCTGCCTCCGTAACACAATGACCCATATGCGACCAAAGCGAGACTTTCATCAGGGAATAGGAATTTGCTTCAATCTCAGCCACGCGCAAAAGTCTTTCGGAGAGAGACCACAGCCTGGACGCCCTGCTGTGTTTAACAAACAGAGCAGCTCATCGCGCTATCCCACCCACCCACCCAGCTCTGGTTTGGAAGCTGAACCACTCAGTCAGACCTCACGTCAGTCAATAGCGAGCGTGTTTTATTTCAATTTTTTTAAAAAAGAAAATGTCTCATTCATTCCCCCCTGACGCTGGTTAAGTGATTTGTCGAGGAGGGAAAGTGGGGGGGGGGGGGGGGGGGGGGGGGGAGTACACAGACAACTCGGAGGGGATTTGATAATATTGGCGTTTAATAATAATAATAATTAACAACAATCCTCCCATTGGGTACCGCACCTTCTCACGCCTCGTCTCAAAGCGCTTCGCACGAGACGCGCACAACCAACAACAACAACAACCAAATTACAACAGCAAAATAAGTAAATTGCGTTTCCAGAGGGCCGTTCGCGTCGGGAGGAGGTCCCGAGGCGCTTGTGTGCGTGACTGCACATTTTGTGGGTGAAACAGTCTCTTACTTACCGCCGGGTGAAACAGAGGCCTCGCAGGGTAAGGTAATAATATTGATAATAAATCCTGGCATTTGATTATAACGGTTTACGCGTCTTCTAAGTTTCCTTACTCCACATGCACACGCGCACACACACACGCGCAAACACACGCGCGCACACACACACACACATGCACGCGCACATACACACGCGCGCGCCTGATAATAATCCGTCCAAAATCTGGTCGCTCAACCCATGGCTGTCTGTTGGGGGGGGAGACGCTGCTGGGCGCTATTGGCTGCCGCGTTTTGCCCACGAAACACACGGTCGGTTAACTCTGCGGTATATTCTGCGATGCGCGTCTCCAAGACGTGGTAAGGCGCTTGATCAACTTCAAGTATTATTATTATTATTCTCATTATTATTGCTGCTGTTACTATTATTGATCATTACATCCAGGATAGAGCTTCCCAACGTAAATTACGCAAGGTGAAAGGCTAGGGTAATACTAATAATAATGATGATAATAATAATAAAAAAATAATAACTCACATGTTGCAAACTTTCCAATCAACCTTCGTGGTATAGCTCTGTGGCGGTTGGATTGCGTAGTCTAGTATGTACTGTAATTGCAAGTTACACAACAAACCCTGGCTCGAAAGACCTGGTCGGTGGGCTGGGCGACTGTTAAAGAGTCAAGAAGGCATCTCAAATATTCTTTAATCGCTCGCTCGTTTCACCCGGTGCGTGGACATCAACCCAGAAACCACACACACACATAGCAACAACAACAAGAACAAAGGCAGGTCAGGGCCAAACTTTGGGAAAGTTTCCTTACTCCACAAACACATACGCAGCCCCTCAAAAAAAACAAGAAATCGGTCATTTTTCAACCCACGGCTGTTTGTGTGTGTGTGGGGGGTGGTGGGGGTGAACGCTGCTGTGCGCAATTGGCTGCCGCGTTTCTCCCACCAATATACACAGTCGATTCACTTTACAGTATATTCTGTGAAGTGCTTTGAGACACAGTCA
>CM068768.1:8060219-8131811 GCA_035084275.1 Hydrolagus colliei
TCCCCCACCCCCCCCCCCCCCCCCCACCTCTTTAAGATACGCGTCACCCGAACTCTTTACCCCCCCCCCCCCTTCGTGTCTCACCCCTTCCCAAACACTCCCAGCTCCCAGCTCGGGTCACACGCCTCTTGTTTAGCGCCTTGGGACGTCCTCCGACGTGAAAGGCGCTCTATAAATGTCATCTGTTGTTATTTGTTGTTGTTGTTGTTGTTGTCACGCTTCTCACTCTGTGTCTCACTCTCTCTCTCTCTCTGCCTTTGCCTGACTGAGCGAACTCCCGACACACACACACACACACACACACACACAGAGAGAGAGAGGTCAAAACCTTAGTTGTCTGATGAAACACACTGAGAGACAGACAGACAGACAGACTCCCAAACGTTTGCCTTCTCTCTCTCTCTCTCTCCTCACGGGCAAAGGAACGTTATTTTACTCTTACGGGCGGTTATTCTGATCGTTAAACAGCAAAGGCGAACGAGATTCAGCGCAGAGTTGTGGTTATTAACTTTCCCTGGTTTTTTTTGAAATAGCAGATTCCTAGCCCCCCCCCCCACCCAAAAAAAAAACATAGCAATATTTCACTCTCTCCGTCTCTACCTGTCTCTCTCTCTCTCTATCTGTCTGTGTCTGTCTGTGTCTTCTGTGTGTCTTAATAAGAATTGATAGGAAGTCACTCTGTGAGGACTGATGATTTTTAAGGGGTCAGCAAATGCCACATCAATGTAGATTTTCATATGTGTGTGTCTGTCTGTCTGTAGGTGTGTGTCTGTGTGTGTGTCTGTGTCTCACTGAAAAGGTGGGGAGTGGTGTGGGGGGGGGGTGGGGGGGGAATCCTTACCTTAATAATACTGCTCTTGGTTGGAGGAAAACTCTGGTGACCAGAGGCTGGTGTGTTGTCCTCTCCTCGGGCAGGATCTCCTGAGTTCTCACTGTCAGACACGAACAGAATCGAACCTGTGTCGCTTTGATTGCTCCCGGTCTCTGCCTCTGCCCCTGTTGGGGTCTGTGCCTCTGCCTGTGTTGTCTGTGCCTCCAGTTCCTGCATCTCTCCATCCGCCATCATCTCAACCATTCAAGACTCGGGGAGAGGAGGAGGTGAACACACACATGCCGTTGCTTTATTTTGACACAGAACCAGCTCTAATCTCAGTCTCTCACTCTGTCTCTCAAGTCTCTCTCCTCTCTGTCTCTCTCCTCTCTGTCTCTCTCTCTCTGTCTCTCAGTCTCCACACAATAAGTCTGGTTTGCTTCCTATCAGATTATTAGGACTGTTATTGTGTGTGTCTATCTTATCTGTGTGTGTATCTGTCTCTGTGTGTGTGTGTGTGTGTCTATCAGTGTGTGTGTTTGTGTCCTTCTGTGTGTGTGTGTCTATCTTATCTGTGTGTTTCTGTGTGTATCTATTTTATCTCTGTGTGTATCTGTCTGTGTGTGTATCTATCTTGTCTGTGTGTGTCTATTTGTCTCTGTGTGTGTATATGTCTGTGTGTGTTTGTGTCTATCTGTGTGTGTGTGAGTTTATGTGTGCATATCTGCATGTGTCTATCTGTGTATGTCTATCTGTCTGTGTGTATCTGCATGTGTGTCTATCTGTGTGTTTCTCTGTGTGTGTATCTATGCGTGTGTGAGTGTGTCTGCATGTGTGTGTGTGTTCTTCACTTCCTCATTGATTCAAACACACACACACATTCTATATCTCCCTCTCTCTCTCACTCTCACACGAATACTATTCCTGTTTCCTCAAATGAAACCACCCACCATTCAGTCCAGACAACTCACACTGAGCCTTGGGCATCACTGACAATTATATTACTCACATTAAACTACTAATAATAAGACTCCCTTTGAAATCATTCGATCATTTTAAACCCAGGCCTCTGTGTTGTGTGTGTGGGGGTGGAACGCTGCTGTCCGCGATCGGCTGCCGGGTTTCGCCCAGAGATACACACGGTCGATTCACTTTACAGTACATTCTGTGAAGCGCTTTGAGACACATCTCGAAGACGTGATGAAGGCGCTTTAGTAAATACAGGATTGCCTTTCTCGGTAAATATACACACGTATCCAGCTGCATTAATCTTATCAACAATAGTTTAAACAGTTTAAACTAATTATTCAGTGACATTTGCAGTAGCAAAAGCGTAGTGATAATAATAATAATACTGACATTCAATACAGCGCCTTGATCAGTAGTAAATTATTAGTAAATCATTCCAGCATCTGTTGCACTGAAATGTCTCAAAGTGTGTGTGTGTGTGTGTGTGTGTGTGTCTGGGTGTGTTATTACACAGGAATTATTTAGTCTCTCCTGTGAAACGCTTTGAGACACCGTCTGGAAGACGTGAAAAGCGCGACATCAAAACGCAAGGCTTATTATCGAATTCAAAAGTACCTTAAGCCTATGTTGCTCGTGTTCAAAGTGGACTGTGAATTTTGAGATGGAGATATACTGCTCCGTACTGCCCCTCTGCAGGTGGCTCATTCAGTGAGTGAGTGAGTGAGTGAGTGAGTGAGGAGTGAGTGAGTGAGTGAGTGAGTGAGTACATATTGGGGGCGAAATGCGGCAGCCGATTGCGCACAGCACCGTCCCCCCCCACACGCACACAGCCGTGGATTGAAAATAACCATTTTTTGGGGGGGAGTAATTATTATTAGGCGCCTGTGTGTGTGTGTGTGTGTGTGTGTGTGTGTGTGTAGGTGTGTGTGTGTGTGTGTGTGTAGGTGTGTGTGGAGTAAGGAAACTTGCCCAAGGTTTGGCCCCTGACCTGCCTGGATTCGAACACGGGTTTTCTCGCTCGCGATAAGACGAGCGCTCTAGCCACTGAGGAACTCCGAAAATGGGGTGAAAAATCAGCGCAGACAGAGAGAGAGAGAGAGAATCACAAAAACACCAGGCCTCACAGGAATTAATGTCCCGTATAATAATAATATTATTAATCATAATAATAATAATCCTTGAATTTTGATGCCGTCCACACACATCCTGTTCCCAGACCCCCAAGCTCGGGTGAAAACTTGGAAAATGCATAAATGTCACTTGTTGTTGTGGTTGAGACGTCTCGGGAGCTACTCCCAGCGCTTCACTGTGAAGTGTAGTGACTGTGTGTGTGTGTGGGGATGGGGTGGGGGGATGGGGGGTTAAAGCTAACATCTGAACCTCGGCGGTGAGTTAGTCTCAGTGATTGAAGGAGGTTTATGGGAGGGAGGGAGGGAGGGAGGGAGGGAGGGAGGGAGGGAGGGAGGGAGGGAGGGGAGGGAGGGAGGTGGGTGGGTGGGAGGGTGAGGGGCGGACGGACGGAGGGATTGGAATTCCCAACGGTTGGGGCAGAGAGTGGCTAAAGGCTTGTCCGCTGAGGGTGGGGAGGGTGTGCGGTGTGGGTGGGTGGGTGGGGAGGGAGGGAGGGAGGGAGGGAGGGAGGGTGGGTGAGGGGATGGAAACGACGAGCGGTTTGAGAAGCGAGCGTCTTTTGTTTCACGAAACCACTTTGCGCTGGATGCAAGCCACCAGGGCGCGCTGGCCGAGGACGTGGTCCACGGTGAAGGGGTCAGAGCCGCGCGCCCAGGGAGCGACGGAGTTCCTGGAAACCCCCCCCTGGCCACCAGGTGAACCCTGGCGGGCCCCACGCTGCCTTTGCGACGAAAAGACTTGTAGACGGAGGATTCCTCCTGCAGACACTGATCCAACTGCAAACACACGAGCGCCAAACAATAACAAAATCATTGTCAATCACTGACTGAGTGTGTGTGTTGTGTGTGTGTGTGGGGGGGGGGGGGGGGGCGGGGGCGGGGGGGGACGCTGCTGCGCGCAATCGGCTGCCACGTTTCGCCCACGAATATACAGTCGATTCACTTTACAGTATAAAGTTTCAAGAGCCTCCTCTTCGACCGTGCCTTCGATTGCCCTCCCACCCTCTCTGTCCTGCGTCATCTCAACCCCCCCCCCCCCCCACCCCCCCACCCCCCCCACACCCACCACAAACTCCAATTGTGGGGGTGCGGGTGGGGTGGGGGGGGGGGGGGGGGGGGGAGTTAAATCTGACTGCGTTTAAAGCAGCGTTTGAGCGATCTGATATAAAGGACCCCATGTTACCTTGTAACGTTGATCGTCTGTCAGGTTCCTCACGCCTTTCACCTCAATGAACACCTGGTAATGAGGGTCCGAGCTCCGCAGTTGGGGCCTGTGTAGGGAGGGGGGGTGGGAAACACACACGGACAGAAAACCATTATTACTGTAGCTCAGTGGTTAGAGCCACTCACTCGCCTGACTAGCACGAGAGACCTGTGTTCGAATCCAGGCAGGTCAGGTCAGGGCGAAACCTTGGGCGAGTTTGCTTACTACACACACACGCACACACACACGCACACACACACACACACACACGCGCGTACGCCAAATAATAATCCGTCCCCCCAAAAAAACAACAGTAATAAAAATTGGTCATTTTCAACCCGACGGCTTGTGTGTGTGTGTGGGGGTGGGGGTGGGTGGGGGGGGGGTCGCTGCTGTGCCCAATCGGCTGCCGCGTTTCGCCCACAGATATACATACAGTCACTTCACTTTACAGTGTATTCTGTGAAGCGCTTTGAGACACAGTCCAGAAGACGTGTAAAGCTCCGTATCGAATGCCACGGTTAGTATTGTTATCAATGATTATTAGTTCAACGGTTTGGTGGTCGTTGCGACAACTGAATCCTTTGAAGTTTTGACCCCGAACATTACGTCTCTCGTGAGCTCGAAACGGATTCACTTGAACCGGGTGTTTTGCAGCCAATTTTAACGCCAACGAAAGATCCCACAAACAGTCGAGGATTATTCCTCCCCTCCCCCCCCACCCCCCACACCTCCCCACTCCCCCCCCGGAAAGTTAGGATTCTCACCCAAAAGCCCGCTCTCCGCACAGCAGTAATCCAGCAACACCACGCCCGGCCACATCCGCACAGCGTTTCTGCAGCGCTCGATAAAACGCTTCCCTCGGAAATCTTCTCGCCCCTGACATTTAGCGTCTGATCCAACCTGACCCCGTCAACAACAACAATGACGACGACAACAAATTTGTTACGGCGTCTTTCACGTCAGGAGGACGTCCAAAAGCGCTGGAAACACACACACACACACACACACACACACAGAGAGAGACAGAAACAGAGACAGCCAGAAACACAGAGACTGTGAGACACACACACACACACCCACAGACAGATAGGACAGACAGACAGACAGACGGAATAACTCAGAAGTTACGCACCTGTATTTGAATTCCACAACCGGGCACTGATTGTAGAATTCCACCACCTTTATCACATGCCCCAAACGGTACCTGGAAAAGCACAAGGTCTCACGCTGCTCACACGCCCTCACTTGGTCACTCAACCCCACCGCTGTGTGTGTGTGTATGTGGGGGGGAGGGGGGGGGGGGGAGACGCTGCTTGTGCGCAATCGGCTGCCGCGTTTCGCTCCTCCCGTAAATATATACAGTCAATTCACTTGACAGTATATCGTGTGAAGGGCCTTGGGGACGTCGACAAGGTGTGAAAAGCCGCTCTATCGAACGCAAGGATTATTATTATTGAAAATTAGGATTTCACAATTCACTAGTGTAAGGCAAACTCTGTGTGTTGTGTGTGTGTGTGTGTGTGTGTGTGTGTGTGTGTCACAGCGCCTGCCTGTGGCGAAACAAGGGTAGTGCGCACACAGTGAAGCGAGGAGAGAGAGAGAATGACACGGTTTTTTAAACAACAACATTAATCTTCGCGTTCGATACAGCGCCTTATCACGTCCTCCCAGACCGTGTCTCAAAGCGCTTCACAGAATACACTGTAAAGTGAATTGACTGTGTATATATTTGTGGGCGAAACGCGGCAGCCCGATTGCGCACAGCAGCGTCCGTCCGTCCCCCCTCTTCCCCCCCCCCCCCTCCACAAACAGTTATGGGTTGAAAATGAACTGTTTTTATTATTGTGGTTTGTTTTTTTTGGGGACGGATTATTATCAGGCGTGTGAGTGCGTGTGTGTGTGTGTGCGGAGCAAGGAAAACCAGCCCCGGGTTTGGCCCTGACCCCGCCTGGATTCGAACACACGCTTGTAAGGCGAGCGCTCTAACCGCTGAGCTACGATGAGGAACTCGCACCTGTACAAGCCCGAGGCGTTGGTGATTACCAGCTCGTACAACTCGCCCTCTGTCACCTCATCCATGAAGAGCGTCCGAGGTTGTCCCTCGGCGCACAGATCAACGGGAATAAATTCGCAGAACATCGACCGAGGGCACAGGAGGTAAAAACGCTCTTTCCTCTCTGGCCACAGGTTCACTCCAATCAGACCTGGGGGGGGAAGGGGGACACAGGGAGAGACAGAGGGAGAGACAAAGGGAGAGACAGACAGAGAGAGAGAGAGAGAGAGTCTACATTAACAATTTGAAACACAGACAATCGACCAAAGGCGTTTTTTGACCCACCCTTCCTTCCACAGAGGTCAAGACACTTTCTGTGATTCCTGATAGGACGGACGGATGGATGGACGGACGTCACATCCTCAAGACGTCTCAAAGCGCTTCACAGGATATACCGTAAAGTGAATCGACTTGTGGTGTCTGCACGTGTTATGTGTGTTGTGTGTCTGCGTGTGTGTGTTGTGTGTATGCCTGTGTGTGTGTGTGTGTGTATGTGTGCATACACGCGCAGAGCAATAGCAAGTTTCTCAACCCTTCCGGAATCGAACCCGTGTCCTCGGGCCTGGCCCTTCCCCTCCCCTCCCCCTCCCCTCCGAGTGGGCGACTCCGCACTTTACCTTCCTCCGTGGCGTAGACGGGAGAGTAGACGGGGAGGCCCCTGCAGTAGGTGTGTCGGAGCAGATCCCCGTAGGCCTGTGAGAACCCGAATCCGCCGCCATCAGGAGGCCGAGTTCCGGCCACACGCGGCTGGCGATCCCGTCGAAGCCGGACGCGAACCTCGGCCGAAAGTTCCTCCGCCCCGTCGGGCGTCCGGCCTCAGCCCGGCCTCGAGACCGCGACGGGTCCGAGGGGACAGGTCCAACTCCGGGCTCAGCCTCCCCAGCCTCACGTCTTCCACCAGCCGCGGCCAATCTTCCACCAGCCGCGCGAAGCAAGAGCAGATGGCGGCGGCGGAGTTGGCTTGGAGCCTCCCCAGCTTCCCGTCCTTCAGAGCCGAAGAGCAGGCGGACGTACAGGGCCTGGGCTCGGTTTGGATCTCACGGGCCGGCCGGGGGGCTGGTGTACAGGGCCTGGGGGGAGTTCGGAGAACCAGGGGGGCGAGGAGTCCGGGCCCTCGGCCGAGATCCACGACTCCGAACCCCCGCGTTCAGAGGCGTAGGAAAACCTGGCTGTTTTCTGTAAACTCCCGGCTCTGGGATAGGCTCGGAGCATGGAGTCCATACACACAATATAGCCCTGGGGGGGGGGGGAGGAGACAGAGCTGCGTGAGTTGTTACTGTGATAGTATATGGTAATAATAAATTGACTGTATCTAATGATGATGATGAATTGACTGTGTGTTCGCGTGGGCGAGACGCGGCAGCCGAACGGCTGTTGGATCGAGGGGCAGGGATGTGAGCGGATTATCACCCCCCACGACGACGAGAAGGATGTCTCCGAACGCTTTACAGTGGAGCTCGACAACCGTGCGGCAGCAAACAGCCAGCGAACCAACGGCTGAATTTTTGATGTGTTGGCCAGGATTGTGGTAAGGGAGGGAGGGAGGGAGGGAGGGAGGGAGGGAGGGAGGGAGGGAGGGAGGGAGGGAGGGAGGGAGGGAGGGAGGGAGGAGGGAGGGAGGGAGGGAGGGAGGGAGGGAGGGAGGGAGGGAGGGAGGGAGGGAGGGAGGGAGGGAGGGAGAGGGACAGAGGGAGAGACAGTGAGAGCAAGGACTTTCGGAATTACCTTTAGAAAGGATTGCGGTGGGAGAGTGAGAGAGAGAGGGGGACTGAGGGAGAGACAGAGAGAGAGAGGGAGAGAGTGACAGAGGGAGTCAGAGAGAGAGGGAGACAGACCGATAAACAGACAGAGGGAAGACTTTCGGAATTACCTGGAGGAAGAATTCCTTGGCGATGGCTTTGGCTCCCGGGTGTCCGGGCCCCCTGTCCCCCCGAGGCCGGGACGTTCAGCTCCCCCGTGAGCGAGGCCGGTGACGCCTGGCCGGTGAACCCCGGGGCGGGTCAGGGGGGTGAAGCTCCCGGAAGGCCACGCGGTCGGACGCCATCGTGCGGCGGGGAGAGGGTGTCGTCCTGCGCCCGCCTCACGCCGCGAGTGTCCGTGTCCAGCCCCCGCCTCCGCCACCGGCCAGCCGCGATCACCACCCTCAGCGCCACGAAATGGGTCAGGAGGTCGGGCAGGGACCTGCCCTCACGTCTCCAAGGCCGAGGCCACGCAGGCAAAACAACAGCCCGAGGCTCAGAGCTCCACACAGCGTCAACACAGCCAGCATCTGTCAACACCACACACACACACACACACAATAACAATCGAGCGATCGAGGTTATTATTAGTATAAGAACAAGGAGCAGGAGTAGGCCATTCAGCCCCTCGAGCCCGCCCCTCCCAACCCCCCTCCCACCCGCCATTCAATAAGATCATCCATCTTCTAATCTAATTCCACCTCCTGCCCCCGCCTGCCTCCTCCCCGCGACCCTTAATAACTTTTACCCGATATGAAATCTGCCGACCCCTCAGTCTTGAATACGTTCCGAGGACTGACTGAGCATCGTCTGTGGTGTTTTTTTTTGCGGGGGATAGGGAAGGCCATCGGTTCACTAATTACCCTCTGAGTGAAGAATTAAGCAATTACCGTTATTAAGTTGAAGCAATTAATTATCTAATTATATCGTAATTATATCCTCCAATCCAACAGTTTGTGTGTGTGTGTGTGTGGGAGGGCGGAGGGGGGGGGGGGGGGGAGGGGAGGGGACGCAGCTGTGCGAAATTAGCTGCCGCGTTTCGCCCACAAAATATACACAGTCAATTTACTTGACAGTAAAATTCCGCAAAGCGCTTTGAGACACAGTCTGGAGGGCGTGAAAAGCCCCTCTCTCAAATGCAAGGATTATTATTGTTGTAAACTGTACGCAGCGATGTCCCAACATATAGTTCTCAGTGCAGCCTGATACAGCCTTCCCAATGATAATAGCAATAATAATGTTTGAGTTTGTTTGATACAGAGCCTTATCAAGACGTTCGAGACGCCTTCAAAGCGCGTCGCAAGAATAGGCGGTCACGTGGATCGAACGCGTCGATCGTGATTCCCGCCCAGGAAGTTGTCCGGCCGCGGCTGATAAATTAACCCAGTGTGGGAGTTATCAGGAATTTCACCGTACAGTACAGTATTACTATTTCTGAATGCAATTCTGACCGTTCTTCCGTTTTGTTCTTCCCCTTTCTTTCCTCTCCCCTATCACCAGCAACGGCAAAGCGAGAGAGTGAGAGAGAGCGAGAGAGAGAAGAGAGGGAGAGAGGCAGGCCACTTTCGGGGCAGTCCGCGGGGGTTACGTTTTGGGAAATGTATATCATTTGCTAATAACCCTCTCGCGTTTGACACATCGATCATTTTTAATCCCCACAACTGTTTGTGTGTGTGTGTGTGTGGGGGGGGGAGGGGGAGTGTGGATGGGGGTGTGTGAATGGGGAGGGTTGGGGAAACGCTGCTGCCGCGTTTCGCCCACAAAATATATTCAGTCGATTCACTTGACAGTCTATTCTGTGAAGCGCTTTGAGACGTCGATAAGATGTGAAAAGCTGCGATATCGAACGCAAGGATTATAATTAGTATTATTAAATTGTACAGCAAAGTGAATCGACTGTATATATAATATCTATCTATCCATGGGCGATATATATATATACACACACGCAACAGCCAATTGCACACAATGGCATCCTCGCAATGTGAGCCAGAATATAGGAACAGAAATCTTGTTCCTGGAACTGAGATCAGTTAGGAAACCTTCACGAAAGAAAACCATGTTTCCTCAAATGAGGAACTCTTGTTAATCTCATTTGAAAACTGGATCTTAAATAGAACATGCATATATGTGTGTGTGTTTGTCTGAGTGAGAGAGAGACACACAAACACAGGCAAGTCTCACAGTCAATTGGCTTCCACAAACATTTTCTGATCAGAACAGATATGTTTTTTTAAAAGACCAATTTTAAAAAAT
Source organism: Hydrolagus colliei (assembly GCA_035084275.1). Classification (NCBI taxonomy): domain Eukaryota; kingdom Metazoa; phylum Chordata; class Chondrichthyes; order Chimaeriformes; family Chimaeridae; genus Hydrolagus; species Hydrolagus colliei. The sequence goes on from CM068768.1 coordinate 8,070,385, forward strand.
GCCATCAGTGATTTTATGTGAAACACCCCCCCCCCCCCACACACACACCCTCTCACACACACACCCTCACAAACACCCCACACCCAACAAACTTAACAAGTTATCAATCCTTCCTCTGTTAATAAAATACAAACACTCCCACCCATACACACCTAGCTTAGCTTTCTGATATTAAATTATATTTGTGTTGGAGGGGGGAGGGGTGGAGGGAGAGAGAGAGTAAGGGGGTGGGGGAGATAGGAGGGGAAGTGTGTGGGGGTTGGGGAAAGAGGAGAGAAATGGTAGCAAAACAAACGACTGATAAAATCTCAATTGGTTTTTACATTTTAAAGAGAAATTTAAAAAACGCACCTCATGTCTGTGTGTGTATATATATATATATATATAATATATATGTAGAGAGAGAGAGAGAGGATTATTTGTCCCTTAATACCAGGAGGCAATTGAACCGGTTGTAGTTATTTTGACTGCAATAAACTGGGTGCAGGAAATCAGTCAGTAGCCAGTAACCACTCACATACAATTGTATCTGCACAGTGACACTGACTGTGTGAGTGAGTGAGTGAGTGTGACTGTGTGTCTGTCTGTCTGTCTGTCTCTTATCAATCTCTACCCACTTTTATTTAGTAACTGTTTCTCAAGACAGGTTCTCCACCACCCCCCCCCCCAGATCTATCTCTTTTCCTGTCTTCAGTGCTATGTTGTCAAAGTCCTTCCCCCTTCGCTCCCTCCCCACACCCTTACACTGTTTAAAAAAAACTTGTTGATCCCGGAAGAGTACAGTTTTAACAGTAAATTAATACTGTGAAGCTCAAGCCAACTCAATCGCTTTCATTTTCTTCCTCCTTCTCTCTCTCCCCCTCTCGACCATCACTCCTCACCCCAATCCTTCCGACGCAATAACGAACCCGATACCTTAACCCACGCAGTCACTTTAGCGAGAACAGGTTTAAGAAAAAGCACATCGCTGATTAAATGCAAGGATTCTTCTTCTTATTATTATCCTTATACCATGTTATAATCACAGCTTTCGCGCACACGTAAATAAGTGTCTCGTTTGTTTATGAACGGGAGCAAACGAAAGTGACGCAAGTCAGTCGGCCGTGATCGAAACACACTGAACGCTTTTCAGGTCCCTCTGTGAGGAACTAGATAAGTGATCGATTTCGCCCCTTCTCACCCCCCCCAAAAAAAGTCAATCCACTTACAGTGCTGTAGATATATATATATATATATCCTGTGAAACGCTGTGAGAGATGTCCCAATGACGTGATAAGGCGGTTTTAAAATGCAAGCGTTTTAAGATTATGATTTGCTTCGCTCCATCCTATTTTTTGTCATGGCGAATGACATTTATTTTCTTTGTAAAAAAAATAAGAATAATAATAAGAAATTCCAGCCTCATCGAGGGCGATTCGATGACCATCTGGTTTGTAAACGGATTGAACCTTCTTTCTTCATATTAACAAAAAAAGTAAATCAAATGTGGACTTCAACTCCCCCCCCCCACCCCTCCCCCCACACACACACACACACATCTGTCATTTAAAATCTCCGCTAAATCCTTCGAATTAGAAAACCTCACGACTCCTTTCCTGGCTATTTGCAAATCGATCACGGTGAACAACAAAAACAACTTTGATTTTGTGCAGCGTCCTGCCCTCCCTCACTCTACGCCGGATGGTGTCTCAGAGCGCTTCAGAATAACGCGGGGGTGGAGGGGGGGGGGGAGAGAGCCAGTGGGGAGGGCAGGGGGAAAGTGGTAACCAAAGGTACACGATAAAAAAAAGGTCTTTAGCTGTGACCTGAATCTAGGAAGAGAGGGTAGTGAGGCAAATTCAGGGGGCTCTAGGCCTTTCCTATATAACTCGCTTGCTAACATTTGATAAGAAATCAGGGAACACAGTGAAGTCCTGTAGCTCAGTGGTTAGGTTAGAGAACTCACCTTGTAAGACAAGAGACCTGGGTTCAATTCCAGGCAGGGCAAAACGATCGGCACGTTTCATTACTCCGCACGCACGCCTGATAATAATCACTCGAGAAAAATTGTACATTTGGTCACTTTAAAGCTGTTTGTGGGTGACGCGTTTCGCCCCTAAAATAAAGTTACTTCACTTTACAGTATATTCCGTGAAGTGCTTTTCAATCAATCAATACTTACATTTGTATAGCGTCTTTTACGTCGAGACATGAACAGATGTTGTATCAAATGCAAAGATTATTATCATTAAGACTAGCTCCAGATATCCAGAATCACCCTTCATTAGTCCGGCTAGCCAGGGTTTTAGTGTAATAGTAATAGTATATACATTGTTGTGTTCGCCCACGAGACAATCACTTTTTTTTGCAGTTTGTTCTGTGACGGGGATTTGAGATGTCTCGAAAAGTCGCGATGAGTCACTGGGCCTCATCAGACGCCAGGATAATCTCACTGAAAAATCAAACCGTCCCATCGTACAAGGCTTAAAATCACTCATCAGAAATATGGAGGTTTCAATTTGGTTACATTAGGGGCCGACGAAACAAAGCCTTATTTCTTTCACTGTGGCACTGGAGAGGATTAACCCATTTATTCCTATTGACCGTGAAGACAAATGATTCAAAAATTACTAATGCCAGCAAAGGATCATTAATTCCCCAATGTCGTCTCCTAAATCTGTTGCCTCTTAAGTACTTATTTCAAAGAAAATTAAAACATTTCCTTTTTTTTAAAACCTTTTTAATTAATTTGCAGGGACAAATGGTGGTGCGAGGGGGAAGGGGAGGATTGGGGGCTACGAGATTTTTATGTTAATAATCTGACCTCTGAACGCTGCACACAGGCCATATAATCTGTTAAAAAAAGACACAACTGACAGCAGCTGCTTGTGGGGGGGAGGTGGAGAGGAGAGAGAAAGACAAATACTTCGAAAATATAAAATTAAAAGACAAAATGGCATTTCAGCAATTCTCTGCAAGTCCAAAATGCTTCCAAACTTAAGCCACGGTTCGGCTCTTCCAGACACGCTGCACGAAGAGCGTTATCGATGAACCCCAAACGGTGAACGAGGCCTGAAACGTACGAAAGAACGGAGCGATTCCTCCGCAAGTACAATGTCCATCCGGTTAACCTTCCTCCACCCACCGCTGGCAGCTGTTTTGACGCGGAGTTTTGACCCAGAGCCTGGGGACGTCCTCCTGAACGCGAAAGGCGCTACTACAAGTGTCATTTTATTGTTTTTCTCGACTCTTATATGTTCCATAAACCTCTTGTTCTGCACGTCTTCAGAAACAAACCGGGAATCTACAAGTATGGATCGCAGTTGCGAACCCGACAACTTTGTACTTTTTTTTCTTTTCAAAAGAAAAGAAATGAATTACTTAAAATTGTTCAAATTGACGTATCTCTGGGATGTTTTCATTTTTTCGCCGACTGCAGCCCCCCCCCCCCCCCATTCCCATCCCGCTCCCCGCATTGTAACTAAATTTGTGGACGAGAGAAGTGTAAGACAAACAGGAGGTAGTTAAAAAATAAATCAATTTACTGGTAAAGCTTTGTAAACAGACATACATACTTATCCAACCAATGAACCCTTAGATTGTATATATGTTTATTGGTTTGCTTTTATTACAATAGGGTTTTTTTTGGTAACTAAAATCGGTGAAAGCACTGTAAAAATAAACAGCTGACTCATTATGAATTTATTACCAAAGCAAACTATAAAAATGCCAGTGTTAATTCTGTATCATTTCATAGTGTGCACAGCATAAACGTGATGACCAAATACAGCACAATTTAGATGACCGATCAAAAATATTATATGTTACTGTATTAGTGAGATCAGAGTAAGAAGTCTGTAAAATCCATAGGGTTTTCTCTTCTTTTAAAACGATCCCCCCCCCTCCCAACACACACACACAACATAATATCATTTACATTTAATTACACCACTCGCTCAGGGGCTAGACATTAAGTGCAAAACAGATTTAAGGATACAATGAAAAGTCTTAATGGTTGTCAATCTTTGAAATAAAGTAAGACAGGTCATTTGTCAAGTCTGCAAGCGTACACGACCTGGGCTCCCAATCCCTTCGCAGTTCACAAGGCAAGAGGGGGAGGGGGGAGGGAGGGAGAGAAGGGGAGGGGGGGGGCATTCAGTTACCATCATCACTTTACCTTCCCACTAATTTGTTTCAGATTTGCCCACAGCAAACACCAGTCTCATTGACTGTGTGTGTGTGTACTTTTGCCCTACGCAGACTAACTTGACCAACTGCTCCTTCATTATCTCTCAGTCTTTCTCGCAATCTCTCTCTCTCTCTTTTCTCCTCTTCCTCGTTTGCAGATGTGTTGGTGGTTATTTGAGCGATGGAGGGTGGTGGTGGGGGGGAGGGGAGAGAAGAGAAAGAGAGAGAATATAGTTATTTCTTTCTTATACCCGCTCAGCTTCACTGGGGAGGGGGAGAGGGGATACAGTCACTGGCGCAGATTCGCCAGAATTCGAACTGAAAGATAGCCAATAGCGACTTATCCAGTCAGTGGAACATTTCAGGTCCAGATTCCCACTAAGTAAAACCAAAGTAAAAGTGAGTCTCTTTGTACCAAAGGTACAATACGCGAGGAAGGACCCTACTTATCCAGTGATGGAATTCAAGCAACTAACTGTACATCTGGGGGACACAGGGGGTGGGGGGGAGCTTAACTCTTGAGAGGTCCACTCTGTTCTGGAAAGATATGCGATGTCATCGAGGTAGATGGGAACTAGTGTGAAGCTAGAAAATCTTCCAAAAAAAGTATACGTAACTGGACTCGGCTCTGCTGCAAGAGTGCAATGTAAGACGCAGTGGAAAAGAGACCAACAGCTGAAGTAATCGCCCGACTTAACCGAATGCGCACCGACACAGTGAGTTCTACAGTAGTGTGTCTGCAATACACTCACTGGTTGAGTTGAGGACACTGTTTGAACTGCACTGGGGAGATGGTAGGGTTTGATATTCAACCAAGTATAGATCGAGGCTTTCTTTGTATCCGAAACCATCAAGATCACCTTCCTAACTAACTGGTGGCAATTTCATTTCTCAGCTGAGCTGTCGTTCGAGGAGCCGCTTTCCAATCGACACACGGAGTCAGAGCGTCGCTAACGGCAACTCAACCCTGGAACAAAACATGCCTAATTGTAAAACAAATGGACTGTTTAGCGGGAGTAAAAGCGGCAGCCAATGGAGCACAGCAGCATCCCAGAAACAGTCGTGGATTGAGTGACCAAGTCACGACGATTATTTTCTCCCGGGAACAAAGGTATGTCATTCCAACCTTGAACTCCAAGATCCAATTCTATCTACATATGGCACAGAGTTTCTATGTGTTAGTGGGAATTCTAGTTAAACTTCACCCACACATCTGACTTCCTTGACTATTGCGCATTTCAAACTGTTTTGTTACTAGCCTGTTTGACTTGGCTCCAATTGCTTAAGTAACATTTTTCTATCCCAGCCGTGGTGATTGCCATTGATACGGAGGTCTATAAAGTGTACTGTACCACGTAACATATACACTTTACTATTCACCTAAAAAGTGCAATATAGTCCAATTTGGTAACTAATGGTAATGGTGGGGGTGCTGGAGACAACGCAAAGATAATGGTGGATCATTATCCAAGTCAGTGACTGAAATCAGACTGAACTAGGAAACCAGTAAAGTATCTAGGTTGACCTATTCGTTTGAGAGAAAAAAACAAGAATATGTTGGCACGTAGAAACTAGAGAATTGAAACAGGGCTGCATATTGTTTGGAAATATGTCACATTTTTCCCTAAGGGAGTAAAAACACATGCCTTCCCTAGTTTGGCTTGCAATCAGGAGGCAGCCCATGGCGCTTTGAGAAGTCTAGAAGACGTGAAAAGCGCCATATGAAATGGAAGGATTAATTATTCTTATTATATGGAGGAGTCCTCAAGACGAAGAGGCGGATAGAATTTAGATTTCTACCAGTAGTAGTAAAAAGATGTGGTGTGGCTGTAGAATACACTGGCCTTCAGCTGTAAATTCCTATACTGCTGAAATCACCAGAGACCCCGACTGGAAAATAAGTTGGAACATCTCAGAAGGTCCAGATATTTCACGAAGAGCAAACAAGTAATACGCCATAAAGTAGATTTGTCAAGGATTTGAGAGGAAAGGACACTGAGTAATTGACAACACAAAAAAACATCTGCACAGTTCTGGTAAATTCTCTCCTCCCCCTATGATGTGATCGTAAACAGGCTGAGTTTAACATTCCCGAGGAGCACACAGCATGCATCAATCAGTAGACGACCATCAATAAAAATACTTGCTCCAGCTTTGCCCTAATTCCCGTACATTATCGAGTTGTTGCTTTAATGCGAAATAAATGTTTTTCTGTTGAGAATCCCTTTTATCATTCGTTACTGGACTAATCCCCGCAAGAAGTTTCCGCGGCACTGTTTTTAGACTGCATCCCCAACAGGAGCAAAGTACGACGACAGTCATTTGGATCTCTTCCAATACCCAACTTTCAGTCTTTGTACACCTCTCAAAACTTCACAGCAAGCACTTGGGTATGTGTCAGTGCTGACAGTCGATTAACCATTGTAATTGCTGTTCATTAGCTGTGCAGGGCGGGTGCCTGGAAATCTCAGCTTTGGTTTGGATGCGCTTTATATATATATATTATATATACTATATATAGATATATATATATATTAACATCTGGGTATGCATCAGATATAATATATATTAATATATATATTTTTTAATGGCGATATTGCACCAACACCATTGCAAGTGTCTCGCCAAATCGAGTGAAACAAAGAGCAAGTCGGAGAGAGAGATTTACAACCGGTGGCTCAAGCAGAGAAACACATTAGGATGGACAGACTCAATGAATCAAATGTCCAGTTTCTGTGTTAAACATGGTATGATTTCTGGGTTGATTTACCTTTGGATCAGGATTACAGATCAAATGCAGAAAGATTATTCTAAGCGGGGCTGTGGGGGAGGATTAGAAAGTAATATAACCTATAAAAGGTGCCAGCTTTTTAAAAAAAAAACCTGTGTAGAATAATGGATTTAGGAGTCGCAAGAAACACTTTATAGTAGTTAACGTTTCCAAAATCGCTTACGGGTTACAAAGGTAACTAGTTTGTGTGGTTTAATCCAGGCGACAAGGCATTTTGATACAACACAAACTAGTCACCCTAAAAGCTAGTTACGCCTTTATATTTTTGCTCAGTGCAGACAAGGTATGACAATGATCCCATTCTGGGCAGCTACTGTACACGAACACTATGGCAACCCAAGACTGTGACGCCACAGCCTCTTCCGAAGTCTATCCAGATGAGTGTAAACTGTAAACTTAATGTTTTATTTCCCCAAGAGCAGTTCGATTTGAGCATAACTGTGCAGAGACGATCGATGCAACAGATAAGCGGAGATTAGAAAATGGCACTGGGATACGAAAATATACATCATAAAAATATCCCTCCCGAATTTATCATCCTGAGTGTATTACTAACACTGTGTGATGCCCATTATTTGAAGAGTAAAATCATCATAAGATGAGCGTGGCCTTTTCGTGCCAGTTCATGACCTAAGTTTCAAATAAAATAGCCAAATCTTACAACAGAATTCGCAAAAAAAACCTACCCAGTAAATGATTTAAAATACAGACTCGACATTTAAAAAGAGTTTCTGACTGGCATGTTGACAAGAGGGCAGTGAATTCATTTCAATGGATTCGGGAAATAAAAATAGCAAACAAAAGGGAGACTACGATAAAAGTTACTGTACTGGGTTCTCTACAAAAAAAAAGCAAAAGCTAAAATCTTTGAAAAATGTAAATAAAAAAACATGCAAACAGCAAATTGCATTTTGTACAACAGAAAATACCTACATACGCTGCAGTGTCTGAACGTGCAGCCTTTTTCCAAGCGAACTAGACAGTTTAAAAACACTTGCGATGCCTCAACATGCACAAAAATACTAGATTCACAATCAATATTAACAGTTCACATTATGAATGATTCAGAAATAAAGCAACCCATGGATTAATCCATAATAAACCATAATCTCTGTGAGCTGGTTGGTGTGGGGGGGTGGGAGGCAGGAGGAGGAATGAATCATGTCTGTTGATGAGGGAGCCATTGATTATCCATTGGTCTACGCAAAAGTTCCTCCACATGTCTGGCAACATCCATCGTGTCCTCTAGGTCAAACTCTCCATCAGGATCAAGCATACTGTCTGTGCTGAAGAAGCAAAAACAAGTAGGAATTATAAATTTCATCAAGTAGTTTCATCTACTGGTAGAAATGACAATAAAATACTTCTATTGGATTGACAATGCTTCACTTTCTCCCCCTGCATTTTCTGAAAATAATCTTTTTAAGATAAACGCCATCTTAAAAAGAGCTAGATATTTTGGCTTTCTCAGAGCAATATCTAGCTAGATAGCTAGATATTGCTCTGAGCTCCAAGATCGAGAGACTAGATGTGCTAACGGAATGAACACGCCATATCGACATTGCATATAAATTATATTATTCCAATTAGAATCAAGACGATCTTACACTTGTATAGCCATTGAGAGGACATCCCAAAGCACTATTCCATCATAGATATGGCATTGGAATTGGCAAGGGAGGAGCACTTCAGGATGCTATCCCGCGTGAAGGGCTCTACAATAAAGCGAGGTGTTGTTGTTGGTGATTAATTTGATCGGCACGTAGATAAACAGAAGTCTTGAGAACTTACCTTTGTGGATAGAGGGGAAACTGTGGTGGATGACAAACTGCAGGCGAGGCAGCTTGGTCCATGTAGGTACTGCTGGCCGAGGCATCAGACGAGGCAGTGGCAAATCTATAACAATGGCAAGAACAGGCGTTGATTCCACATGAGCTGGAACAAGCTTGGCTGGCCATTGGCCGAGGTGCGACTGAAAGCCTTCCGATTTTGAAAATCCAAATGGTCAAATGACACGGTGCGAGGCAGAAACGTGCGCATAACTGCGGAGCCATTCAAATACACACTCACACCACACACACACATATATATCTTGTGAAGGTACACAAGCATAATTTAACTGAGGTCAGAATAAAAGGGACTGCATATTGGGGGGGAGGGGTGTGAGAAAGCCATCAGAAACCTACTTACTCTGGAACGACCTGCTTGATCTGTGGCTTTACGTAGCCGTCCACTGCCTTCGCTTTAGTTGAGGATAAAAATAAAAAGCAAGAGTTACAATGCACGTTACATTCCACTCACTGCACCGAAGAGAACGCAAAACATCATCAGGACACAAATGCACAGTTAAGGTAAATCTCTGCTTGGGGATGGGAGGGGGAGATTTCCATTGGATAGAAACAACAACTCGCGTTTTCATTGCTTTCAATCGATCGTGGCAACACAGCTGAATAGGTCTTCACATGTAATAATAATCCTTGCATTTGATATAGCGCTTTTCACGTCTTCTAGACGTCTCAAAATAAGTGATGTGCATACTGTAAAGTGAATTGATTGTATATTTGTGGGCGAAACGCGGCAGCCAATTACGCATAGCAGCGTCCCCCCCACAAACGGGTTAAAATGGGTTATGGGTTAAAATGACAAATTAATTACTGTGTTTTTTTTGGAGGGATTATTATTAGATGCACGGAGTAACGAAACTTGCCCAAGCAAAGTAACTACTGTCTGAGCAAGAAATGTTTTGCAGGCAAACACTGCAGTCACTTGGGCCTGCAAAGCCCCATGGGGTGAATGACCAATCAAGGGTATTATTGGCCAGGACAATTTGATGGTAGGTACATCATGTACCACACATCTCTGTGTGAAGCAATGTTGATTGAAAGGATTACCCATTCAAACATTGATTTAAGAAGTTGTCATTTGCAATAACGGCTCACTCTTAATTGGCAACCACTGCAGGTTTCTCCCTTTGTGTCAATAAGTTATAAATCATTTTTGAATCCCCGGGTAAATAAAACCGGACTCCAACCCACTGCCGTGTGCCACTGGCTACTGTGTTTCACCCACAGATCACACAGTACAAATCAGTGAAGCTCTTTGAGATGTTCTCCACGACACGATAAGGATCTCTATCAAATGCAATGATTCTTCTTATTTTTATTATAGTAAACTCATAAACACATGAACAAAATGCCACCACTTGAAAAAGCCTTGAAGATTAAAGAAGTGGAGCTTTCATATACCTATGGACAAGGAGGCAATCAAGAAAGTAATTGGCACTCACATAACGGAGGTGTATAGTATTTGGAAAACACTTCATCTTTCGCTCTGTCTGGATACAGGTATAGCAAGTGGTTGAGATCACTAATTCGATCCGCCAGCGATCGGATTGAAAAATCTTTGGTTGTGTAGGGCATCAGATTCCAGACCATCCGTTCACCTGTGGCGGAGAGAAGGAGAGGGGAGAGAGAAGAAAGTTTCCAATGTTACTGCTGTTTGATGAACTGAAGCTTGGTCGTAATCCCAAAACAGATGCTTCAAAAATTTAGTCAAAAGCGACTTGTTCCATAAAGCCTCCGTGTGTGAATTGGGACCGGATTTGCAGAGTAGCGCTTCTGCTCTGTAATAAGAGCGAGAAAACACGAGACTGAAGGTTACACTTGTGAGTTTTTAAGCGGAACTACAAATATGCAAGGATGATCCACACCACGGTAGACATTGCAACATTGTGCTTTTTTTTTAAAAACGGTCGACGCAAGCACAAGGTTTGAAGAGACTCATTCTGAAACAAGTGGGTGTGAACGTCAGCTGTCCTGGTGTAGATGCATTTCCTTGGTCTGATGAACCCACCTGGTTTGTTGGGATTATCTGCTACCCAGGCTATGGTAATCCCTCCAATCTCAGAGTCACTGAACCGTAGCAGGAAAGTTCCATTTGGCTTTGACAGCAGCATGTCCTGTGCCTGCTGCTTGTTTACAAAGCCCAAAATTGCCCTGTTACACATCACAAACAAGAACACATTGAAGCAAAGACGCCGACACACGTTCACAAATCCCAGCGACGTTGCGCAACCCTTTTGAAAGTCTACCCGAGACCAATCTCTATTCCAATCTCTGAAGGCAGAATGCCGAGTTACAGCAGATCAGGCCCAACACATTGCAGGGTTTGATATTTTACTGATCCCTTAGCAAACCTCGTCATTTAGGATTAGTTATTAGTCACTGCAAACATATGATTTGTGCAAAGAGGTGGGTGGGGGTGGGGGAAAAACATTACCCGTCATTCCAATGAGGTTTGAGGTGCTTTTTTGTCAGTTCCATAACGCCATCAAACCACTGCCAGAATGTGAAATTTCGACCCGGTAAACTTTCCTGTGAAGTAAAAAGGTGAAATATTTAAGTGGCAAAATGGCACAGGAACAAAGAAAAAAAGTGAGAATAAATATAATCACAACTCTGCAGAATTAGAATCGTGGCTGTAATGTCCTAACCGCCAAAGAAAACTATGTATTATTTGATCTTTAATAGTAAGTTAACAGCATTTTTACTTTTAATTTGTCTGTCTTTACAGTTCCATAGTGTTCCAAGTTGAGAATTCAGAGATACTCTCAAATAATAATACTAGCATTTGATATATAATACAAATTTACATTTGTATAGCGCCTTTTCACATCTTCGAGACATCTCCTAGCGCTTCACAGGATATACTGTAATGTGAATTGCCTGTATATTTTGTGGACGAAACATCTAGTATCACAGCGGAAATGGACTGGTGGGAGAAAGACGGAGAGATAAAGAGAGAGCGAGAGAGAGAGAAAGATGAAGAGATAAAATTGGAAGACACAACCGATGCACAGAGAGAGTAAAAACAGATTCCTTACCCTGTTGAATTGAGACCAAGAGATGGTCATATTATTGTAGTCATCTGCGTGGATGCCTGAACTGCTGAATGCTTTCTGAGCCAAAAACACCAGATTTTCTTCCGACAATCCGCGGTTGCTTTGGACTTCTGCCTTAAACTTCATATTCAGTGCTTCACACAACTGTGGCCACAGCACTTTGTCAGGAACCACAAATGGCACTCGGCCCTGTGATCAAAAACAGTGAAGCGACAACACAGTTCGCTGTTACAAAAAAATCTCCGGCCTATTATTTTCTCTTGTCCTCCAGCCACACCCCCCCACCACCACCTCCTCACTTCCCACTGCAGTTACGTGGAGAGTAAACCGACAATGAAACATACATATTTTACAGTTCCCGGAGCTCTCCATCATTTGTACAATCATTAAACTTACTGGCTCAGCAAAAGCATTATCCCAGAGGACTGTGGCAGTGGCGTTGTTGTCTTGGCTGCCGTGGACAATCACGACCACAGGAAGTGACAAGGTCTGCCAGGCAGAAAAAAAATTATATTATATACATGTTTGAGGTGCAGGGGGATCGCACAGTTGAAATGTGCAGTTTTTCATTTTATTTTGGACACAAAATCATGACGAGCGAGCAAGCGCACACACACACACACACACACGTACCTTCACTTGAAAGACAAGCTCATTTCCGCCTACACTGAACTGCGATTCGAAAAGGATCGTGAATTTTTCTTCTGTTACCGATTCGGCACCACGTCGATCAGAGCGTTTGATTCGTTTCAGAGACTTGGGAGAACAGTAAAGATTTGAGTGAAGATTGAGGACTGTGCTGGAATTCAGTTTTTTCATTTTATTGACAAGAAAAATAGAGTAGACCACTTCTGTGCGACCGACTCAGTCATACTAAAGGGCTTGCTCCTACTTACCATATTCCTGAAATTGGCACTTAAGGTTCCAGTGGCTTGGTGATACTCCATAACACAACAGTTGTTTAATATCTCACCACTGCTGTCACTGGCAAGAGAATAGAAATGAGTTAACCCAGAAAGTGCTGAAACCACCCAGATTAGAGTATGTCAATAGTATCCAGACCATTCATGAAAGTTACAAAGAAATGATTCGGAGACATTAAGAAACAGGAACAGAAATACTGGAAGGCCCACAGGTGGTCAATCAGCACCAGAGAGTATCAGCTAATAAAATAATAATAGAAGGTTCGCTTTTCTGGGTATAATCATAAACAACAGATAATAATGATTTGGTCACTCAATCCACCGCTGTTTGTGTGACACTGCAGTGTGCAATTGGCTGCTGTGATTCGCCGACAAAATACAGTGAATTCACTTTACAGTATGTCCGGTGAAGCGCTTTGAGACATCTCAAAGACGTGGTAAGGCATTCTATCAAATACAAGGATTATTAATTATAGTTAGGGTTTACGTTTCAGTCTTACTCAACCTGATGTGTCTCTTTCCAATGTTTCTGTTTTTTCTCAACTCTAAGAATGTTTACCGTTCACTTACTTTCTGGTGTTTTCATTCTTCAGAAGAGCCTTGGCTTGCTGCTCACTGATAATAGTCGCTTTGACTTGCGGTGGGTTCATGTGAACATTCAGCTTCCCTCCTACCAACAAGCGCACTGTGGCTGCAAACTTAGTTTGGGTCTTCAAAACCTGAGGCGGTTGTTTCTCAATAATAAAGGTGCTGCGTAAAGACAGAACGTTTAGAGAAGAAATATTTAGCGCAATTTGTTCTTCGGAATGATCCCACTAAGCACTTTCATAAATCAAACAAAGTTTTCATGCCTAGTGATAGAATAAGAGCTATTGCAGGATTGCTGGGTTTGATATTATAAAATGTGATTAAGTTAAATTATGGATGTATAGAAAGCATCAACACATACAGTCTTCAATCTTTTATTAATTTTCCTTTAAACATAAAATCAATTCAAATATTATTTGACATTTGTACACAAGATAAATGAACATCCAAAAGAAATCTTATAAAAATTTATTGCGGTGATTACCCAACGAGAAGGTGATTGATGTGCGTGGGAAGCGGAAAAGTGAAACATCGACCTTAAATTCAAGTCAGTTTTTTTAAATAATCATTTCTAATAGGTCATCATTGAATCAGTATATGTCTCTGCCACGTGCTAAATGTCAGGAAACACAACTCTTATATTTTAACTGCATCCGTATCAGAGCAACGTTTACCGAGCATTTACATTACACGTGACAGTACTCAGTCCACCTGCGTCTAAACAAATTTAACAAAGTTGGCTCACGTGGAAACCTTGTTCCATATTTTGATTTTAACCTAATTTCTCTAACCACACACAGCTCTAGTAAAGGTGCTGACCTTGTAACTAGTGCAGATATGACATCTGTAATTGTTGCATTGAGCTCTGTCAGTAATTCCTCCACAGGGCCAGGGATGGGTAATTGTTGCCGTTGATGCTCAGCTCGCCTGATCTGTTGCCGATTCTGCCATATCGTCTCTGCCAGCTTCTCACACCTACAGGTACAACAATTCAAATAATGTGAGTGGCAAAATTTGCCTTGTTTTTTATATTATTGCCCAAGCCACTTACTTTTACAACTATTGAAGCGTAGAATAACTCTTCAATTAAAACTGCAGGCGATGGGCAAACCATGATCTGAAGCTTTTGTTTTAAAAAAATGCAGTTTTAATTAAACTTCTAAATTCAGATCAGGATTTCATAAAGTTTTTACTGTTTAATTGGTCTCCTCGGGTAGCTTGGAAATCTATAGTCAAATCTGCAGCTAGAGTCAAATCTGCAGTCTATTTAATATTAATCAACAATTCTTCAATATGCCAAACATTTAACGACAGTATAACGCTTCAATTAAAGCTTCAATTAAGGCAAAATCTATATCAAATGCAAGGATTATTACTATTATTATTGGTAGGGTCAACTGTTGCCAACTGGGCTCCTGTTTGAATGTTCTTACCAAGACTGTAGCACGTCCAAACTACCCTCAGACTGACCGCCATTCCCTGCCAGTTGCTGACGTCGTTTCCACTGGATCAATTCATCATCTAGAATAATTGTCTGCAATTTCCGAAGTAACTGCAATGTCTTCTGGTGTTTTTCAGCCAAGTCCTACGAAAAGGTACATTCTCGTTAGGAACCACATCCAAAATCTGTCCTCGATTGCCCAGCTTCAGTGAGATTGCTACACCTTCAGTCACACAAAGTGTTGAAAGAACTTCAAAGTTGGCCAACAGTAGAAGGAGCTTTGCTCTGCATCTAAATTATAACATAACTTGGCAATATTTGATGCTGACTGTGGCTGCTCAAAACGGAAACATCTTTTAGTTGAACATAAATGTCACCCGAAGAGCAATAAAGAAATCAACTTTGTTCAGGTGGCAGCACTCTAAAACCGTTAAAACTTTACAGCACAGAAGAAGGACATTCAGTCAATTGCATCTGTGCTGGCTCTTCAAAACAGCAATCCATTTAATCCCATTTACCCTGTCAAATTACTCCATTTCAGATATCTATCCGGTTCATCAATAAATCAATAGAGTGAAGTTGTCTAAAGATGGGAGCATTTATAAAACAGAAACAGTAAAATGAATACCAATCTGTATTGCTGTAGTGTCTGGGCTTCCCGCTGTAACCAAGTCTCCACAGTTGCTCTCTTCTGCTGTAAGCCTTGCTCTCGTAAGATACGATTCTGGTCCTGGGGACTGAGCTGTGCAAGTTGGGCGAGCTGAGCTGAAAAGGGGGTAACAATAACTTTACATCATCGACACAACAAAATTACCTCCAGTTTCTCCTTTATCTTCCTTGCCCTGCCTCCCCACTCCTCTCCTCTCTGTTAGTCCTTAAAAGCCTTTTCCTCGCAATGTGCCCCAGTTCTGCCGAATAGTCATGGACCCGAAACTCATTTACTTTTCTCCATAGATGCAGCCCAATCTATTGAGTGTTCCTAGCGACTTCTGTTTTTATATCCACAAAATTATATGAGTTTAACATCTTTCAAGTCGGGAGGACGTCCCAAGGTGCTGGACAGTCAGTGTTTTGGACCCGAGCTGGGGTCAGGAAACTTGGGGAGGGGGGAGGGGGGGGGGGAAGGCGGGTGTCAATTCTTGGATGTTCATTTTATAGTCTCAGAAAAGTTATTTTCTTCCCACCTGTCCCTCATGCCCTCTGTTCCACCATCAGGGGCTGTGCTTTCAGCCACCTACCCCTGAAACTCTGGACCGCTCATCAACTATTCCTGCAAGCCTAGCTCCTTCCCATTGTCAGATCACACCTAAAGTCCTTCCTCTTCAACCGTCCCTACAGTGACATTCCCCCTCGCCAGCTCAGCATCGTGTTCTGCCACATCAAGCGTTCGGAGACACCACCCTCCATGAGGACGCTGTATAAATGCAAATTGTGGTTGAATTTCCATTTGTATTCAAAAATCAAGACTTGTTAGACAGCTCCGTAAAGAGAAAATTTCAATTACCTTGTATGCGTAGACTCTCTTGATATTGAATAATAAAGTATTCTTGGGTATGCTGTAGTTTTCGGAGATCATTTTCAGTATCTTGAGTGAGCCGTCGGAGATCCTCAAATGTTTGGTTTATCTGGAGATGTTTCTGGGACATAGAATCCAGCAAACCAACTGGAGAACTTGGCTACAATTAAAACCATGAGAATTACAAATAAAGGTCAGTTGGCAGCACTATACTTTGGATACGAATTGTTGAAAGAATTCAACTTCAGAACTCGTATCAGCTTTAACCATCAGTTTGACCAAAAATATGTTACTCCTTACTTAATCAGCCGAGACATCATCACTCCTATCCTTTACGACAAGCACTGCCTGGCTATAAATATACAGGATGTGCTAACTAGGTTTAAAGCACAGTTTACAGATATCCTCAATTATGGAATGAACCACATTATAATTATATAATTCAGGACAGTTACTCCTTTAACACAATATTAGCACAAACAGCAAATCTGCCTCTGACAGTTTTTGTGGGGGGAGTGGGAGGAAAGCGTGTAACATTGCTGGAATATTTATCAACTGATATCAAGGGCTACAAGAAGATAGAGTAATTTAAGGATTTCAGGTAATCTGAGTTATTCATTAAGCCTTATAGAATACAATTAGCACAGTGCTGTACATAACAAGGATACAGTTGTTCAAAGTTTGACAAATAATACCTGTAGCAATGCTATAATATAACCAAGAATATTTTTTTTTATTAGGAGCAGGGGTAGGCCATTCAGCCCCTCAAGCCTGCCCCATCATGGTTGATCTTCTGACCTAATTCTGAATTACCTGCGCTATCCCCATATCCCCTAATCCCTCTATTTTAAATTTTTTTATCAGTCTCAGCCTTGAAAATGTTCAAGGAGTGAGCATCTACAGTCTTCTGGGGTAGTGAATTCCATAAATTCACTACCCTCTGAGCGAAGAAATGTTTCCTCAACTCTGTTCTAAAAGGCTGACCCTTAATTTTAAGATTATGACCCCCTGATTATAGATTCTCCTACCAGGAGAAACAGTCCCTCACTGTCTACTTTATCCAGACCTTTAAGAATCTTAAATGTTTCAATAAGATCTCCCCTAATTCTTCTGTACTCTAGAGAATACAGCCTTAGTTTACTCTGGAGCCGGTTTTAAACTGATTAAAAAGGGAATGTCATCGGGCTGCCAAGTGTTTTTTTTTCTACCTCTAGGTGGCACAGTGCTGCCCTGCTTGATAAGAGTGCATAAACACCATTTGAATTCTGTACAGCTCAGCAGCAAGCTTCAATATTTCATTAGGCATCATTAAGTTGAACAGTGGAGTATTTGAACAGTAAACTCAATGAGAAACACAATGTTCCTCTTGTAAATAAAATCCTACACATCTTACAATGATGCAGATATATAGAATCTTTCATGCAGAATAAGCCAAAGCTCATCAGGGATTTTTGGCAGAATTTGGGGAGTAACCTACAGTAGCTAAAAGCTTGGCCAACGATGGTCTGTTGAAGATATCGCTGTGCGCAATTGGCTGCCACGTTTTGCCCACAAAATATACAGTCAATTCACTGACAGTATATTCCATGAAGTACTTTGAGACATCTCGAAGACGTGATAAGGGGCTATATCAACTACAAGATTCATTATTAACAAGACAATTACATAAAACTGACTAAAGTAGAGAAGAGGGCCGACTAGAATTTTAAAAATAGCAACTGCACAATACATCCAAATGGAAACATATAACTTTAGTACAATGCATTAACAGTACAACTCCATTAAATTTTCTTTTAGTGTTTAACATGGAATGTGAACAAGATAGGCACAATCAAAAAGCCACCAGCTGGGATGGTTCAAACGCTGTTATCATCTCCTAACAATTGTAACAATTTACACCATTCTGTGTATTTGTAAAACAAGCCATCTTCAGTTAGCAGTTTTACTTCAGCTTTCAAACAGTAGAAACAGCAGTAATGCCATTTTATTTGGCACAAAATGTTAAACTCAGGATACGTATTATCATCAAGGGCATAACTGTTCTCCAAGAAACTGAAAGTAAAAGAAGCTCAAAACCACACACAAAAGTAAGCCTGCTTGTGCAAGATTATGCCCTTCTTTTGTTTTTCTGTCACCAAAAAGCAGTATCAACTTGAGAGAACTGGGGTAGGATTGCTGTTACCGTGTAATGTGGTAAATACATGAATGAAAAAAAACTGTTTCCTGCAAGTACTGCTCACCCTATGACCTCTACCATCATCCACCTATATTGTACTGCATTCATGAAGCATACTTGGCAGACTGAATTGCCCACTCCCGTTCCTGCATAAGGGGCCTCCCTTGTCTCAACCTGTGAATATGGAACTTCATTTGTAAAAATACTAATAACTGCACCTTCCACTAACCTGTCCAACCAAACAGTGCAGTGTTTTAAAGTCCTCTCAATAGACAAATGAGACTTTGGTTTATTAATGTTTCATCCAAAGATATAAATATTGTACACTTGATTAACTTCTAAACTACCCCCAAAATATTCACTGTAGCTTTGGGAATGATTTAGTTCTTTGGTGCGGGTCAAATATTTACATCTTTGAATTTTATCTTTCATGTTTTCTGGACTAGACTGCTCTGTCCACTTTGCAAGGACATGAGCCTTGCCTTTCCTCACCCAGTCCTCACAGGAATCCAACTGAGATGAGCAAATCAATCACAACTCAACCACTGCCACTGCTGTAGCAGGCCTTGCCGGCATCCTAAAACATGCTGAATTTAAAATAAAAACAGCATCTGTCCCTCAACTAACATGCTTCACGAACATCAGATACCTGAACGAGCATTCCCTTAGCAACCGCACTGTCAACAATTGACGTGCCAAAAACAGGAGGACTAAAATAACTGAGAAATATACTAGCGGCAATCATAGCCATGACAACAACACCGCACAGCTTGACATATTAAGCTCCGTACTCCCATCACAACAGTTCTAGCCAGGCTCCACTGGTTCCCCTTAACCAAATGGATTGATTTCAAGATCCTCACATTTGTTTTCAAATCCGTTCATGCCTGGTACCAACCCACTACCTCTGCTCAATTGGCTCCATCCTCCTGCAAGTCCCTCGTGCTCTCTGTTCCACTATAATAATACCATATTATAGTATATATACTGATATCGAAAAGACTTAGAAGTGGTTACCAGTGTAAGTAAATTGATGCTTACATTTGTAGCTTCTCTGATTAGTCTCTGCTCATGGTACAGGATGTGTTTGATCGATCGAACTAATTCCAGTGGGCAACGGTCATATGTATTCTAGGAACAAAAAACAAAACTGGTCAACTCAAACACTGCACAAAACAAGATGTATCAAAATGATTTAGACTTTCCAAGTTTACTCCAATGTGCAATACATTTAGCCCACAAAATGTACAATTCACTTTACAGTGTATGCTGTGAAGCACGGTGTCAAAACGATAAGACGCTATATCAAATACAAGGATTATTATTAATAATATATTTTTGAGTGCACATATTCTAGTTTCATCCACAAAATTCACTTTACTATATATTCTGTGAAGTCCTTTGAGATATCTCAAACTCGTGATAAAACGCTATATCAAAGGCAAGGATTATTATATTGATTCAATGGCATTTAATTCAGTTACATGAAATAAAATGGGCATAGAACACAAAAAAGCTTATTAGGATTGTCTACTATAATTTTGCACCTACCTTTAATTGAGTGGCGTAATTCCCTAATTTCAACTTTAACACAAAAATATCTTCACCAATTAGATGATCTGCTTTTTTCTGCAGTTCCTGTATCAAGGTGTCAAGCAACCTTTGTGCTCGAAATTCATCTTGAGGATTCTCCAGATCAATTGCATCCCTATAACAAAATTAAACAGAGTAATAAGAGCAGCAATGGCAGCAGTGCATATCCCACTTCAAGAGTATTCAATCATGTTTAAGTATCTTCATGTGTGAAAAGATGCTTAAGAGCAAAACTGAAATCACCATTCAACCTGGAAATAATGTACGGGATCAGTGAATGTACTGTCAAGCTCACCCAAGTCTAAGCACTCCGGAACACTACCCTGTGAAGGGTGCTATATAAATGCAAGTTGTTGCTGTTGTCTTTATAAATGGTATAATTGGCTAACTGGTACATGCACCCGAGTCCTATTCAGTTTCCAATCAAAACCATTTAAAAACTTATTTGCAATGGTAGTATTTATCATCTTCTAACTCATATCACCCCTGCTCTATGTTCCATTACCCCTGCACTAACAATATCAACAACAAATTACATTAATATTGCGCCTTTCACGTCAGGTGGACAAGTCAATATTAAATGTTATGGTCCAGATTGATACGAGTTTCACCGTACTAACTAGATAGGAACGTGTATCAACAGTAATAGAATGTGGTATGAGGTTCATACAAGTGACATAGCCTTTGACAAAAGTTAAGACAATTTGTGCATACCATGTTTGGCTTTCGATCCACTGTGACAAGTAATGCCTAACTTCAATTGGAAAGTGTTGACCGTACAAGGACTGCATCTGACGCAGTGCTTCGCCCTGAAGCTGCTGGGCCTGAATCCATATTGACATGGTCTACAATCTGCAAAGAAAACAATAGAAAACTTAATCACGAAAGCAAGAGTGACAATTTGTAGAAATGAATCTTTCTTTTAAAATATAGAAAACAGTTCTCTACAATGCAACTGTATTGATCCACATCACTATGCAATCTGAACCAATGGAAAATTTCCAATCGTTTAATTGAATGATTCTGCAATGCCCATGTGCGTTAATTAAGCCAGCCAAGGTTAGTTACTACGTAAAAGGATTAGATAAATTCAGTCTTTGTCAAAACATGATAAAATGTTGTCTTCCTGTGGCATTTGAAATTCCAATTGAGCCTGCTAGTTTTCTGTGCACACGAGCAGTGAATGCTAAAGTATTGACATTATGCCCTGTTATAACGCAATTGGATTTCATGGACTCCAACTACCACATACACATTATAATGGGACACCAAAGTATTTCCCCCAATTCCTGCACATGAGATAACTCAATTGACAGTTGCACTACTCAGCTAAAATCACTTTGCAAGTTACCTGATACGTTTATGCACAAGTGAAAATTTTCATCAAGTATTTCAGCTTCCAATTCACTCCCTCATCTGAGCCCAGTGTGGAAAAGTGGTTACCTGGGTTATCACCAGAGGCATTCTCTGATAAATGTTTTACATTTACTATCAAATACATACTTAAACAATAGGATTCACAAGCTACTACAGCCTTAATTAGTTGGATATAGACCACCTAACCTACAAACAAAACAAATTGTCCATTAAAATCATTCCCACTTAAATATGGATTATTATAACAAAGTGCACTGCAGTTTCAAATAAAGTCAAACAAATTAGATACAACAGTACTAACTTTATCCAAAGTGGAATATATAAATGCAGGGAATCAGACTAATCTAGACCACAAATCTGAAATTACCTTGAAAATGTAAAGAAGAACAAAATGTGTTCTTTTTAAAAGATAGGTGCAAATAGCAATTATAGCAATAAAAACGTGTTCGAGCTGGTCGATTGGTCTTTCTCAAGCATCTGTGTAAAGTTTATAACTCACCACAACATCCACTAAGAATAAGGTGTGGCCATCTCAGAGGGGTGGGGCTTTTTGTTTCACAAAAAAGCAGTTGATAGAATGTAGAAAGTTTATGAAAACATATTTCTACTGATATTTCTACTCACACTATTGAGACTTTTAAATGCGTTAGGATTGTGAACCCAATGCTGCATTTTAAAACAGTCAGGTGAAGAGCGAATATTTTATATTAAATGATGCCAGATAAGAGAAGTCTTCAATGCTGTTTTCTATTCAATAAATGTCAGGAAGTGGTTGCTAACGTCTCATTTTGCTCCTCCTTGGGAGTGGAACTGTTAATTGTATAAATTACTCTCATTCATAAGATAAAAATCCATTTCAATCTTCATGTTGATATTTCAGCAAACAGACGTTACAATAATTCCTATAGATCTGCTTCTGATGGGTTTTTTTAAAGTACTTCGAAATGCCAATTGTCTACGTAGCAGTTTTTATCGTTTAAAATAATGCTCAGTTATTCATTATTGAACATTAATAGACGTGTGTGCCATCAGACCATTTTACAGCAAATTAAATTGGGTAAGTTTCCTTACTCCACATTCCTAATAATAATCCGTCCAAACAAAACCACACAATAATACAAATTGGTCATTTTCAATCCACAACTGTTTGTGGGATATGCTGGGCACAATTGGTTGCTGTGTTTGGCCCACAAATATAGTCAATTCACGTTACAGTATATCCTGTGAAGCGCTTTGAGACGCAGATAAGATGTGAAAAGCTCTAAATCAAATGCAAGGATTATTATTATTCCCAGACGATTTCTTTCACATGACATCTGATACCTTCAGTTGTAAGCCCGTATCAACCCAAATCGAATAGGCAGAGTTTTCTCCATTTTCATTTGCATTTTCTTCATCTAAATATATTTACTTTGCCCATAAAACGTACAGTATATCTTGTGAAGCGCTTTGATAAATCTCGAAGATATGATACGTCGCTCTATGAAATCCAAGGATTATTATTTTTTTCTGCTGACTAAAAGATACCCAAATCTTGCTTGCGTTTATAGCAACACAAATAAACACATTCAGGCCCCTTAACCATTTTTATAACACCTCTTTGTATATAACCCAATTTATTACAGTGATATTGAACTTATGCTGTTGTTAGGGACCCGTCAAAGTGAAAATTCTGTGAATAAATTACAACCAAAGGTTTCCTATTCAACTGATTATTCCTACTGAAGTTTACTCAATAAAAACTATTTGATGAACCCTTTAGAAATTCAATAGCAATTACAAAGATACCATACTGTGGTGGTTCAAAAGGGTGATATGATCCAGATGTACAAATAACCTATGTCACCTTAATGTTATGTACATTAATGCTTGCAGCATTGACAAATAAATTAAAAAGCATTTTCTGAAAAAGAAAACTGAAGAGTTTATAAATACACATTAAAAACTTTCAAACAATAAGAAATTTCTTACAACTGCAGTGTTTGTGTACTTATGCTGCATGGGTTGTTGTGTTTTTCTGAATTGAACTTTTAAACTTTAGGTTCTTAGCCTTACTAAAAAGAGCCGACGGGACTCCCTGCCCTCCAATAATGTTGAAGATTAACCAGTGTTTATTACAGGTTAGCAGAACTATGTGTCTGCCTCACTTGCATTGAAATGAAGAGCAAGAAACACAGATCTGACAGTGGAAATCTAGTCTACTTGCATCACCAGAAAATAAAAGTGTACTGTTTCACACATGCATAATACATCATGAATGGATCTCAATCACTTTCACGGGGTGTGATGTTATCATACAAAGCTGTTTATTCTTCTGTACCACCAAATGCTCCACTATAGTATAATGTCAATCAGTGTCGCTTCCTGATTCAACTGATTCTACATACAGAATATAGAAACTGCATTCAAACCAGTATGCCCCTGGTCGCAAGCTGCAGATCTATCTGCAACACCATCGGGGTAGCCCCACTACTTTCTTTCATCCCCGGATCCGTGTTTGTTCACACCTAGAGCCAAGGTTCACAGGCTGCATCTCATTCGCCTTTGAGAAGAAATGCTGCCATTTTGTTTCCTGGCTGAAGGGCAGACTGAGTAACTCGTCACACAAAGATTAAGAAATCAGGAAAAAAATAAGGTTGTATCTTCACAAAGTTTGTCCTTACACAGCCATACAAACCCTACCAAACTATCTCCTGGATGAATATATTGGCGATCAATGAATCCTGAACATATGCAATTAAGATTTTCATTCATCCCTACATATGAATCATTCCAACCAGACTTCCTGGCCTATTTCCCCAACAGTTTTATCCCCTCCACTCCCCCACCCCCCAATCTTCATTTACCAAGCAGTACAGGAACTACCCTATCATATAAAGTATTATTTAAGTGCAAATCCATCTTTTCATCCAGTATTATTATAAAGCAGATATGAACCCAGGCTAATTTTTTTTATTTTAGCGTAGGATTCTCAAGACTAAATGTAGCACTTCCATTACTGAATAATTCCCCCCCACATTTTATGCATAAAAAGCAAAACAAGTTTGTAGATAAGAAGCAGAATAGTTCAAATTAATATAACACTTACATAGCTAGTTGATAAAATTGACAGATCACCAAAAAGCATTTATCCCAGCACCTCTCAGGTGGTAAACACAATGTTACACAATAGAAGACACCAATATTAAATGACTACTGCAGTCAGTACACTTCATTATCACAGGAAGAAGAAAGTCAGTAATCAGCTTCCTTGCAAGATGTCGGTAGGGCCTACACAAACCAAAGAACAAAATCACCACACTGCCAACTTCCTCCACAGTGCAATCTTGACTCAGTATCTGACGCACTGAAGTCAGCTCTTCCAGTTAAGACACTATCATCGGCAATTTCTAACAGAATCGCGGAAAGAGATTACATCTTTTTATTGGCCTATCGAGTTTCTGGGTTTTAAAAATATTAATCTAAACCTTCTGAGATACCAATAAAAAAAAGTCATGTTAAATACACAGACAAACTTTAAAATTGCACTCTGTGACCTGCAACATTTAATGAAATAGAGGAATTTATAACATTCAGCTAAGAAATATTTCAGACACCAGTGTGATCAAGTAATAACTACTAATCTTGATTTACAGTCACTTCAAGCAGTCTTTATATTGCCGTCACTGCAATCTCCGGAGGCATTGAAAAGTATACACATTTGGAGCATCACCCAATTGACCTTACCTCCTGACATGAAAGGCGCTCTATAAATGTAATTTGTTGTTGTTGTTGATGTTATAGCAACTGTATCAACATTGTTGATGTGGTTTGTAAGGGTACTATAAGGAAAATCTATTAGAATTTCAAACACAATATTCACAACAGGTTACATCTACTAGTGTTATTGCTGATTTCCCTACATATCAATAGTAATCTCATTACAGGGGAACACTTGATCATCCTCCTTCCTCCACCTCTGCCATCCACTATCCTCGGTCCCGACCCCTAGCTCATGTCCAAGACACTGACTGTCCAGTGCCTTAGAGCGTCCTCCAGATGTGAAAGGCAGTATACTGATGTGATTTTGTTGTTTACATGTGTGTAGCTTTAACAAAAGTTTCCACTATGCTGGCAGTTCTCCATGACTAATATTCTAGTCCAGCTCTATAAAACAGCTCTGACATTTTTACATTACATTTCACACACGGCTTGCCAAAACAGGGAAAAGTCAAAGAAACTTGATCCTTTTCATCTTCCCCAATAGCAACGCACTGTAGGCTGAAAAGGCTGTGAGACTCTTCTTGTAGGAAAATAAGAAATCTATTAATGGGTTATTTACAAGTCTGTCAGCTTCAGAAACACATACAGTATGTCATGAGCAATATATATATTTTTAAGTGTGGTCATGGACCTAGGCTGAGTTTACATGAACTGATGACATTAGATTTAAAAATTAGTACTTAGTTGTGCGAGATAAAATGGATCAGAATGTTCCAAGAAATTCTCACATTGAAACAAACAAACAAAACTTACATTTATATAGCGCCTTTCACGTCGAGAGGACATCCCAAGGCCTTAAGCGCCATGGAAACTCCAAACAGAAGTTCTATTTAGGGACAAATTTGCACATTCAACCTACATGTAACAGATTTCAGTCTATTTTAGGCAGGTCAGAGAGTTTCAGCCTGACAACAAATTCCATTTACAATGTGTAGCACCCATCAGGCAGGACAGCATCTCAAAGTGCTGGAGAATCCAAAGACAACACCAGCTTGCCAGAGTTTAACAGATGGGAATGCACTTCGCTGCAGATATTCTGTGCTATAAATAATAATAATAATCCTTGCATTTGATATAAATAATCAAAACTGGATTGAATGACCTAAATTCTAACTAGAGAAAAAAAAACTTCCTTTAAGCTACACACAAGTAATGGAAGTAACTACAACATCCCGAGTATGTGAACCCATCCTACAAGTCAACCACACACAATGGATTCAGGCTGTACACAGCAAAGAAGCTTACTAGACTTCCTCTCCAAAACTTTATGTAACAGTGGCATGATTTATTTTAATCTCAAAGAGGATTTCGACACAGCACATAATACAGTAAAAGCCAGTTTATCCGGCACCCGCGGGACCTGGCCAATGCCGGTTAAAGCGCCTGCCAGATACTCAGACAGCACACTGTCGAAAAAATTTAAGTTCTTTTAACACACACCATATATACCAGACTAAATAATAACAGATAATAACACAATATTGTATTGGTACCTATTGTTAAAACTACTCTCTTGCACTTTTCACCTTTACTGGTTGAGGTTTACAGTCCAGTGATTATTTTTGTAATGGAGGATGCCATGCGGGAGTGAAAAATACGGCAGCGCATCTTTAAAGCCTTGCTAGTGACAACCCAAGACTCTATTAGCAGCAAATTGAAATACTGCATCTGTGTGACAAAGTAGTCCCGTATGGGACTACTTTGAAAACAATGCAGTCAGTAATGGTGTGTATAGATGTACAGTTTGCAAGGTCTTGGTTAAGACATCTGATTCGAGCACGAGCAACCTGCGACAACACATTAAGCAGCACCACCCCGCCCAGCACGCTGCCCTCAGAGCGAAATTATTGTCGACAACAGCAGGAAGTCGAACCAGCGCTTCGGAGAAAGCGACAGGTAGTGGGGCCAGTGCAGCGCAAATAATTCCTGCTTTATTTAAGAAGAGAACATTGTACCAGAGAGGGGACAAAAAGTGGCAAAGTATCACGAACGCTGTCACTTTTTGCATAGCAAAGGAGAGCTTGCCAATGGCGGAGGACATTAATTCAGACTTGACTACATAAAAATAAGTGGCATTTTGTGGCTGTAAGTGTTATTTTTGTGTGTGAGAGAATTAGAAGCCAGATTATCACTGCTGTGTATGTCTAGTCAGACACACACAGCAGTGATAATCTGTCTGACTAGACACACACATAGAAGCAGTGATAATCTGTCTGACTAGACACACACATAGAAGCAGTGATAATCTGGCTTCTAACTCTAACAGTCAGACTGTCTGCCTCTCTCTTTTCTATTGTAATAGATCTCATTTACACGTGGACATTACATGCTAGTTTCAAGCAAGAAATGGAGGAGAATAAATCTCTAGATTTTGTTTTTGGTGTGTGTGTGTTCTATTTTGTGTTTAGAGATGGAGGGAGAGAAGGAGAGGGGGAAAGTTGGGAGAGAAGGAGAGAGGAAGAGAGGAGAGGGAGGGAGAGAATGAGAGGGGGAAAGGAGGGAGAGAAGGAGCGAGGGGAAAGGAGAGAGAGAAGGAGAGAGGGGAGGGAGGGAGGGAGAGAAGGAGAGGGGGAAAGTTGGGAGAGAAGGAGAGAGGAAGAGAGAAGAGGGAGGGAGAGAAGGAGAGGGGGAAAGGAGGGAGAGAAGGAGCGAGGGGAAAGGAGGGAGAGAAGGAGAGAGGGGGGGGAGGGAGGGAGGGAGACAAGGAGAGAGGGGAGGGAGGGAGGGAGGGAGAGAGGGGAGGGAGGGAGGGAGGGAGAGAAGGAGAGGGGGAAAGGAGGGAGAGGAGACAGGGAGGAGGGAGAGGAGAGAGGGAGAGTGGAGGGGGAGGGAGAGAAGGAGAGGGGAAAGGAGGGTGAGGAGGGAGAGAAGGAGAGGGGGAGGTAGGCAGCAAACAACATCGTATAATTCAACAGACCTTGACACCAACATTACAAACTTTCTGGACCTAGAGCACGCATTTCGAAATGTGCGTGCACCGCGACTGCGCGCGCATCGTCAGTGCGGACGCACCGTCAATGCGCGCGCACCGCGACTGAGCGCGCACCATCAATGCGCGCGCGCCATCAATGCACGCGCACTTCAAATGCACGCGCATGCGCAGTATAAAAACTCGATAGATCGGTTTAAGCAGGTATGAGCAAACCGATATATCCATATCCGGAAAAATCCCATATCGCCGTTCCCTAACAAATACATATACACGTACAATAGATACTTGTACTAAACTAAGACAAAATGCCTGTCTGTGTGTCAAGTGTATCTGACAATCATGCAATAACCTATTGACGTAGAGGCATGATTTATACTTCATCAGAAACTTCTTGCAACTGGCAGTTCATGGAAATGTTGTTGGGAGGGGATGGAAGAGAATTGTCTACAGTTGATGTTATTAAAAAAATCTTTAATTAAGCCCCACAATACAAGCTATGCAGACAAAAATGGACAACATTCATTGCATCTATATTCTAACACAGAGACAGGACAGACAGGGAGCCAGAGACTTGAGTGAGAGACATAGATAGTAAGAAAAAAAACATTAAAGGAGTCCTCTCAAAATGAGTATTCCCAGCTGAATATAGATAACAACAAAATGTCTGTCTATGTGTCAATCTACATTCCGTATTGGATCCTTTGGTTGCAAGCGAAGTCTCAATCGGCATTGCTTATAAGAACCCCAAATAGGAAATGGTTAACTCTGGAAATATTCATGATAACACTAAAACATTGGTTACCCAAGAAGTGTATCATGCTAGCCTGTGCACTCTCAATATGTTACAAGAAAACAACATAAAATGCACAAAATTCAGTGAGCTTTGACGACCGGCATTTATTTGACGGTTTGATTTTTCAATGAGTTTGCAGCAAAGCTGTAACAATTTTAAAATATTCGTTTATCTTAGGGTAATCAAATCATTTGCTACATGTAAACGGATGTCTAACTTTGAAATGCATTGAATGGCACGAACTGTTACTTACGTGGCTTTTGCAACATGCAATTTGATTCTAAATGCTAGATCAATGAAGTCCATAGCAAAGTGCACTTGCTCATGTAAGTTTTCATACTCATAGCTGATTAAAGACACAATAAAGGTAAAAAGTCACTTATCTCAAAACATGTTTTGATTCACATACATAACTTAGCTGAAGTGATAGCGCTCATCAGTGTTTGACAGAGGTTGTAAACCCAGGCCTCGTAATTGAAGTTGCCAATTTTGAGTTTTAAATAATTTATTTTAAAAACAGATAGTAGCTGTTTATTTTACTTTTTTTTAATAGTTTTAGAAACAATAATGGCAGAATTTCAAGTTGGGAGGACGCCACAGGCATCACTTGCCATGTGCAGGCTGCACAAACAAGCTGTGCAATGCGTTGAAAAATCACTGCCCCAGATGGGCAGCTTGCAAAAAAATAACATTTATGGTGATATTATAACTCTTCCGGAAGTCAAGCTTTTTGCACAACTTTTGTAAAAAATTTATAGAACGCTCTTCATGCGGGGAAAGCATCATGGGGTGTTTTTTGGAGATCAAACAGTAAACAAAAGTCAAATTTTAACTGTGGGATTTCATCACGTGCAGAAATATTGATGCAATCGCCTACAAAAGACAGCCACTACACTTGACAGCAATTACTGTAATGTTCTTGTGGGATACTGACATACAAGGGACCTGAAAACTGCTTCTTTCCTTCACATCTACAGTTACCAGAAGCCTTGACTTCAGCAGATGGAGCCTTGTATATTATCTGAGCTTTCAGTAGAGCTATAATCAGATTTGCCAAGACTAGAACATTATTATTTTAATCCTCAAGAATTTATGGTTCAGAGAGCCAACAACAATATTTCAGATCTACAGCATCTGCTTAACATAAACCACCCGTACAAAAATCAGGGTTTCTTTTAAGTAATGTAATTACAAAACATTGGTAGTAGTGGCCGTTCCAGCTCATTTTTGTTTGGTCAGCTGAGTGGTTGACATATGCAGAAACCCATCACCATGCTTAAGAGTTTCCAAAGCAAACTGAGAATTCCACATATCTCACCTGCACATAGAAATTCCAGGTAGATTGCTGGAACGCAATGCGCACTCTCTCGTTGGGAGGCATGTTTCCTCCTTACCTAATTCCAGAAGGTATTAGGGGAAAGTTGGAAAGAGCCAAGGCTTGGGGACCCCACGGTTAGGGTACTGTTGGAGTCTGACCTGCAAAATCGCACAATGTGCCCTCAATAGTGTGTCCAGTTAGGACCATCCTAATAATAATAAACTCTGCAGTTGATACAGCGCTGTTCATGTCTTCTAGACATCTAAAAGTGCCTTCACAGAATATGCTGTAAAGTGAATTGACTCTTTTCTGGGTAAACACAGCAGCCAATTGCGCACAGCAGCATCCCTACAAACAGTCGTGGATTGAGTGACCAAATTAATTTTTTTTTCTTGGAGGATTATCATCAGGCGTGTGGAGTAAGAAAACTTGCCCAAGGTTTCATCTTGATCTGCCAGAAATCGAACCAAGGCCATCATAATTGAGAATGTGGAATGTTTCATAACCTAATTTCTACAACAAACAACAAATTACACATGTTACACAAATTACACATCCTCTTTCAATCAGGAAGACGTCCCAGGCAGGTCAGGATAAAACCTTGGGCAAGTTTCCTTATTCCACACGCCTAATGATACAGAACATGTACTCCTTAATCCAGACTGACCAGTAAAATTCTCAGACCAACCTGCATTCGCTGACAGCCCACTTCAGAAGAGAGGCTTGAATGAATCAGAAAAAGTTTGGTGCAGGCAGAGGTTATTCAGCCTTTCTTACATGTGCCTTGATAGCTTCTTAAAGGCGTTCTCTACTCCATTCCCATTTACATGCTCTTTTACACTGCAGACGAGTGAGAAAGTTATGTGGTTTGAGACTTTTTAAATTTGGTATTAACTTGCATCTTGGGCCATTTACATAATTGATTTACGTAACAAAATTTACAGCCCACACCATCGGGGTGAAAGAGGAAACATTTGGAGAAATCAACATGAGGGGACGTAGAGGGGATTCTCCAAATTAAATGGTCACAAAACGACAATGATTTTTTAAAAAAAATCCTGGGTATGATGACATGAATTTCAGGAGGGGTCAACGGAAAATCAGTTTCACACAATAGTACAAAACCTCCTGTAAATTAACAGACTTCTTAATGTCAGTAACAGTTTTGTTTTGAAAGAAAAATAAATCTAAAAAGTTTAATGCAGTGCTATTTTGTACTAGGTCGATGACATTATCATAGAATCATAGAATGTTACGGCACAGAAGGAGGCCATTCGGCCCATCAAGTCTATGCAGGCTCTTTGACTGAGCAAGTCACTTTCGTTAACCCCAATCACCAGCTTTCTCCCCATAACCCTGCAAACCCGTCTTCCCCAGATACCTATCTAGTTCTCTCTTAAAAGCTGCTCTCGAATCGGACCTCACTACCCTTTCAGGCAGATCATTCCAAGATTTCACATTGCTTTTTGAGCCTATGCTGAGGCATTCGTACTCCCCAGCTGATAAATATCAGACTGCACAACAAAATTACATTTCTAGAGCGCCTTTCACGTTGGGAGGACGTCCCAAGGCGCTGAGGACGTCCCAAGGCGCTCCAACAACATTGAAGCACACAGCACAATGACACTATAAGTTCCACTCACAGGACTTTAACCCAGAACATCAATAACTGAATGTGGAAATAGCACTGTGTCACCAAATCACCAACATCCAACACCATTAGTCACCACGACTCATTTTTAATAGGATTACTGTATTTGATTATGAGTCGTAATTTTTCAGGCACACACCCCAGGGGCAATAACAACTGATTTTTAAATATCCCAGAAGCAATGCTTAGCCTCATTTTCGTTGTCACTTTTCTATGTAGCTGCAACTTTTTGATATTCTCATTTCTGCTTTTGAGTTTGACTCTTAGCTTCTGCAAACCCTATTCTGCTCCACCAAAACTTTTCTATTCTTTGCATTTAATTCTCTTTCCAATACAATTTTCCACAACATAGGCCACATCCTGGTATAGGATGCGAACAGTAGAAATGGCTTCAAGTTTTGAGTAAATACTCATAACATAAGGTCCTGTATATTTACGTAGGAAAAGTGCAACTTTGCATTGCTTCAAGAATAGAATGGAATGGGTTAAAGATCAAGAGAAAATTGGAGAAGGGAAACATGCTCAATGATACGGATGGAGTTGCTAAAGCAGCATTAAGCTTTAATCAACGCTGATTCAGGGAAACTATTCCACACGCACAAAACATTTTAAACAAATTAGTGGCTATTACTCAAATTATGAAACATGGAGCAAATAAGCAATATTGAGCACAACAAATTCAAAGTGCAACAGATCACTGAATAAGTTTTAACGAGGTTTTTGAGGAGGAAAAGCCTTTGTATATTCTCAAAAGGCAAATCATCAGTCAATCAGTCTGTCCAACTTCCATCAGCAGAATTCATGGAATTTCTCATCCAGAAAGACATCTCACTCTTTAATGGACACTGTGCGTTTGTACATTTCTTATAGAATTGTAGTGGTTTGCCTTTTTCTGTGTGGAAGTTAAATCGGAATAGATTTGCAGCTATTGGGAGTATGCGAAATTCATTCTCTATCCAGATTGTAAATTTTTGAATGGGTTCAATACCACATTTAGTTTGAACATAGAACATATCTCACAGTATCGACAAGCCATGCTCAAACATCTTAAATGTATAACCCAACTAAATGAAATTTGATTTGATCTGCTAGATAGCTTGGAGGCAACTGTCCACATTCTCAAAGCTCCAGAAATGTCAAATATTAAGAGAGCTATGTAACTGTTATATTCACCCAAACACAATAAAAATATTCAAGACAAATACTAAAGCTTAGCAAACCAATAATTCCTCTACACGCCTATATTGTTTTCTTTCATATTAACTCTGTCCTTTTTTTTATTTTACATTATAGCAATTATTGACAATCTATTCTAACTTTTTTTCTCTCTGCATTTCTCCCTTTCACTTACATTTCTGCTTCTTCCTTCCAGGTCTCACCGTCCATTTTGGAAGGTGGGAGCAACTTTTCTACGAACTAATCGTCATTGGCTCAAAACCAGCCAATGTAATGGTAAAAGCTGATGATTGACAGCAACTCTGCTTCAGGTCAACTAGGAAGTGGGAGCAGTGAGTCTGTGCTGACACATCAGTGGCATCCAACAGAGACACTGTACTATCTTCCTTAATTACTTTCACTCATTATCCATTGAGATGATCAGCAGCGTTTATACTAAATAAAGATGATCAATAAAAATACATTTATTGACTATTTTGATTCTTGAATTCTTCACTAACTGTTGATGGTGACACCTTCTTCCATAATAAAAAATAATATTCCTTGCATTTGGCATAGCGCCTTATCACATCAGAAGGATTTACTGTAAAATTGAGTGATTATGCATTTGTAGGTAAATGCGGCAGCACAATCGCACACTATGTCCCACAAACAGTTATGAAACAAATCACCAAGTTTTATTTGGGGGATTGTTGGCCAGGTCACCAAGGGAACTCCCTTCTCCTTTTGAATAATGCGGTGGGATCTATAACATCTACCTGAACAGGTATATGGGTCCTCGGTTAACGTCTCATCCAAGACAGCACCTCCGACAAGGCACACTGTGCACTACCATGTGGAATTGGCTATCACGTTTTACTTATAAAATATACAGTCAATTCACCTTACAGTATATTCTGTGAGGTGGTTTGAGACTTCTCATAGACATAACAACAACAAACTCACATTTATAGAACGCCTTTCACGTCAGGAGGACATGTAAGGCGCTATATCAAATGCAAGGTCGATTATTATCCGCTGTCTCAAGATATAATGTTAAAAAATATTGAAAACAAATGTACATTAAATACAATTTTTTTCATACTGAGGCAGTTGCTTAATAATTATTAATCCTCTTGTGCAAATGTGGACCGTTATCAAGGGAACAAATCCCCAAACACAGGTGGGATCTATAATGACTGCTGTTGACACAATAATTATGAAATTGGATTATTATTTATTATGAATCTCAAGTTTTCATACTCTATAAAAAAATTCTGATGAATACACACTAGAATGGAAATATTCAGTTGGTAATGTTTTATATTTCGTGCCTCGTTTACATTTGTGAAACATTTATAATATGCAGTGGAATCCAGCTCCACCATTTGGAAATTAGAAGCCAAATATTTAGCTTACTGGATAATATTACCTATTACAGCTTACTGAATTCGTAGTGGCAGCCACATGCACCTCTACCCTTCTATGTTAATTCTCTTCTCTATTTCACTCTCTTCCTCTCAAATACTGACAAAACAAGGTTAGAATCAAAACACTGTAAAATTAGGATATTTTACTTTACTTTCTAAAGTAGATGAGAATAAATTGAGCATCAACATGGAATAATTGTGCAGCTCAGAAAAGCATTAATACTTTTGCAAATTGACAATGAATTGCTTCAAAAACTAGTTTTTTTTCTCCTTCACCGTAGCAAGCCAACTCCTACCCAATAACGAAAAGAGATCGACAGAGGCAGTAAGCGACAACTTTTTCTGCATGCCCTGAAAACCTTCTCCCACATACACTATTTCAGGATGTAAATGAACACCACAGTCCCATGGCCAATGAGAAACATTTTCTACTCCCTGCCAAGTTTTGTAAGACTAGACAGACACCAGACAAGCCATTAATGTCGGTGTACTATAAAGGAAGGACTTACCTTTTAAATAAAATCACTTTAGCATATGCAGTAAAGGGTTCTTTCTGACAACTTCAGCCAGAACCTGTAGAACAAAATAAAGTTTTATTAAAGCAACAATTAACAAAAGTTTCAGCCCACACACTATTACATAAGACAGGATACAGCAAGCAACTTTAAAAATAACTCACTTCATTCTTATACAATATCTTGTGAAAGAAACTAGGAAGTGTAGTTATGTCTTCCACTCGGCAGGTCTTAATACTTGTGTGTATGTGGCGGGGGTGGGGGAAGCGGGGGGAAGAGAACCAGAAAGATAATCTGCAATGGAATTTTCCCCATTTGCAACATGACCACTGTTGAAAACAATTCTTAAAACATTCCATTCCGAGTTTACAGCTTCTCAATGCTTATCAGTCTTACTCAGTCGATATTAAAATCAGTAACAACCAAGTTTGACACCAAAAATTAAAAGTTTGAGATAACCCTGAAAGAAAGAAACATGAATTGCTTAGCTGGCCTGGCAGATACACCACACCAGAAGTGGATAGTGATACATTACTATTACTAAGGATACTTGCAGTTTCAGCAAAAACAGAATTTTACTTAACAGTCAATTCACTTTACATTATATCCAATATATATCTTAAAATCACTAAATAACTGCAATATCACCTGCCCAAATAAAAGAGACTACTAAACTGAAAGCAGTAAAACTAGTACTTCCCAGAATTTATACCATAGATTTTGAATACAAAAACTACTGGACGATATATGCTACACAATAGTTCGCCACACACGTGGTCAATGGTACAATGCTATCCAAGTAGTGATGAACCTGTATACATGTACAACAATACAACCCTTTCTACACAATCATGCTTTAAACTTTCGGTAAGCAACAACATTCCCTAAATTCACCCAAATCACTATCATTGACAAACAGATTTTTCTCAAATGACCAACTTCTGATATCAAATAGCAAAACTATAGACCTTTCTAAACCAAAAATAGAACTAGTGTATGTATACACACACACACTCAGATTAAGGAAAAGTTGATAAACGTATCAAGTAAATCTCCTTTAACTATTGTATCTGGTATCCGATTTCATTATTTAGCTGATCTAATAAGCTTTACACAGGCTCACGGTAAAACTCCACTGACCTTTCGATAACCTGTTTATTTTACGAACTCAATATAGTTTAAACTTAAAATGTTGTATGGAGCGTTGGGATCTCAATCAGTCGGAAACCTGGCTAATTTACACAAACAGGTTTTAGTGATTCAGGTCAGTTACTAATCTCTTTTAAGCACCCAGACTCTGTTTGGCGTGGCAGGCACTACGTAAGTGCAAGTTGTTGCTGTAGTGATCTCAAAGTTAAATCAAGTAGTAACATAAAAGTGCAGTCAAACAAATCAGAGTGGTGAACTCAGGCCACTGCCATTAATTGGCTCTGCCCCTTTGAATTTGTTATGAAAGGCAAGGATAAATCACCGGATGTGAGGACCTGATCAAGAATGCTCTTTGGCCCATTTGATCTTGTTCTATTCTTTCAGAATACCAATCATCTTGTCATTAACAGCATCAAGATATTTCTCAAATGAATCCAACATTCTAGCTCCAACCATTAATCATATATTATAATTATAGATCGCCCTTGGTGTCAATAAATACTTTCTGGTGTTTGTTCTAAAATTTCCCTTCACAACTCATCTTGTGACCTCTAAACCTTTGGTGTATCTGAAAACATTCTGGGTTGATTATTCAGTTTACATTGTTTGTGGAATAATGCCATGCACAAATTAGCTGATGCCTGCCTGTACAAAATAGTTGCTACACTTTAAAGAAACTCTGAAGCTCTTTGAGATGCTTCAACATGAGAAAGCACTCAAATAATGTTGGAATATTATGATTAAAATCAAGTCAGTCACTAGTCATACTTGTCATCAATCTTGCCAGTGTTGGCATAAGGTTCCCAGTTTGATTGTATGATACTATAGATATGAAACTGATTAAGAAAGCATATTTCTAATATAAATTTTGATACAAAGATCTAATTTTCAAATCACAATTGAATTTTGTCTGAGAAATTAGCTTATACGATGCAGTCAATTGCTATCTGCTCTCTGTTCTTTCCCCTGTTCCCTCCTCAAATGCTTGGGCAATCAATACCTTGATGAAAACAGAAGCACAAATACACTGATTGCTCTGTGTTGCAGGCCAAAGCAAAGTCTTGCCTTCAGTGCATCTAATATATTGCATCTGCTGCTATATTTGTTTTGAAACAAGCCACTCATTCCTGAACTATGCTACGAGTACTGTATACCAGCTCCATTCATGTACAGCTCATCAATCCTCCCTAAGCCTATTAGTAATGCTAAACAAAACCATTTATCAGTTTCATAAAATGTATTAAGATGAAACATTCTAGCAGTCTCAAGGCTCTGTTATCAATTATCTTGCTGTGATTGACAAACGTAGCACAGATCAGGGATCAAACCAGTGGCCTTCTCAGTCGATAAGGTTCAGTTCCACAATGTGCCACAAACAACAAAATAAATGGAGTAATTACCATACTTTTATTCTTACTTTCTCAATCCACTTGCAAAGGGTTAAGTTTACAGTAGTTCACTGAATAATATCCATACTTTAGCTTAGAATATAAAAGAAACAGGTGGAGTCATGTAGCTCAGTGGTTAGAGCAATAAATAACCTTGGAATCAAGTTTGATTCACAGAAGGGCGAAACCTTGGGTGTGATAATAATCCTTCAAGTCAAAACAAAATAAAATTTTGGCCACTCAATACACAACTGTTTGTGGCACACTGTTGTGCGCAATTGGCTGCTGCGGTTTGCCCACAAATACACAGTCAATTCACTTTACAGTATATTCTGTAAAGTGCTTTGAGACATCCAGAAGTTTGAAAGCACTATGTCAAATATAATTTATTATCACAAAAAATGAATGTATTAGGTTGAATTAATACAGATATACTAGAGGTACATTTTTTTCAAAAAAAAGCTTTACAATTTCTGAACTGATATAATAAATCTGTTTATAAAACAGAAAATAAGAGTTAATTTATCCTTGATCTGTACCAGGTCTGGTTCGGTCAGCAGGATATCGTTTTTAGACTCAATGCCCTTGTCAATTATCAAATAAATCATGGCATTAGAAATGTTGGGATAAATAAGGGAGGGCCTTGTGACTGCAGGTCCAGGAGAATAGCTGAGCAATTTGTGGAGTTGCACGATAGTCAACATTGTAACACAGCTGCAAGAATGGCTTACAGATTACAACTAAGTAACAATGTACATATAAGGTAAAGAAAGAAACTGGATCTCTACTATACTGTATCTGTATTAATTCCAACTAATACATTGGAGACCAAGATTCATCTTTATCATAGTTGCTGAATAAGAAGGCAGTTTGAATTATTGAAAGCAGAATTTGCTCATGAAAAGAACAAAGAAGATGGCTCTTTAGACACTGATTTCCTGTGCACTTTCCTAACAGTTTTGCAGGGTTAAAGTGAAATAAACAATAAGCTTGTTAATAGGCACCCTGCTACTGCTAACAGAATACCAATTTCATAAAGATGCATTTGACTATTCATAATATTTCCTTAATATAGTGGCGGGGTAGATTTGTTTGACAAAGATATTTCCTATTGATATATACATTGAAAATAGCATGCTTCTAATTGATCCAAGATGATCTAACCATAAGGTTTTTCAAGCCTTCAGATAATAATAATAATCCTTGCATTTGATATAGCATTTTTCACATCTTCTAGACGTCTCAAAGCGCTTCAAACAATATACTGTAAAGTGATTTGACTGCGTGTTTGTGGGTGAAACACAGCATCCAATTGTACACAAGAGTGTCCCACAAATAGTTGTTGATTGAAAATTATCAATGCAAAATGTCTCAAAGTGCCAATGTCACCCAACAGCCAGAACCCCAACCTTCTCTTTCCAAATAGTCATAGGTTCTTTAAACCCCCAGAGCAGACAGACAGAACCTCGGTGTTTAATGTCTCACATAATGGGCAGCACAGCACATACACAACAATCAACTCCGACCATAAGATCAAGTTAAACCCACATCGTTCTGACACTGAGGCAAAAGTGCTGAGCCACTGACTGAGCCAGGCTGACATAATTCTATCATACTCCCAGTTGAACAATTGCAAAATGCCCAATGATAATTGAAGGAAAGCACTCTTCATGTATGGACAACAATAATATTGAAAATATGATTGTTAATCTGAATTAAGAGTTTCCTTAATGCGTTCTATGTTTCTTAAAATAATTAAAATAAATTATTTCTGCTACCACAGATCCCTATAGGTTTACTGACCTCATTGAGCGGTTATATCCCAATCCAACATTAAATCTGTATAATACTTCCACAGTCTGCCATCTGGATCAGTATTAACAAGAGATGATAAGGAATATTTCCAGGCTCATAGACAAATTTATGGAATTCTAAATGGAATCTAAAGAATATACTTGCGTATAATTTTCAGTTTATAATCTATAGTTTATAAAACTGATAATGAAAAATTATACTCTAGTAAAAATGCATTGAAAAGTACTGTACAGTATTGAGTTAACCAAAAAACATCCTAACCAAAAAACTTCCATAAATGAATCATTTATTTCATTATTGTTTACAGCATCTTGCTGTGCTTAAGATGTAATGCTTAAATCCACAGTATGGATGATAATTCTGGATAAACACCTACTGAATGTTTAATTCAAATGCTGTACGCAATTGCTGCTGCGTTTTGCCCACAAATATACAAGCAATTCACTTTACAGTATATTCTGTGAAGCGCTTTGAGAGGTCCAGAAAAAAAGCACTATATCAAGCTCCTGAGGGTGCCGGATAATCGAGCTTTACTACTGTACTTACTCCTAGTAGTTACAACTGAATAAAAAAATGAACAATCAGTAAAAGGTCTGAAATATTACAAGGTGTAACGGTAATTTAAACAAATATTTTAAGTAGCACAAGACAAGAATTTGTTGGACAGTCTTAGTTATACATCCCAAGATCCCGCACCATTCAATCTGGAGGATCAAACATGGTTAACAAGAGAAAGATAGGACAGTAAATGCC
Organism: Hydrolagus colliei; assembly: GCA_035084275.1. Lineage (NCBI taxonomy): Eukaryota > Metazoa > Chordata > Chondrichthyes > Chimaeriformes > Chimaeridae > Hydrolagus > Hydrolagus colliei. The sequence continues at coordinate 8,110,518 of CM068768.1, forward strand.
TCAAGAAGCATCTTTAAGACATTTGGTTTATCTCTGTTCCATTACTGAACAAAAATAAAAGATACTTGGCTCAGAAAGCTCAAGTTCAACCAATTTTTCGGTACTTGGGAGATGTCAAAATTCTCTGCAAGTCAATTTCACATCCAGGCCATTTCAGTCATATACTTGCATTCAGCCCAAATTGCTGTAAATGCATCAAAACAATCTGTATGATAGCAAAGGTGTGGAAAATCTACGGGAGGAGTGGCCACATCCTGTTTATATTTGCTAAAGTAACTTCAATTTTCAATAAAGGTTTGAGCACAAGGACTATGCAAACAGCACATATTCAGCTCCCAACAGTGTAGCTTACTTCCGGGAAGATGTTACAAAGTTAATGAAAATTAATAGCCCCTTCACGTTTATTACTGTAATGTTTTACATCAAATTTCTCTGAGATACAATCTTTCACTAAACACCCAAACCAATATACCATTGTCTGTTTTCAATTTAACAGAATTAACATCAACCAACTCTATATTTGGTTTTGAGTTGAAGTTACAACGGCATTAAAGGACAGCGATCGATTAGTGTTGCAGTACCAAGATATCTTTTGGCCCCTCAAGGGCGTTATAGATGGCGCCCACTCCCAATGGCATTTCAGGAAAAAATTGCAAGCTTCATCTGGTAGCCTGGTCAATAATTCTTCCGTTAAATCTTTCACTTCAGGATTGATTTCGGGAACTTATGATTGCTACGTATGACTACTAATAAAGTCACTACACTTGACAGCTATTACTCATGAACTGCTAACAGATGTTTCAAGGTTATAGGAGTTATCAAATTAAGATTATTATGATAGAATCAAAACCGCTGAAAACGTGCCTACATTATTTCGAACAAATGTGATTGGAGGCTCAACTCATTCCATACGAACAATGTTACAAATAAATCAGAGCAAAAGGTAGAAAGTACAAGGCTGCAGTTTAATCGATCAAATTCAGATGACATGGATAAACCACTCAAAACTCTGCCGCAGTTTACGACATCAATCTGAACCCTTCAATTAAACTGCAGCCTCATTATTCACTCCCAATCCATCCATTATTTTAACAACGTTGACCTGTTGTAAAGTTTAGATCAATTCATTTTTAATGTCAAATCAGCTTCTTCCTGTAAGATAGCAATAAACTGATACAAAATTAATTTGTGCTGTTCAAATACAGAAATCCATTTCAAGTTAACTGACTTTCTTTCTCCATGAGAGTAGTAAACAGTACTGCACTAAATATTTGTAGAATGAGAAAACTAGAAAAGATGTAAAAACTATAGATAATCATGGGTTCTAAGGTGCGACTTTAAGTGAATAATTACTCAGCAGTGTCATTTGTTGTTTATGGAACAATAGTTCAAACTCCAAGGTGAAATCACACTTTGAAATGAAAAAAACATTAAAGTGTGTAATCCCCTACGAAGGCACACCAAATTCTCCTCCAAAACCACATAATTCCTTATCCCACAAGGGGGGATTAGGTGACTGCTCCAACATCACAGCAGGATTTACTACTAAAGGCCAAAGCCTCAATTTTTATCTCCAAGTTTCATCAACAATAATACTACCTCTGAAGATGGCTTTGGTGGTGTAAATGTTAGTCTGTATTCTACAGATATTCCATAAACAGTTGGAACAACCCTGGCTTCACTGTTGCATTTTAGGAGGTCATTAGAACTTTCATTTAATTACAGCTTTGTAACTTCCTCACCTTCCACTGTTACTTTAGCATTTGTCTGGGCTAAGATACTAACGGTAAACAGAAGTGTCTGACATTTACTTATGAGGTACTGTCACAGTCCACTACCTTTTCCAGTATGTTATGCTGAGAGTGTGGGAAAAAAATATTTTGTAAGAAAAATAAACACTATCGTCCTGATGTAAAAGGCACTATATAAATATAATTTGTGGTTTTAAAATGTTAGGAGCAAAGCTGCACAGTCAAATGCTCTGTGTTTCAATAGCATTAGGCTTTTTTTAATACTATATTTCTCACCCATTCTGAACTCTGAATCAGACAACTTATCAGCTCCTGTATCTTAGTGGCTAGAGCACTTGCCTTACAAGCATGAGATCTGTATTCGAATCCAGACAGATCAGGGCGCAACCTTGGGCAAGTTTTTTTATTTGCCTAATAATAATCCGTCCAAAGCAAAACCCAATAATAAAATTGGTCATTTGAATCCACAACTGTTTGTGGGACACTGCTGTGCGCAATTGGCTGCCGCATTTCGCCCACAAATATAGTCAATTCACTTTACAGTATATTTTGTGAGGCATCGATAAGATGTGAAAAGCGCTATATCAAATGCAAGTTATTATTATTATCCTCTATCAAAGTACACAAAATTCTCAACAATTATCTACAGATTGTCACAGTCAAATGCTCTGTTCCCCATCCAGCCAGCATCAACTGAAATACTCTCTTCACTTTTCACTTCAGAGTACACTGTGTGTTAAAAGTAATCTTTATCCCATGTTCACTACATCTGGCACAGAGAGAGAACCAAAAGCTGAAATGTATCCCATTCCCAAACAACGTCACATTCCAAGTCGGGTGGAGGGAAACTTGGCTCCCTAACGTTTATTGCACTATTTTTATCACCAGCTCCGAGTCCAACTTTAAATGATGTTTTGGCAAACACACTTGCAAAATGAACCTTCTGATACTGAACATTGTGGCTACAGCAATTTCACTCTCAATAACTATGAACACTTGAATCTAGTGCTCGATATTATGATGAGAGTAAGTCATCATAATAAATCAGGAGTACACTATCAAATGCCTGGCCACCATCTAAATATGTAGGAATCTTTCAAATTCTCACAGAATTAAGTTATGATTCAAAAGACCAAATATATTAGGTATGTCGTATTCTAAAAATAAAAATAATGAATTTTGCTTCTGAAAGGATGACTGGACATAAAAGTAAAAGAATAAAACAAAAGTAAGGAAATTAACACAATTTTGTACATACTGCTGATTAGACATAGCTTGCTAGTACAACAACAACTTTGATTTATATAGCGCCCTCCATTCGATTAACTGAAATTGATCTGGAAAAATGCATTTAAATATTTCTATTTATTTAATTTTTTTTTGCCGTTTTCGGCCGAATATCCAGCACACGCTTTAACCATGCTTTGACATTGGCCAGGTTTCGAGAGTGCCGGATAAATGGGCTTTTACTGTACAGTTAACACCATGTCAACACGCTTTTTCAACCTTTACCATCCCAATTATCATACCAATCATCTGTTTTTACTGAGTCGACTAAATAAAGAGAGGTGAGGATTAAAAGGTGAATCAGACTATATAGATGCTAACATACTGGTTTGTATGACAGTCTGGTTTAGTGATAGCACTCTCTCCTCAGAAGGTTGTGAGTTCAAGGAACTTCGAATCATCATCTAAGCTGATACTCCTTGTTCAGATGGATGTGACCTTGGTTTAATGTCTTATCCGAAGGATAATGACAATGACATATACAGTAGGAATGCATTGGTACATTAAAATGCCACGCCATTATTTGAGCATTTCCTGGTATCCTGGACAACAAATCCCCCAAATAAAATGTCACTCACTCCGTAGCTGTTTGTGACATATTGCTTGCGTAAACTGACAGTCACATTTCACCACAAAATAAAGTCAATCCTCTTTACAGTATATCCTACGAACCGTGTTAAGACGATATGAAACACTGACTGTCCAACGCCTTGGGACGTTCTCCCACGTGAAAAATGCTATACAAATGTAACTTTGTTGTTAAAAGGCAGTACATATATCAATTATACAGATTGTTATTACTGTGTAACGCTAGACTATTTTCCTCACACCATCACAATAGTAAAGTATACAACTTGAATACTCGATACAAGCAAGAGAAAATTAACAACAGACCAACAGCATGTGGACATAATTCAGGCATTATAGACAAATATTCTGTCAACAAACTCCATGGAATTTTCTGGTGAGGTAACACCCATAGCTTATCGAAAACAAATGGCAAAAAAAAGCTTTGTTATAAAGTTACTCAGCCGCAAACCATCGTAACATTCCTGAGTGTAATACCTCAAACTTAAAACAGAGACTGGCAGGGGAATTCAGACCGAGCGCTTCCTTTCTCAAACAAAACCCAGCCAGCAGCCACATTAAACAGTTCCACAGTCTGCCATGCATTTTGTTCTGTAAATTAAGTGCAGCCCAAGACATCATGTTTGACCACAGCATCTTCAGGGTCAAAAATACCACACACTGCATCATGAAAGGTTTACAGTTACAGTAGAAGTTTAGGGAGGAAGAAGAGAATGTTTTCACACCCTTAAAATCAGTTTTCTACTTACTGGACTTCAATTTTGGCTGCAACAAATTATTCTGAAATAGCAAATTGCATGCACCTATCTTTTTTTTACATTTAAAGCTGCAATAAAAGTTTTATTACTTAACTTGTAAACTCACCTTTGAGGCCAAAGTAATGGGAAAAATCTGTATTCAATTATATTTAAGCAAAGTAAATACTACAGAAAGTTAGTAAACCAGAGTCAGAGATCTGGGATATAAATCCATACCAATTTTCTCTTCTTAACACTGAATTCCTCACTTCCAAACAATCATTATGAGAAAGCACAAAATGCAGAGGCTTTTTGCTTCTAAATAAAAAGAGAAACTACTTGAACTGTGTATCCAGGACAATTAAAAATGATGCCAACCTGCAAAAGGAGCCTTCAAGTAGCTTATAGCAACAACAGTTTCATCATATAAAAAAATGCTGATTATGAAAATGTATTGCATCCATTAAGTGCAAAGTAACTTTAAGAATTCACTCCTCCAATTTTCTGAGCAATTTTAATTACACTTTACAATACCGATAACAATGCATAATTAAAAGTTTGTCTGGATTTGGTACTTGCCTGATCACGCAGATCTTCCTAGCCAGATCCTTGCCATGATGCCTATTACTATTCTAACTGCTATTTAATTATTTATTTTTCAAAACATACCATTCCTTCACGTATCTATGTGCAGATGAGTGCCAGATGATGGCAAACAGTCGTTCATTGAAATGATCAATATGCAGTAAAAGCCTGTCTATCCGTGACCCGATCAATTGTAACTTCCGTATAACCGGACCTCAAAAAAAGGTCCCTTTTCGATTAACCGGAACTTATCCGGCACAATGTATTATTTTGGAAAAAAAAATTGGGGGTGTTTTCGGCCAAATATCCGGCAACAACTGGCATTGGCCAGATCCCGAGGGTGCTGTATAAACGGGCTTTTACTGTATTATTGGTTTTTTTCGAGAAATTATTGTTAGGCATGTGGAGTAAGGAAAGTTGCCAAGATTTCACCCCACCTGGATTTGAACCCAGGTCTCTCACTTGCAAGGTGAGTGCTTAACCACTGAGCTACAGGACCCCAAATACTGAGTAATGTCAGAGCTGATTTGAAAGCTGTTAGTCATTTTGGTCAGAAGTAACTCATGGTAAGCTTCTTGAAAGAAAGATATGAAAACTGGTTTCCATTTGGCTATTTTGTCAAAGTGGAGCTAACAATAACAACAACTTGCATTTATATGGCAACAACAATAACAAAAGTAAACTTGTGGTCGAATATAGGCAGGTCAGGTCAGGGTAAAACCTTAGGCAAGTTTCCTTACTCCATATAACTAATAATAATCCCTCAAAAAAAAACCACAATAATAAAATTGGTCATTTCAATCCACGACTGTTTGTGGGACACTGCTGTGCGCAATTGGCTGCTGCATTTCACCCACAAATGTAGTCAATTCACTTTACAGTATATTCTGTGACGCTTTGAAATGTCTATAAGATGTGAAAAGCGCTATAACAAATGCAAGGATTATTATTATATCGACAACCCCATTCACCATTTCTCAACATTTATTTCAATCTCGAAATGGTTTAACTGACATCTCGAAAACTAGACGTTTCTAAATTATGCACATACAAAGGAAGTGTCCTTGCAAGGAAATGCATATTAGATTTGTTTCTGGAAAATGCAAAATTACATGATTTGAGACAAGAACAATTTGGGAGTACTGTAGCTCACTGGTTAGAGCACTTGCCTTGCAAGCAAGAGACCTGGGTTCAATTCCAGGAAGGGTGAAATCTTGGGCAAGTTTCCTTACTTCACACACCTGATAATAATCCCTTGGAAATAAAATCGATAATAAAGTGGTTCCTTCAATCTACGACTATTTGTGGGACACTGATATGCACAATTGGCTGCAGCATTTTCCCTCACAAAATTAGTTTACTAGTTTTACAGTATATTCTATGAAGCGCTTTGAATCACCTAGAAGATGTGAAAAACACTACATCAAATGCAAGGATTATTATTTATATAGAGCCCTTCATATGCGTAGTGTCCCAGAGACTCAATTAAATGAAGAAGAAATTGATCAGACACCAGCAATTACTTACATGGAAAACTTTCTAATGATTGGATAAGGAGGAGTCCAAGTTTAGAAAAGATTGTAAAAGGCCAAAGCCAAAGGTAACGGAAGTGTGCTTGGTAAGATCTAAATGGAAGAGCAATGATGGGCAGACCAGATATGGAGGAGTCTATAATGTCAACAGCATTATGGCATCTACAGCCAAATTGGTTAAGGAAACCGACTGTACCTTCAGGAAAAAATTTGAGATGTACCAAAAACACCAAACTGTAAAACAGTGCTGTCAATGAAAGATTGCCTGTATATTAAAACATTCTCTACTCGCAAAACTAATACTTTCTGTATACATATATATATTATGCTGTATATTGAATGGCTAACAGTTACATCTGAATTGCAACCATACATTAGTTACATGATTAAGTACCTTGGGATTCTACAACAATAACCACAACAACAAAATTACACTTGTATAGCACCTTTCACATCAGGACGTCCCAAGGCACTGGACAGTCATTGTTTCTGATCCGAGATGGTTTCAGAGACGGAGAGGGTGGAAGAAAAGGGGGGGATTTGGGGTGACCAATGGGACCGTCAAAGAGCGGGGTCTTAAGGCACGACCTGAAGGAGGCCAGGGAGGGGCAAGGCGAGGACTGTGAGATGGATTTCCAGAGGTTTGGGGCAGAGTGGCTGAAGGCTCAGCCGCCAATGGTGGGGTGGGTGGGTCGGGGGGTGCGGAACCTGCAGAGCAGAGGGGGTGGGCAGATTGGTAGAGGGTTAGGAGGTTGCAGATGTAGGGGGGCAAGGCCTTGGAGGCTTTGAATGTGATTCAAATTGTTTTGGAAAACCCAATGCATAAGGATTCCCATAATAACAAGGATTGAACATGAGCCATGTCAAGCATGCACATTAGATGTGAGGCACAAATATCCATGTAATTTTATCTTGGATTTAAATTCCAGACTCTGCAAGGAACTGTTCAGTACTGTAAACAAGGCAACTCATATTAAATAAAAACTGAAACTAGGCACAAGCTGTACCAAGTTAAATTTGGGTTTTCCCATAACAAGTTTTTTTTTACACCTATGAAAATGGAACAAGATTAAAATATCAATCAATTTCTCAGCGTATCAATGAGTAGTAAAATATATATTCAAACTTTCATCAAGTCAGTTACTATTTATAGAAAGGCACTTCAATGCTGCACCACAAATTAAGGATACGCATTGATGTTATGCATTTAAATTCTTTTAAAATGGAATAGAGCCTTTTGGCCAAGAGTAGAATATGTTTCATGCAGGTGAACTCTAGCAAACTACAGTAAGTTGAATTAAATATGGTGACTGATTACCTTCCAGCACACAGGAGGATCCAATCAAACTCTTTATATTTGAAAACTACAATTCACCATTGCCAATTAAATACAAAGAACAAAATACCTAATAATTGGTTAGATGCTGAGAATATACATTGGAAGAGCTGGGATGAGACTTACATCAGATTTACAGAAATGTGTAAAGGGGAACAAACGCATATACTGTACACTACTCCAATTTGGAGTTGAGCATCTGTAACTAAGTGCTAAGTAGTACATGCTAGTAAACTAAGAAAATTCCTGCAGGGAATTTACTGCACCACTGTTTGAACCAAACCCAAAAAGGTAGCCAAGGAAGCAATTTTGAATTCAGCCAACTTACTTTACAAGTGACTAAAACATCCAGTTAAATTCAGATTGGGCAATTTCCAGATAGTAAGGGAAAACTTCCATGTCTCAATACAAAATTGCACACCGTGGCATTCAAGCACCTAGACGGTTCTGACCTCTTTTCCTTACCCTCCGCTTTCCAGGAAACAATGGCAAAAATGATCACGAAAGAAGCGACTGAAGCAAGGTGAAAATCCTCTTTATTAACCTGGTTAACTCATAACTATTGACACTAAAACTCTCATCATTCAGAGCATGAGATGTGTCTGGCTCAATGGTGGCATTTGCGCCCGACATCAGGACTTAAACCCATATAGTCTAAGATGATACTGTATCACAATGCTAGGGAGTGTACTGCATTGTTGGGAGCTGACCTTTGGATGAGACTTTCAACCGAGGTCCCATCTGCCTGTTCAGGTGGATGTTAAAAATCCCATGTAAATAGGAAGAGAAGTGAGTTTCTCTCCGGGTGTCCTGGTCAATAGTGCATCAGATAAAATTGGTCATTCACTTCATAGCTGTTTGTGGGACATGGCTGTGAGCAATTGGACTGTCATGCTCACCTCCAAACAAACAGTCACCACAAATCCTATGAAGCGCTTTGGGACATCCTCCTGACATAAAACGGGTTAAACTAAATGCAAGGATTATTATACAGTAGTACATTATTATACTAAAAATAGTATAATAAGAATTGGTCTGTAGCTTGGTCCACAATTCTCCAGATTGATTTTTTATATACTTCATAGTTGTTTCTTGAGAACTGGCTGAATTGTTTGCCTACAAAAATAGTTATTTGACAACAATTATTCATATAAAATTGAAGTTACATGAGACATATCAAATGCAAGTATCATTTTTGGAACACTGTAACCAAGTATTGGTTTGACTATCAAAAAAGCAAAATAAATTCAGTAACACTGCACTTTCATCTTTCACACACATTACTCACAAATGGGAGTTACTCACATTACTCACAAAAAAGTTGGGCCCTTCAACCACAAGTGTCTAGATTACATCAATAAGGATAGATTCTCCAGATATTTTGCCAACAGAGTCTTTAGACATTTCTTCTACAACAACAAATTAGACTTATAGAGCGCCTTTCACGTTGGGAGGATGTCCCAAGGCGCTGCACAGGAGGCGTGTGACCCGAGCTGGGAGGGGAGTGTATGGGAGGGGTAAAAAACGTGGGCGAGGTCAAAAAATTAGGGGGGGAACAAAAGGCACGGTCGAAAAGGAAAGTCTTCAAACTGGCCTTGAAGGAGGAAAGGGAGGAAACAAGGCGGACGGATTGGGGGATGGAATTCCATAGGGTGGGAGCGGAGAAACTGAAGGCACGGCCTCCGATGGTGGGGCGGTTCGGGCGGGGGGGCTTGGAGCAAACTAAGTCCTGCTGAACAGAGGGTCCGGGTGGGCTTATAGGGGGAGAGTAGATCGGGCAGGGCAAGGCCGTGTAAGGCCTTGAAAACAAGGACAAGGAGCCTAAACTGATATGTAATAAAATGTTTTATTGTTAATGGTTCTCAATCTGTATTTTTTTGATCAGCCAGAAGTCTGATAATGCAGAAACCCATCATTAAGTGTTTCAAACCCAAAATGAGGTCCATACATTCCACCTAAACACGGAAATCTCAGAAATATTTATTGGAATGCACACTCTTCCCCCTGGAAGGCTTGGGGACCTCAGAGTATGCGCTGCTAGAACCTCACCAGCTAAAACTACATAGCTTGCCATTGAACCCCTGTCTGGCAAGCTTTCCTGCTGCTTGTCCAGCTAAGGCCATTCTACTCATCAGACCTTTGGCTTGCAGGGTTAATCAATGTTAATGGGAGAGTCCATGCCCTCAGTGACTGGTATGCCCTTCCAAGTCTCATTGATGAGCCAGGCTGGTCGCGTTATGATCAGAGTACTGCAACTTGTTTGGTTCTCGACCTGGATTACTGAAACTGTCACAGAGGGCTGGCTTGATTCTGACTTTGCAGCCCAAATATGTCACCATGGAGACCCACCCTGCTTACCAACTGGAAGATGGGTTTAACACAATGCGAGCAGGATTAGCCCATTCGGCCCCTTGAGCCTGCCCCGCCATTTAATAAGATCATGGCTGATCTTCTAACTTTAGCAAAAAAGTCAAAAATTGTTGTACTAAAATCATCTGCATTTAAAATACAACAGTGTTGGCATGAACATTCTGATCAAGACAATTGATTAGGACTTTCTAATCTAAATGATTCATAGATGACAAAGCAATTTGACTAAATGAAGTGGAAAAATATCAAGTAAAAGACAATGAATACACTGACTTAATTTTGGCACTGATTTTGCACCCTATTTAAACGAGATTGATTGTGCTATGGAATATAAAATACTTCTGGCTACAATGCACTTGTGTTTTTTATTATCCTCTTAACCCCCCACATAAATACACAATCGACTTTCGTCCAAGTCCCAATCCATGCTACTCATTTCTCTTTACAACTACATAATTAAATTTACACAATAATTAAATTATTATGTTGAGTTTTGGGGTGATTATTGACCTCCATATTGAAATGCTGCAGATTTGCTCTTGCTGGTATACTCATAGGGTTACACTTTCTGCATCTCATAATTACTTGAGGGATATTACTTGAGCAAGTGCAGCTTAATTACATAATATTCACTACAGTTCAATATTAATCTTTGTTCAGTGCCTTGGAACGTTCACCTGACATGAAAGGCGCTATACAAATGTAATTTTGTTGCTGTTGTTAAGATATGGAAAACATTTTAAACTATTATTTTATCCCATATCATCTACCCACATTATTCAGGAACAAAATAGTGTTTTCTCTAATTGTCCAATCTAATATCCCTGACCCACATTCAATTAGTTTACTGCAATCTGTGGAGTACTGCAGGAAGAAACTAATTGCATATTGGACGCTATCCTGCATGTAGAGCACTATATAAATACCGATGTAGTGGATCAGGGAATGGATGTGGTTCTGCATCAAAAATTGATTTTATCAACCGCTTCAAGCCGCAGGAGAACATGCTCTGGCAGCAGTCTATCAAATCTATTCCATCTGCTATGGAGCCCACCGGATATGGTAGATATTCCAGTTTACAAAGAGCAATGCAAACTGGGAATTAGTAATCAATCTGGAATTCCCTACAAGAATAGCCAAGTATTCTACTGTGTATTAGTGTTCCTCTATTCTGCCTTAAAGTCTAAATGCCTAATTAATCTATTATAGTTTAGTTTTTAAAACCCATTTTATTAAAAGAAAGTTCAGAAAAGCAAGAGCATCAACACATTAAATCACCTTTAAATGTATAACAGAAGCTGAAATTCAAAACAGCTTCTTGTATATTATTGCAGATTTAATATAAGTTCTGATTTGATCGCTACCCCCAAAGGAATGGCTGTGATAAAGTTATAATTTCTAGATAGCGAAATATTATATTTGAAAAAGATATAGGTTCATTTGAATCAGCCTTTTGATGCTGAATTTTAATTCTACATGAAGAATACAAAAGTGTGCTTTATTTTTATAAATGTCATTGTGAAAGATTTACTCTGTTTGAATCTATCTGATCAGTTCATGCAACAACAACCAAAAAACTACCCTTGTAGCGCTTTCACGTTAGGAGGACGTCCCAAGGTGCTGGACAGTCATTGTTTCAGACCTGAGCTGGGGTCGGGGATGGGTGGAGGAAAAGGAGGGGATTTGAGGTGACCGATGAGACCGTTGGAAGAGGAGATGCAGATTTAGGCCCAGGGATTTGTGCTCTACAGTAACTTTAGATTTCTTCCTTATGCACATCACTAAGTTTGATGCAAACAAAGACTGGTAATCCATATTTACAGAACAATAACCAAACCCATAAAATGCTTTGCACCCCCCCCCCAAAGAGAAAATAGTTGAAATAGCAATATCCTCAAAAGAACTTGCATTGCTTTTAATATTAAGACATGTTTAAAGTCATTTAATTTGCTTAAAATATTTTATGGATTATTTCACTTTCAAATACCATTAAAGCCCAAGTTAATCATTAAAGCCCCACTTAGTCGTAAAGCAGCATCGGCACTTAAGATTCCTTAGGAAAGCAGAAAGAAAATATAGTGGATTAAAAATCTTAACAAAGTTCATTAATTGTGTACCAGATACAATTCACAGGAACAAATATAAATCCCATGTCAATGGTATCAGCTCTTCCCATTTGATTCCACTGTAATCACATTATATATGATATAAATCACCAAGTTAGGATTCAAAGCTCACAGTCTAAGATGACCCTTTACTTATTCCATTGTCAAAGGTGCCCTTTCAGGTGTGATATTAACCCGGAGGTCCCTTTAATTACCATATTTCCTGACAAAACCTCACTATACTTTGGAGCTCCTGTGGCTCAGTGGTTAGAGCACTTGTCTTGCAAGCTGGGGAGACCAAGCTGGGGAGACCTGTGTTCAAATCCAGGCAGGTCAGGGCGAAACCTTGGGCAAGTTTCCTTACTCTACACGCCTAATAATATTCCCTCCAAAAAACCACAATAACAAAATTAGTCATTTCAATCCACGATTGTGTGTTGGGACACTGCTGTGCGCATTTGGCTGCCGCGATTCACCCACAAATATATACAGTCAATTCACTTTACAGTATATTCTATGAATCGCTTTGGGACGTCGATAAGATGTGAAAAGCGCTATATCAAATGCAAGGATTATTATTATTATACTTGGGACAGTAATTATCAATGTTTTAAGATAATTTTACACCACATGCTACATTTTTCTCATATTCAGATGCACAATTTAGTCTCAGAATACCAACTTTTCTTATTTAAAAAAACTTAATGATGCGGTTTTAAATGTTTGGGGAAGTCGAGTGTTTGGGCATGCCAAACTAGTTTTACTTCAAACCAATCTCATTGCCAATTCATCATACTCTGCTGTCAGCAAAAAAAACAGCTTCAGTCTGAGTGTTAACAATTGGATTGATGACAGATAAGATAGCCCTGGAGTTCCCACACAACCATTTATTTTGGAAATCCTGCCTGAGCAAATTCAAGGTAATAGGACGGATATGTACTGATTCTGTGAACTTTAATGGACCAAGGCACAAAACTTTCGTTTGTGAATGAAAAAAAGTAAATGCTTATAGCATAGCAACTTTATTTCCATGAAGACAGTCACAGTAAAGTGACAGCAAGCAACATGAAGTATTTTCCTGGCTGACATTACCAAACAACATGGGAAAGCTCTGGAATATAGAGTAGCGGGCTTTAAATATATTCGTCATTCTTAAGTAACTTATTTAAACAATCAAAAAGCCACGCGGGACACATTTAAGGGGAAAATTACTTAATATTCAAGCTACAATCTCACAGAGTTTCGCTTTCTCACTCTCTGTCCCCCTAATTAACCCCCGGTGGCAGCTCAGCGCATTTTACTCATTGATAACAACAAAACCGATTTCCCTCCCAAAATAAATACTTCACTCACAGGGGGGGGATTTCGGTGAAGGGTTTAAGGCTGAGAAATCAGGCGTTAAAATAAATGGTGAGAATCGTAACGCTTCGTTAAAAAAAAAGCGTGGCAATTGTGAGATATTGTATTATATATATATAAAATAAAGGTACCACACTACTCTCTGGGACTTAAAGAGTTGCTGAAGTGAAGCGAAGCAAAGCCAGATGTTAGCAGCGACACGAGGAACCGAGTCTAGCCGCGATTCCAGAATAAATTTCTAGTCAATTACTTTCAGCGGTTCAAGTCTCAAAAGGGTGCGGAGGGGAGGGGAGGGTTTGTAGGCTGGGGTGTGAGGTGGGGGGGGGGAAGAGACACGCTTTTCTATTTTACCCTAGCGTCTGTTCAGGAAAGACCAAGGCATCAAATTGGGCCTAAGCGTCTCCCCCCCACCCCACACACACACATATATATATTATAAATAACCGTACAACAACCTTACGATGTCAAGTCTCGACGCCCCCCCCCCCCCCCACCACCAAAAAAAACATGGAAGGGTGGAAGTTTACGCTGCCATACGGAACAAAAACAAAGTTTTCGTCTCCCCACCACCCAAAGAGAGAAGAGAAATGGAAACCCGAGTCGCCGTCAAAACGATATATATGATAATCACTAAGAATAATTATAAAATACATTTTTTTAAAAAAAACACACGGACACAGAGAGAGACAGGTATCAAAGACATCTCCCCACCTAAACCCCCCCTCCTCCCTTCACCCCCACTCGGAATTTTTTTTAAAAAGGAATAAGAATAGAAATAAAAGTAATATAATAATAAGAGAGAGAGAGTGATGAAGGAAGATGGGGAGAGGGGGGTGGCAAAAAAATTAATTTTCTCTCTTTTCCACCTCCCCCCCCACAAAAAAAAACATTCATACAGAAGCCTAAACAAACGTCCAGATCCAAGTTTTCACACAGAAAAATCACATGAAGTTCACACATCAACTCACTCTTATATCTCTCTATATATAATACATATTATTACAACTCTTTTCTGAACAAAAAAATATTTATGCTCAGCCTATCTACATATAATATATTATATACATATTATAATCTATATTATATATTTTATTTTAAAAAGAAAGCCTGCAAGAGGACGCCACACACACAGAAGAAAAATCTTTTCAAACTTTTCTTCCCCCTCCTCACCTCCCCTCCCCACTTCCCCCCAAAAATGGGAAAAAAAACGCCGTGAGGCCGCCAAGTGATGGGGGGTTTTATTCGTCATACACACACACACATATATATATATATATATACACACACATAGAAATAGAGAGAGAAAAATATGGGGGTTAAAAACTTCCCTATGTGGGTTCTTTTTTAAAAACCCACTCCCTCCCTCTGACTACTTTATTTAACTTAATGTGTTATGTATTGACCTCTCTCCGTGTCTCTATCTCTCTCTCTATTCCCCGACTTTGGGGGGGGGGAGTCATTTATTTTTACCTCAGAGTTTTGTTGGAACTGTCTCTCTCGCCTTGCCTCTCGTCTGACTGACGCTGTCACTATCGCTGCTGAGCGGCAGCCGGGCCCCGCGCGCGCGCTTCTCTTCCCTCTGTGTCTCCTTCCCTCTTGTGTGTGAGTGAGTGAGTGAGTGTGACGGGTTGTCTGTCAGCCGCACTCACCGCGCATGCGCCCACCCGCGAGACCAACCGACACCGCACGAGCTGAGCGCCTGCGCACGCATCCGCACCCCCCGCCCTACCATTGCCACGCCCACTCCCAACCCTTCAACCGCGCCCATTCTCATTCGCACCCTCAGCCACACCCACTCTCCCCCAGCCACGCCCATTCTCACTCTTCCTCAGCCACGCCCATTCTTAATCCCCTTCAGCCACGCCCACTATCATTCCCCCATTAGCCACGCCCACTCTCACTTCCCCTCAACAACGCCCACTCTCATTCCATTAGCCACGCCCACTCTCACTCCCCCCTCGGCCACGCCCACTCTCATTCCATTAGCCACGCCCACTCTCACTCCCCCTCCCCTCAGCCACGCCCACTCTCATTCCCCCTCAATCCCAGCCTCAATCACTCCTTCACTCACTCACTCACTCACTCCTTCCTTCACTCACCGACTCACAACACCAACTCTGATGTATATAGCGCCCCCTACACCAGACGGCATCTCAGAGCCCCGAGCCCCGGGAAGGGGGAGGTGGGGTGGGGAGAGAGAGAGAGAGAGGGGAGGGGGGGGTAGGAGGCGAGGCGAAGTGAGTGAGGGAAGGAGTTCACTCCTTCACTCATTGACTCATTGACTCACTCACTCACTCACTCACTCAGTATATTGTTTCGCCCATATACATACAGTTGGCTTTCCTGCTCTCCTTCCCCCTACACCGACCCCTCCCCTTGCCATCCCCCACACACCGCCCCCCCATTCTCCCCTAATCCTACTTCCATGACTGTTTGTGAGGGGTGGGACGCTGCTGTGCGCAATTTGGCCGCCGCGTTTCGCCCACAAATATACAGTCAATTCTCCTACTCTCCTTCATCCTGCCCCGACCCATCCCCCCACCCCCTCCCCCCTGCTCTTGTCCATACCTAACTGTACAGCACCTTGGGACATGCTCTCGTCCTGAAAGGCGCAATGTAAATGGAAGCATTGATTGATTAGGATGTCCTCCCGACGTGAAAGTTGCTCTGTATATATCATTTTGTTGTTATTGTGGTTTTATTCTCCACTCCCTCCCTCCCTCTCTCCCTCCTGTATATTAAAAGCCCCGATTTACAGCTCTTCCTATGTTTCTGTTCAATGCAGGAGATTCCTAAGTACAGAGGTTCTTAATCAAGTCAAGCTTCCAATAACTGGATTCACTTCCCCAGCCAGACATCCCGTAGAGAAGGCTCAATTCGGTTTGGGGGGTGGGTGGGGGGGGGGAAGGGAGTTCTTTGTGTGGGAACAAAATGTTTAGATCTCCATGAAGGATGAACGAAGCTAATCTGCGCTGAATGTTCCAAGATGTTTTATGCTTGTATCAAAAGAGAGGAGAGGAGTAGATGGTGGGGGAGGATGGGGGCCTGAGGGAGAGAGATTCTGATAAAGTGAGTCATTGGGTCATTGGGTCTGACGCTTTCGGGGGGGGGGGGGGGGGGGCGATAAGGGGGGTGGTGAGTAGCATTTGTCAGAGGTGTGATCCTTTGGACGTCATAGCAAATGTACAGCACAGAATAACAACAATAAAATGATACTTGTTTAGCGACTTTCACGACAGAAGGAAGTCCCAAGGCGCTGGACAGTCAGTGTTTCGGACCCGAGCTGGGGTCGGGATTGGGGAGGGTGGAGGGGAGGGAGGGGAAGTGGTGGGGGGGGGGGGGTGGGGGGGGGTGACTGATGGGACCGTTGAAGAGGAGGCTCTTGAGGCGAGACTTGAAGGAGGCCAGGGATGGGGCGAGGCGGGGTGGGGCGAGGCGGGGTGGGGCGACTGCGGGATGGAATTCCAGAGGTTGGAGGCAGAGTGACTGAAGAATGGCTCGCCTGCCGACGGCGGGGTTGAGTGGTGTCGGGGGACATGGAGCTGGCCAGGAATCTAGGAAGGCCGACAGGCCAGAAGGCGTTGGCGTGGTCCAGCCCGGAGGTGACGAAGGTACCAGTGAGTGTTTCCGTGGCCAGAGGGATGAGGAAAATGGTTCGTGGCTTGGATGCGGGAGAGGGAGGAAAGACAGTTGACAGAAAACCATTGATTCCCAACGTTACCTCGCACTGTCCCTTTGGAAGACCAATGCTTGCAGTCACATCCTCTTGCTTTCTCCCCCACACTCGGAGACAGAAAATTGCCAGATCACTATTATTCGTCAGCTAGGTGTCTGTCCTGACACACACACACACACACACAGGAACATGTCACTGCATGTAAACCCGACTGAAAATTCCAAGCATCCCACCTACACATGGAATTTTCAAGACGTAGACTGACGGAATGGAAAGCATCATTCCTGCCTTCACCGAATTCTGGAAACAGTTAAGCGCAGGCAGGGAGAGGGAGCCAAGGCTCTCATCAGCCCGTGACCACATCAGCGTGTGAGTTATGGGTTAAACGCTGGACCGCGGATGTTAAAGCCAGACTGGTATGGAGGGACGATGAAAGATCGCAAGGCGTTTGTTTTTAGACGCGTTCGGCCTCCTTCAAGTCTCGCCTCAAGACTCTCCTCTTCGATGGACCCGGCGAGCGCAACGATTCCCTAGTTTTTTTTGCTGCGTTTGTTCCCCTGGTAAATGTCGCGAACCCTTGTCTGTGATGCACACGCACACACGCACATTCACACACGCGCACACGCACATTCACACACTCACACACGCGCGCACACAGACACACACACAAAGAAAACTCGTTCAACTTGAAAGTTGACACGCCTTTTGACAAGCAAAGTGATCTCTTCACCTCCGGCCTCATTTAGATTTCCAGTGGGGCTGAGGTGGGCTACCGCGACCGACGGTAACAAAACTGTCTAATCGCTTTGCTTACTGTACATGGAATAGCTCAGTGGTTACAGCAACCTTCGAATCCAGGCAGGTCAGGGCGAAACTTTGGGCAAGTTTCCTTACTCCATGCACACACACACACACACCTGACAATAATCTCTCCCCCTCAAAAAAAACCACAATAATAAACATTTTCGTGTCAATCCTCGACTGTTTGCGCTGAGCGCAATTGGTTGCCGTGTTTCGCCCACGGTCATACAGTCAGTTCGCTTAACTGTACATTCTGCGAAGCGCTTTGAGGCGTCTAGAGGACGTGGAAAACGCTATATCAAAACGCAAGGGTTGTCATTATACATATATATTTGGCGTTACGTTGCTCCCATGTGCTCTTGTGAGGGGAAAAAAAAATCAGGATTAACAGTCGGTTAAAACACACGAAAATGTGTTTTCAAACGCATCAAATTCAGATACAATTCAGCGTCTTTCTTATTACCCGAAGGAAATCACGGAAACGGGATTTTTGTTTCTTTATCAACTGATCGCAATGCAACAAGGGATCTACTTAGGGTTCCAGGAAACTTGTGTCGGTCCTCACATGCGAACGTGAGCTGAATACTAAACGCTGAGTAAATGTACTTCAGCTCACGATGGCAAGTGCACTTTGAGCTCAGTGCTTCTAATTATTATTATTATTATTTTTAGGCCATTTAATAGAAGCTAATTGGTGTGTGTGTGTGTTTTAAAACCTAGTAGACAATGGGCCGGATAGTTAAAATCCACGCGTTTAAGTGACAGGATTCTGCTGGAAATGGGAACATTAGTAAAATGACACCATCTCACCTTACACACCTTCGCTCGCACTCACTCGCTCACTCGCACATACACATAAAGAAGAAAAAAGGCAAATTTTGTTAGGCAAAGCAGCAAAGATCACAGAGTTCGTGACAGTTTGACTGACGCACCTTACCAACGCCACCTCGAGCGTGAAGTTTCGAATCCAGGCAGGTCAGGGCGAAATCTTGGGCAAGTTTCCCTACTCCACACACACACACACACACACACACACCTAATAATAATCCGTCCCCCCAAAAAACCACAATAATAACAATGTGAGGTGTGAGGGGAATGGGAAATTTAATGGATTTTCACCTGATTATCTCTTGGAAATTCCACCCAACGGTCTCCTCTGACAGATTGCGTCAGTGTAATTCTGACATCGTGAAATCGCCCGCAAATGCATACAGTCGATTCACTTCTCAGTATATTCTGTGAAGCGCTATATGAAATGCAAGGATTATTATTATTATTATTATTATTCCCGAACCTGGAGATCTTTACTCTGGGAAACCACGGAAAATATCCTTAAGAGAAAGTAGTTTCACCTACATACCGTCGTCTGATATTAATCGTGACGGGACAGCCTCTAAATAGCCTGATATTAACAGTGACACCCTCTGTGTAATAATAATAATAATCCTGGCATTTGATATCGCGGCTTTTCACACCTTATCGATGTCTCAAAGCGCTTCACAGAATAGAGTGTAAAGTGAATTGACTGTGTGTATATATATATATATTTGTGGGTGAAACGCGGCAGCCGATTGCGCACAGCAGCGTGTCCCCCCCCCCCCCCCACACACACACACACACACACAGCCGTGGATTGAAAATGGCCAATTTTATTATTGTGGCTTTTTGGGGGGAGGGATTATCATCAGGCGTATGTGTGAGCGTAGTAAGGAAACTTGTATCATCAGGTGTGTGTGTGCGTGTGTAGTAAGGAAACTTGCCCAAGGTTTCGCCCTGACCTGACTGGATTCGAAACACAGGTCTCTCACACTTGTAATGGCGAGCGAGCGACCGAGCGAGTGGCTCTAACCACTGAGCTACAGGAGCTACACAAACATAGTCTGATATTAAAGTGACACCCTCTACATTAACAGTCAGCTCCTGTGATTTGCACAAGTAAATTCTCAGAGATCAGGTTAAGAGACGAAAGGCTTTGTTTACAGAATTCTGAGGTTCAGGGCTTGAACCTGCAGCCTGAACAGGTCCTCTCTCTTTCACGCGAGACGCTTTTCACATCTTATATCGATTCTCTTTCCCCTCCGTTCCCCCCTCCCCTCTCCTCGAATAACCTTAACCCAGTTGTCGCTTCTGTTGAGTTCGCCGCTGTCTGCGCCATAGAGCAGGGACTTCCAAACGGGGGCATTCCAAACCTCCCTTGAATGGGAGAGGGAGGGGCGGGAAGGGGTGGGTGGGGGGGCTTTTAAATCACTGAGCAAACAAGGGAACCTTTACGGTTTTCAAGTCAAAGTTCCCAAGTCGGTTTGCGGTAAAAATGCCAAACATTCATTGCGTTAGCTCAGCCGCCACCCTCCCCACAGCCTTCCTTCCCCACAGCCGTAAACCTGGGCAGGGAGTGGGGAGGAATGGGGTGGGGTGGGCTGGGGTGGGGTGGGGGAGAAGAGATGAGAGTACACGGGGAGACAAAATGAACCAGGCTCTTTCACTGAGAAATCCAGTGACTCCAGTTTCTCGACCACAGCAATTTTAAGTGACATGTCAGTCCTGTTAGAAGCTTTGGAGACTCAATGAATCCAAATTGTAATTATATGGAGCCTTTCATGTCGGGAGGACACCCACAGAGACACGTACAGTCAACTCCCACTTATATAACGCATGGAACACGGAGCCATTGTAGCTCTGCGGTTAGAGCGCTCGCCTCGCGACTGATAGACCTGGCTCGAGTCCCGGCAGGTCTGACAGACAGACAGACACACACACCCACACACACACACCCACACACACACACCCACACACACACACCCACACCCCCACACACACACACACCCACACACACACCCACAGACACCCCCACACACACACACACACCCACCCACACACACACCCACAGACACCCCCACACACAGACACACACCCACACCCACAAACACACACCCACAACACACACACCCCACACACACAACACCACCCACACACACCACCACCACCCACACACACACACACCCACCACACACACACCCCAGATAAACACACGCGCGCGCCCTGATAATAATCCCTCAAGAGAAAAAATAACAATTGGTCATTTCAAACTCACGGTTGTTTGTGGGAGTGGGAGTGGGGGGGGGGGTTGAGGATTGGGGGGGGGGGGGGGGGTTGAGGATTGGGGGGGA